>JBAJHX010000041.1:18311648-18354985 GCA_037176925.1 Amniataba percoides
ATAATAATAATAATAATAATAATAATAATAATAATAATAATAATAATAATAATAATAATAATAATAATAATAACAATTCAAGTGCAGTCATTAAGATTTTTCATTGGTCTTTTATTGTGTTTCAGTACATTCAGTTGTGCAGTGTGTCCATATTATGTACAAAATATTTTTTCCAGTTGACTCAAGTGTGAAAAAAAAAAATCATACATATGTGTATATCAACAGATGGATGACAAACTAAAAGAAAAAAAAACACATAGTGTCTTATTAAGGATTTGGGCCACCATGTGCTGCCAGAACAGCATCAGTGTTCCTTGACAGCAATTGTTCAAGTCTTTGAACTCTACTGGAGAAGTGAATGCCATTTTTCCAAAAGGTATGGCCTCATTTGGTGTTTCGATGATGGTGGTGGAGAGCACTGTCTAATACGTCAAAATCTGCCATAGGTGTTCAACTGGTTTGAGCTCTTGTGACTGTGAAGGCTGTAGCACATGATTCATATGATTCATATTCACATTTCGCGATAGGATAAAAGTGCTCACTCAGAATAATTCTGTATTGTTTTACAGTGACCCTTCCCTCTCAAAATGCCCCCACAGCATTCACATTAGTATTCAGATTTTTCCATTAATTTGTCGCCCATCTGTAGGTCTATATACACCAATCAGCCAAAACATTAAGTAAATGTGTGCAATCAGTCCAACAGCTTTGTCATGACTTCTACTTTTGCTAAACTTATAACTTTTCAGTTTTTGTTCTCACTGTCAGAAAGCCTTTAAATAATGTGTATTATTAAGGTTGTAGTGGGTGATGTTGTTTAACTGTTGTGCATTATACTGAAAGGAAGGTGGTTCTGATATGTTGTTCACCACACACACATACACAGGGCAGATCAGGTATATTTGTACACATGCACTTAATGTTGAGGCAGATCGGTGTATATTAGAGGAGAAATTGAGCGTGTTTTATTATCTCCAGGTTTAAGGGATTACTGTCAGTATGGAGGGAGATTTAGATAAAAAGACAATATAGCCTTAGGAGAGGTTATAGGTAATTACATGTCAAATTAAAGTACATTTTCACAAAATTGCAGCTCAAAATGTGAATTTGAACAAGTTCTGTGTCACAAATGAGTCATGAAATGTTGCCTTATCTCTATCCCACCCAAGATTTGTGTTTGTTTATTTGGGTTTCTCTTAGCAAGCGTGAATCATGATTATCTTACATTATCTGCGTCAAGAAGACAGCTCACTCCCGCCTGAGGACGAGGGCTCGGAGACTCCACAGAGATGCTTCGGCTCTCTCGCACTGACACCCTTCAAAAGCATCTCCGTGATTTAGAGGGGGGAGATCGCCTCTTCGAGCCCCCCTGAAGTGAACATGGCTTCTCTCTCCTCCTCCTCAGAGTTTATTTGAGCTCACCGAGAAGTTCACAGAAGCCAGAGTTACACCACTGCTGCTTCTATTTGTTTCTATGGACACTGGAGGTAAAGTTGCTCTGATTGGCTGCCCGCCTCAGCCAGTCTCGGGTCTATTTCCTGACGCCAGCGGTGGTGGTGGAGCTGTTGCTGCGCTGGTAGAACAGCACATAGGCTTGATTGGTCTGAAGCTGGTTCTCTGAGACTGGGGTCACACTGTAGGTGGGTAGATGGAGAGAAATGATGAGAAACAGCTCCGGGTTTATGCAGAATGTGTCTCAGTGCAGACACAGTTGCACTTTTATGTAAAAGTACAGTTGTCAGGGCATTTCATATTAAAACAGAATAATTTGGGTGCAGGTTGAGCCTCACCTGGAGTCGTTGTAGAAGCACCATCCATTTTCATCTGAACAGCAGGCTGTGTAGTGGCCCATATTCACTGTCCCAGCGTGATTACAAATGGCATATAAATCATACAGAACTGGTCCTGTGGGGACATACAAACATATAATGACTTATTCTATTCTGCAGATGTTGTGTCAGTAATGCAAATTATCTATCTGTTGTGAAAAACGGTCTTCACCTCAACAAAATACAATGCTCTGGTTAATTGTTATTATTATGCTACTGAGTGTGATTCTGTCAAATGTTTGTATCATTGACTCAGTAAAAATGCCAGTTCTACATTTGTTTAAAGCTTCACACTCAACATTTTCATATGGTAAAATGTGAGATTTGGCCATTCCTCTTTTAAACTATTCATCAGTGAATTACTGTGCTGGTGTGACAAATTCACAGTTCAAGTGCAGCTGGACACCTTTTCTGAAATCATTCACATTTCTTTATTCCATGTTATTTTTTTTTTTACTCCGTCAAAATGGAACAAGCTTTTAAAAATCGTGCTACAGAGTGCTCTATCTATCTGGTGTCATGACCTTGAAAGCTTCCTGTTTTTTTTGTACCCTTTCATGCACATTTTAGAATTGTAACTTTTCAGGTTGCACCTTTTGTTGAAAATAAATTAAATGGCACATGGTAGCACACACATTTAAGCATGCATGTAAAATAAGAAGATGCGTAGACTGGAGGAATGATTAAGACATGTTCTAGTATGAACTGAAGGAGAGAGGTTTGGTTGTGTTACCGCAGTCGATGGGTCCGTACGGCCCGAGGTCCAGGTTCGTGAGTGGGAAGGACACATGCACCGTGCTTTTGCTGATAGACCACCGTGACGTCGTGAAGCGATTCAGATCTGATGGAGGCCATTAAGCATCATAACTCCAGGCAGAAAAACACCACTTGCTAATAAGTTTTATACTCTAAAGAGAGTTTTTGTTGCCAAGGATACGGATCACAATGACCTGGGGAAACCTCTGGATGGACAGCCGCTTGGTGCACTCTGTATGCCTGTTACACCTCTCACACATCTGAAACACACAAACACACACGCCTTAGCATTTCACAACACTTGCCAACACACATGAGCCGTCACTAACACGTGCAAAAATGAAAATGAACACTTTATCATTAACATTTATCTACAATTATTATTGTATTCGACAATGGAACAATTTAAGAAGCTGTAACTCATCTGTTTATACCCAACTACCTTCCTGAACCTTTCGCTTTTTAAGAGTGATCAGATCTTCCCTCATGTTTTACCAGGTCTTTGACAGACTTTAATTTACCTTACCATTGTACCTTTCAATACCAACGTAGCATTAGATATAGAGGCCTGTCAGAAATACAAAATCATTTACTTTGCGATATGTCTACATGACACAGTTGAAAAAACATCAGATTTACAGAGACAAGTAACCTTTTTTCTAAATTTTCTCAGCTGTTTAATCAGCTTTTATTTTGCTTGTTTTGTCTTGGGCTGTCAGATTATATTTGATTTATATTTGATTTTAAACTGTTTTGTATGGGGGAAGACACTGTATAAGTCCTATAGCTTCCTACCTCTCCTGCTCATATCTTTTTTTTGGCAATTGTGCAATTAAAGAAAGAACTATGACTGAATAGAAAAGGTCCTGAGTTTTGGCATGTCTTTTTGAAAAGCTACTTTGATGTTACAGGAGACAAGCTAATCATGTAAGTATGTAACAAGGCTGCAGGTTAAAGATGCTGTGTGTAAGTGCTGTAAGTGTGTAAGTGTATTCACCCCATTTACAACAAATAAATAAACATGAAATGGAATAAATCATTAAAATCAAAAGGTTACTGACAGATAAGAAAATATTTCTAGACTAAACCATTACTTGAACACACATTGACCTTTGACTCCAAACATGCTTTGACACATTATAATAGTTTTGCACGCTCCATCTGAACTTACTGGTGAATTCTCCTTGTCCAGTTTCTCCTCCTGGGAGAAGAGGTCCAGGCACTCCCTGAGCGTGACCTCCCCGGTCGAGCTCCTCTTGGGGATGGGCAGCGACAGATCGCAGAACACATCAAACGTGTTGGAGTAGTGGGAGCACACCGAGCAGTGCAGCGAGCTCCGCAGCTGGCCCGAGAACAGATCTATGAGGAGGGAGGCGAGGATGATCAGCCTTCACTGAACTCATGATAACTCGATGAATCGATGTCCGGATTGTTCTCCTCACCCACTATTCTGCTGTCGTCCCTCTCCAGATGCTTCTTCCACATGGCAGCTGCTTCTTCAGAAATCCTGAGGGAGGCGGAAGTATGAGTGCACACATGAGGGACATAAAAGTTACAAAGAAAATATGTTTCTGTGCAAACATACGCACCTAAATCTGGCAAATTTTTGTTCGGGCTCCTTCCCTGTTCGTCGAACGTAGGGCCTGCGGTTGATCTCTGTGTGCAGTTTGTCCAGTAGGAACCTGAGGAACTCCTGTGCATCCTGCTGACTGCGTTAACACAGAGACAGAGATTCATGTCACAGAGAGGCAGCATTTTTGGATTTTCAAGTTGAGGCTTGTGTTGAAATATATCTGCCAAGAAAAATAACTTGAAAAACTTCCCTGTCCTGCCCTTGAAGTCTCAAATCTATCTTCATAAACACACAAAGCGATTAAAGTGTTTGCCTTTGCAGCACAGTGATGCTGCTCGCGCAAAAAGTGTTAAAGAAAGCAGTCAACCTTGAGGATAAAGGAAAGCGTCATCCACTTTCGCACCTGTACCCGCTGAAGTAAGGCACAGCTTCTTTGAAGATATTGTAAAACTGTCGCGGATTCACGACTGCGTCTCCTTCGCTTGCGTCCCAAAGGCCCGACAGCACCTGAGAGAAAGCTGGCACAAGGAAAGGAGATGGGGAGCAGTGAGAAAAGAGGGAAAAACACAACGTGGGGATGGAATAATAAATAGAGGAGGAAGGGACGTACCTTCCATGAGCTTAGCCTCCTCTTTGGAGAACTTCTCGTGCCTGTAGGATTTGACGAGGCCGTAGTCCCGTAAGCCACGTGTGTGAGATAAACACTGGACTACTGCATTCAGGAAGCACTAAGTTGGAGGAAAAGGGAAAGTGAGCGTGCTTATGCGAAAAATAATCAGGTCATTCTGGAGGTGTTTTTTTTTTTTTTCAAATATCTTTAAGAGCATCCTTAAACACTTACTGTGTTTCCTATGTTTCTAAGGCCAACCCTTCCACTTCCTAAGGTGAGCTGCTCTTTCTGGAAAATAAAGACAGCACAGGGAGCTGTTGACTCAAAAGGACTAAGCGGTTATACCTGCAGATATAAATCCTATTTGAATGTGTATACAGCGCGGCTCAATGCATGTGTGTCCTCCTGTTTGACCCCTGGCTGCGTCTGTACGACCTGTCACTGTCTGCCCTCGGCCCGCCATGCCAGCGTGCGTACAGCATCAGCAGGACAGATTTAGCCTTCTTATCCCATTAACATAACAAGAGAGGCTAAAAGGAGGTCAGCCTCAAGCAGTCATCCTATTAGGCAGCCAAAGGAGTGCTGACAGGGGCTTAAACACGTGTGTGTAGATGTGTACTCTCCGTTAATGCCTTTACACAATCTCTCTGTCTGTGTTTATGTTTGCCCCACGAGCGCCCCGTACGTCCCACGCTGAAAACAAACTTTTAAGACTGCTGGGCTTAAAGCCCAAATGAAAGGTTGTAAGACAGCTGCTGTGTTTAGCGCACCTCGTTGTCGGTGACCAGAAGCAGACCCATGAGCGAGGTGTAGAGCACAGACTGGGAGATGTCGGCCGTCTCTCGCTGGAGGCCCTTCTGGGACACCAGGGTTCGACAAAGGGCCTCGCAGGAGCCCTCCACGTTGACGCCGCTGGCTCCGGGCATCTTTATTCAGTGTCAACCAAAGGGGATTCCTCAAAAAGAGAAATGAGAGCCAGGTGGTTTGAACCTCCAACTGGGTGGATCCCACCACCTCAGTTTCTTCACACGCAACGTCAAAGGTGGGCACGATGTGATGGCAGCTAATGAGCAGCCTGGGATGCACAAATGTAGCAGCAGTATTATCCTCTCTTTCCAGGAAAAACGACGAGGCGCGTCATTCACAGCTGAGGGGAAAAAGAAACAGGATTGATCTGTGAATGAGGATCCCCTTAAAGTAAATCCATATCACGGATAGATCAACTTGATCCCCTCTGGCACCCAATTCCCTCTCTGTCTATCGTAATTACAGCACGCAGAGTAACTCGGAAAGTCAAGGTCTGACCTCAGTGAATACACAAATATACTGTAGTGACACAAACATATTAACTTCAGGGCACATATACAAAAAAAGGGACAGAGGAGACCTCACCTCAAGTTGTTCACCGATCAAAGAGTCAAGTATATATCCTAGAAAACCAAACACGGCAACCTCACAATCAACATCCTGAGATGGTGCCAAAGTCGAATCTACACTCTTGTTGCTCCTCTTTTGCGCAGATAAAGGGCCAAATCTTGCAAACAAAGTTAGTTTGCAAATAATGCCTGGCAAATACCGTAGCATGAGCAAAATAAGCAGAGCGGGTTCGGACTCACCTGATCACTTGGTCACTCTATCTGTGGACAAACTGTCCCAACCGAACTGTTCCCATCACCTGCTGAGCTGTTAAAAATGCATAAGGGGACGTCTACTGTTTCACTGCGCGCCTATAGTCTAGGACTGAAAGGCTACCTTCTCTCCAATGCCCTGCCACCGGTGTCAGTGAGAGAGAAAGAGAGAGGGAGGAGAGAGAGGATAATCATCACTAATCTTTTCTTTCTAGATCGTGTTGGCTATACTTAGATTTGTCTTTGCGTACTTTGCCACGAGCACTTCAACAAACTTTTAAGTGTCAGTTTATTTTAAAAAAATTCAATTACAACAAAAAAACCTTTTACACAGTAAATTCACATTCAATAACACTGTTCCCAATCTGTACAGTACCACAGTCACGCAAAATCCATCAGACAAAGAAAGAAAAGAAAATCATCCACATGGGACATTCTACGTATAAAACAATCAATCATCTCTGGCAGACAGTCCATATGTTAAGTTTTCCAGTGTCAATGTACACATGTACAGACACTCCACAGGGCCTCCTGGTGAGCCGTCTGGCGGTCAGCAGCCGGTGTGGTCTGTCATTTCTGTGTCCGAGCTGAGGCTGAGCTCGGCTATGTGATACAGGGCGGGATCAGGGTTCGGGGAGATCTGTGACTGGATGGTCTGCGCCATCCGGTCTCGCGACTGGACGATGGCCTGACGCAGGCAGGTGATCCACTGCTGCTTGCTGAAGGAGTCGTTGGCCTGCAGGCTGTAGGGGTGCGCCTTGGAGCGCCCTCTGCTGCTCACACGGAAACAGTTCCTCACTACGAGACAGGCAGAGACAGAGAAGGGAGGAAATTTAGTGGAAGGTAATGAGGTGGAGTGTCGTGGCTTTTTCTCAATTTATGGGCTTAGTTGTAGTGTAACTAACCCTCATTTTACCTGAAAACATTAAAGAAAAGGCATAAATAAACCTAAAAAACAGACAGTTTGGTTGACAGTTAGGGATGCATTATTAAAAAAAAGTTTAGTTACATTACTAAAGTCCCTGTAAAGTTTTAAAATTTAGATAATTTGAAGTGTTTATATATATATATATATATCATATTTGTGGGATTTGGACTCTTTTAAAAATGCTACCCCATGAATTAAAACTTTAAATAAAATTAAAACTTTCATTTTTTAAAAATCAATTAATCTATTTGATTGAAAAACAAAATCAGATACATTGACTTACAATGAGAATAAATTGTTAGTTGCAGCTCTTTACACCACCGTCTTTGCATAATCCAGCAGCTAATAAAACATTTAGATGCTGCGTGTATACGTTACCTTTATCATTGCCTCCAGTGAAGGCTCCCCTGAAGGTGCCCCCTCCTCCTGCCTCCCCGTCCGGGATCTCCTCCAGGTTTATCAAGTCGTTGGGCAGAGGCTGCCTGTACACATGGAACACCTGACTCCCGTCCCTGTCCTCGCCCGGTTTGGTGAGGACAAGGGCCAACTCAAACAGGAAGACGTGCAGCCGCTGGCACAGCAGACAGACACACAGTAAGTGAGATGTATGGCTTTTCTCTGAGGATTACCACCTGTGGGTTTTTATAAATGACATAGAAATGACAGTTACAGCAGGTAGATGTTGAGACTACCTGCCCCTTGGTGTTCTTCAGCTCTCCGTGGCAGTAGAGGAAGCGGGACCGCTGGATCTCCGGCAGTCTCTGACTCTCCTCGAGGTAGCTGAGACCTCGCCTGTAGAACTGACACTCCGCCTCTCCCGTCTTCTTGTTCACCTCCCCCACGATGCTCTGGATCAGCTCCAGCTGAAAATGTGGAAGTGCACATGTAAGTGTTTAGTGCGACGAGCAAACCTTTAGTGTGCACAGCAGAGGATGTTAGAAAATTCAAAATCAATTTCCAAATCTCACTCCTCGAGTCTCCTGTGGTTTAAAGTAATTACAGAGCAGCCAAACTGGTGAGCATGATAATTTCACTTTCAACTTAAGAGTGTCTCATCACAGGATCACCGGCTGCTGAAGTTATCCCACGTTACCATTTGGAGGCGCCAATGTGCCAAAATATTTTAGATTTAAAAAGGATATATCAGCTCAAGACTGATGGCCAAGATAAAAAAAAAATGTGATGACCTATAAAGCCTAAATATACAGTATTTATTTGGTAATGGTTGTTATTTGATATTGCATAAATGGACAGACAAGTGGTGATATTCATAAATAAATAGACATCTCAAAGTGTATATGAACCATTATATCAGAAAATTTATAGGGGACTTGCATCAATCTAAACACATCTTTTAGAAAAACTCAGAGATCAGGATTACAGGGTCTATGGGATGTTATATCCAGCTGTAGTGTTAAAGCTGTTTCAATTAGTGGATTCTGTCCCCACTTGTGAGCCGTCACCCTCACCCACTTGAAATAATGAGGACGCATCATATCCATGTTTGCCTGTGCACGTGCAAGGACGTGTACCGCACTCACAGCATCGGGCAACGTGTCCTCATCCGGGTGATCTGGCGGCGTGCACTTCTGTATCTCTTTCAGCAGCAGCGGGTATTTGACCAGGCGGCTTCGGGGGAGATCCAGGAAGTTCCACAGGTCCAGTTTCCTGCTGAAAGACGACTCCTGGCACAGGCGCAGGAAGTGCTCCACTCTTTTCTCGTGCTTCTTCTGGTCCAGCAGGGCTTTGGCCCCCACCTGGTTGCAGCAGTACGTGACGTAGGCCTCCAGGCAAGGGAACTGCGGGGAGGAAGAGTGGAAGGAGTGAAAGCAGTGAAGAGGAGTGAAATTCAAAGTCAGATAAAAGCAGGTACGAGCACAGGATGTAATTTGTGACTCTGGTTCAGAGAGGAACATAATCGAGTGAATACAGGAACTGCAGAAAGCGAACGTGTGTCATGGTGTCCTTGGTTTCCATGGAAATACTCACCCAGTTTATCAGAGTAGGCCCCACCTCCCCGACGGTCTTCTCTGAACCCCTCAGACGCTCGAGGCGACTCAGAAGATCTGGTGTCAGATGAGAATGTACATGAGAAGGAGAATGTTAAAACTGTTGGATTTTTTTTTTTTTTTTTTGCTGACAGTATGCCAGTGTCGCTTCGGCTCAACAGAAAAACATCACAGTCAACTCCTGCGACTTCCTTTACCAAAGAAAAAAAAAGGCATCACATGGGCAACCCTCACTCATCTGTGCAACATCCAACCATAAGTGTGAACATATTTCTTTTAACACAGTCAAAATTAGTATCACCATGTTACCAATACATAACCCTACCATATATCACAATATGGCAGATTCAAAATGATTATTGATTTTCATTGCAGTGAACTGTGGGCGACCTTAATCTTATCTCTTGCCTCCTCTTGCCTTACACATGATTAGGAAATGAGGAGGTGTGTTGATGCGTAAGTTGTAGACTGAGCTAACGGGAAGAGTGTGCAATGCGGAGACGTGGTTTACCTTGATGGAGGGGAATGAGGGAGTCCAGCGTACCAAAGATCTGTCCGAGCTCGCTCTCTGTCATGATGTCCAGCTTCAGCATGGGCTCGTAGTACACCTACAGGCACACAGAGGCCGCGAGGAAAAGGTGAGGAAACTCGCAGAACAGACATAACTGACAGAAAGTGACTGAGTCTAAATGCTGTTACCTTTTTGACCAGACTGAGGTCATCGATGAGTTGCCTCTCTCCCTGAGTCAGCTCATAGATCACCTGCGAGGAGAGTCAGAACTGTTCAGCGACCGGCTGCCGAGCACTCATGCAAACAAACGCACTTGCACAATGACGTTAAACGCGCAGATGCATCCATGAGCGTTCACAGCTGATTGTTCAATAAAGGAAGTTGAGCCTGCAGTGCCAGCTCACATCCTCTTTCATAATCGCCGTGTAGAGCTGCTTCACAGAAACAAAGAGTAGGTACTAATCGTGTCGCTCACACTGCAACCGCAGCCCTGCAGAACCGCGGACCCACATAGCCTCTCAAAAAAAGCCTCCCCCCAAAAAACCCTACAAAAAACCCCCTCTTCATTGCTTTATATTAAACACACACTCAAATTTTAGCTTCTACAGTGCCAATTTTTTGTTGAGCTTGTTGGTCCTCGCACCTCTTGGCGTTTGATCTCCTTGGCGGTGAGGTCATGGCTCTCCACGGTGTCGCTCCAGCACTGGCTGTTGCGACGGCGTGGAAACGACGAGGCCTTCGTGCGAGAGCGCAGGGGGGCCGGGGGCAAAGGTCGAGCCTCGGTGCGAAAACTGATAGACCGCTGTGAAAAGAGCAGAACGGTTTCAACGTATGTGTGCAAAAAGCTGGCGAGGGGTGGGGTGGGAGGTTTTCCTTATTTTGCGTGGTAAGCGTGTTCGTGCATTGTTACCGAAATGGACTGTCCGATGCGTTTCAGCGCGGGGGTCTTCACTGGGGTTATGACCCCCGTTAGGCTGTTGGACTTTGCCACAGGTTTGACCCTTTTATTGCTGGGCTCCTAAAGTGAAATGGACATTAATACCAGCTTTAAGTCGCCTGAATAATAACTTTAATCAGACTATCTTAAAGGATTTCATACACTTTAACACACATCTGGCCCCTGCAGAAAAGGAGCGACCCCTCACCTCCGAATCCTTCATGTGGTCGGACATCCCATCACCCTCCTCGTCCTCCTCTTCATCCTGAAAAAACATGACAGGTCAAATGAGAGAGCTGAGGTCCAAAGTGAACTCGAGAGAGAGAGAGAGTGGAAAGAGAGAGATGTGGAGAGGAGTGAGATGTTGCATGGTGCAGATCTCTCATTTCCTGTGTGACACTTTCAAAGAGGAAGAAGGCTGAAACTGTGCCTCTGTAGTAAAATACAAGATGTCTGCCTGTCTTTGCCACACTAACCACATCAGCTGTATTTTCAGTGCTGTACCAAGTGTGAGATCGATTTAAATACCAGCAGTATTAATGTGTCTGTCCCAGATAGAACACCATGATAAAGATGATGGCAAAACAGGAGAAAATATAAGTGGAAAATAACAGTGGCTGACGTGTGACTAAGATTTCCTATGATTAAGAGGTTTTTGCATTCACAGTGGATTCTGTGGCAGCACAGCTGAACATCTTGTTCACATCAGCTCTGCGCTCAGTTCTGTGGTCGCAAAGGTAAGGTTGACTAACTTCCGCTAGTTACAGAGAGACGGCAAAAGAGAGAGAGAGAGACACACACAAAGACAAAGAAGAGGTGCTGGAAAACAGAGTTTGATGGGTGTCGCTCACCTCCAAGATTCTGATCACAGGTTCAGGGGCCGGATCTTGTTTTCTCTTCTTCTAAAAAAAAAAAAAAGCACACATTTCACATGAAAGTGAGCTTCTAGTGTTGCAGGAGAGCGCCCACGTAGGTGTAAAAAAAGGTGAACAGAGGTGAAAGATATAAAGTAGATGGCAAGACTTACCCCAGCATGGTCACAGGGGGCGGACTGCGACTCTCCTGGCGCCACAGAACTAAAAAAGGGCAAAAATTAAAAATTAATGGACACGAAGCAAACATCCATACATATAAGTTGAGTGATTTTACTCAACAGAGATAAATATAATGACCTTAAGTAGATTAACAGCATCCTAGTATTGTACATAAATAAATAATTTGGCAGATTTATTGTGCAGTTATAAAAAAAGTACATTAAGACAAAAGGTTTCATCATCTTTCCCTCAGCTCTGATGAGTAAAATCAAAGGGGTTTGTCACTCTGGTGCCAGATGTGTACCAACACCAAATACCATTTATGGTTCTTACATATTTCAGAAGGTTAACCTGTTGCATGTTAATCTCTTCCGGTCAACGTGAACACACAGTATTTGTCACCCAAAGGTAGAACTAGAAAACGATCAGCGCAAAAGGTATCATACCAGGAAGTCCTCGCTTCACCAGTCTCCTCCACTTCCATCTTCTCTCTTTCTCTTCAGTGCATCTTCACAGAAACATCACACATTCTCAAAATGAGAAAAGGCTCGAATACTCCACAACTTGTGCCAGTCTTTTATGTTTCAGTTAACTACGGCGAGCTGTTTGCAGGGACCTCGTCAGAGTTCAGTGCACTCCTTCCTCCTCACTTTCTTCCTCATCTCACAACCCGACCACATCCTTTAGAGTTGCACATATTCACGTATCCGCTCCTCTCGGGGAGGGTTCAAAACGCAACTAGCTCAAACCTGCTGACTGACTGATCGAACTATAACGCCAACCAGGACCTTGTTGAACTGACAAAATGCTGTGAGGTAAATGGTGGATTTATAATGCAGAAGGAAAAAAAATACTATTAATTTCATGTCAGTGACTTTTTCTTGAATGCACTTTATTTAAAACACAAATCTGATCAGGGTTTTTCTTGTAAAATTCACAGGTAGGCGTTTAGCTGATTCAGACTGCACTTCCCGGATACACTAATGAAACTTCTCATGAAGCAGCCACAAGCGGGTCAGACAGGAAAAACATGAATATCTGTCACTTGCAAACTGCTCCACACCAGATGTAACACCTTTAAAAAACAGCTGCATAAATCCATTGTTTTACTAAAGTAAGCATATAAAAAAGTCAAATAACCACACAAGTTCACGTTTTTCTATGTTTATTCACTATCACACTAAGTGCTCCCATTTCAAGATACATCTCATTGCCTTATTCTTATATTGTAATGTCATTTGGAGTTAACAAAGTAGAAAGAAGACAGTTTATGATCTACAAGGTGTGTGCGCCAAAACCTTGTTCCCCACCCGCCCTCCCCCAAAAAATAAAATAGAAATTAACAAAAAGAAGAAGAAGAAAAAAAAAAAAAATACAACACATGAAATATAAAGAGAAAACTGATGTCATGTGCAAGAGCTCCTCCAAAGCCACAGAAGTGCTGGATGAGGTGGGTGCAGGGTGGGTGCCTCATTCCGGCGAGAGTGCCTGATTCTGCCAGCGCGACATACTCAGATTATTTTCCAGTCAGGAGAGGCTGTTGATTCGGGGATTAACTGCATCTTCAGGTGCTTCTACAGTTTTAAATTTGGGGTTTTAGGTAGAATAAGGGCAGTGATGTGGCCTGGTGGCAAAATGGAGTCTTTATATGTGCGTCACTATTTTGGGGGTGGGGGTGGGGTTCTTGGCTGAACTTCTTTTTACTTGACGGAGGTACATCTTTGCAAATAAAAATAACAGTAATGTGGGACGAGGGTGATTTGACAGGGGTCAGAGGAGAGAAAGGAGCGAGTACAGTGGAGTGGTGGGGGTGACAGTTGGCTGAATTAAAAGATCCCTCCTTTGGTGCTGAAGGCTATTAAGAGTGTGATAACGTTTGAGAGGGACACTAGCTGGTCTATGGAGTACCGAGGGAACACTAAGGCTTCCAATTAAACTGAGCTGAGAGGTTCTGCTACTGAGAAACACGAGGAGGTCCAGTACATGTGCCCCCTTCTTCCGTTGACACCCCTGTTCCTCCACAGCAGAGCATCAACTGGATCCCCTAACACACATACAGGTATCCTTAAATCAGCTTAGCGGGGCTATGTACACTCAGGCACAGGTTTTACACAAACCACAGGCCTAGAAAAAATTTATAGTAAAACAAAGAAAAACTGATTGATCCAATTGAGCTGACCTGAATCAACCCACCCACCCACACCCCGTCTCTCCCCTCCCCCCTGCCAATCCCCACCCTCCTGTGGGCGGGTTCACTGCGGAGCTCAGCGGATGGTGTATCTGACATAGGGCACTTCCACGTCCTCATCTGACAGGTCGTTACAGCATAGCTCAAACACCAGGGCTTTCACATGCTTGCCCAGCTTCTTTTTGGACACCTTAGTCACAATCTCCGTCATCCTGCAGACACACAATACAAAAATCACTATGAAGAAAACTCAAAATTTTAAGCTGAAATAAAAGAGCGTGCAAACTTAATCTGTATACTCACGGCAAGTCCAGTCTCTCTTTGAGTTTGGCAGCAGGCATGAAGAAGGAATAGAGCATGGACACTCCCTGAGAAAGCATGGTGATCTCCAACTTGTGTTCATTCTGACAAAAGCCCAGGAACAAAGGAAAATGGATTTTGGTCAATTGTGCATCATAAAAAAAACAAACACACAAGGTGGCAAAGTGAAGAAGAGTTGAGGGAGACATACTTTAAAGTAGTCCAGGAACTGTCGGAGTGTCATCTCCTCCCCGTTAGGCTGCAACCCTGTGACCTCGAAGCGATCCCACAACGTCCAGTCAATTTCATAGTACTGCAAAAACAAAAGCGAGGATCGATGCCAGTGGTGTCAGTCACACAGGAAGAAGCACACAGTATTGCTGCTCTTTGCTGAAATGCATTAACAACAAAGTTATTATAGAAAAGAACACTTTCTATTTTTCTCCTCAGCACACACTGATAGCATCAGTGTGAGAAGGTGAGTTGAACTCACTTACACCCAGGCAGACGAATCTGCCTGGTGCATCAGTATTAGCATGGCTGGATCATCATCGGAGCTCAACACATCTCACAACTACATCTAGGTAGCCTTTGAGAAATGACATATGGCAATCTATCAAGTATCAATGGCAATATTTTCCTATATCGGGATGACATGATACATCGTTTAGACACCTTAGCCGTTAAAAACAAGCAGTGGCACACATGCAGCGTCCTACCTTGTGTTTGGGAGCAGCGATGGGCTCAGAGAAGGCAAAGAAAGGCAGGGCCAAGTTCATGAAGCCATTCTTGTATGACTCCAGCTTCTTGTGGCCTTGGACAATTTTGATGAGCTCCAGGCACACCAGGCCCACGACAGCAGCTGTGGTCGTGGCGATGGCAGGTATGATTTTGCCAGCTATCAGTTTGCTCTGGATGTGAAGGTGATAATGAGAAAGGAAATAATGTCCATTATTTCAAGGAGAATTAATAAAAATACAACATCAGAAAAGCACACAATAAAAATACAACACTGAGATAATGACGGAAAAGAACGGAAATGGAACAATTTCATGTTGCTTAAGTTCTGACATTCAGCGCTCAGCTGGTGAGAATCTTTGAATGTCACGTTATTTCACAGGCACAGGCTGTGACATTTCCAGAAATACTGACATCAGCAGGTACGTTTCTGAAATTCTGGCAGAGATCTACAGTGTGTGCCACGAAGAGTGAGGACTCAGCATGTTACCATTTCAACCAAGAGCAATGTCACGTCTAAAAGGTGCAGCCTCCCACCTTGTGCCTGTCTGTTGGGGGAATGTCGTAGTTCTCTGCTCTCAGGTTGGATGCCGCTACAATGAAGTCCATGTGGAAGTTGGTGTCATCATCCTGTCAATACACAGCACACAACGTCACACAACAGGATGACACTCAGAGCAGGTTGGAGCTGCTGCACTGATTATTAGCGTTTTAGATAAAAGAAAATTGTTTTACCTTCTCAAAGTCAATAGGGTTGAGCTTGAATTGGGAAGATTCAGGAGGAGGCAGCTGGGTCTTTAGCTCCTCCAACCTGGAGTCATCTATAAGATAAAAACAAAAAATAAATCTTAGTGTCATAAAACATTGACAAACATATCTTTATCTGAAGCTCTCCAAAAATGTTCTGTATCATTTTGAATTCTTTGTTGAACGTGCATCGATACGACCATCTTACCGACAGAGGAATTGCTATTCTGCAGGTCCTGGTCAGAGACGTGGATTTTAACCCCTGAACGAGGGGTAAAAGGGGGCACCTTAACGTCCTGCAAGATCTTGATCACAGCTGCGCGATCACTGATGCCTTGTAGGCCATATGACTGGGCATACAGGTTGGCTGCTGCCACTATATAGTCCATGTGCAGCTCCTACCAAAAAAAAAGAAAAAACAAAGAGCTGCTGTCATTATCTTGAGAGCTGATAGAAAAGTTCAGAGAAGAATGATTGTCAGGTATGTGTACATATTGAACTGAAAAATATATCCATACGTACATTGCTAGTGCTGAATTCTAGGGGGTGAGGACATCTCTTTGGCCCAGACCAGAAGGGGGCACCAGAGCTAGTGAGCTGAAAGCAAGAAATAATGAATTAATACATTTTGACCATTAAAACACGGAACTAAAAAAAAAAAAAACATCTGCATCTTATGCCTTTGTTAGAAAATTAATAGTGAAATGACAGCATTTAAGAGAAAAGGTATGAGAACATACAGTAAGATAACTTCAGCTGGTCTCAGACTGTTGTGGTTTATGGTTAGTGCCTCAACCATATCCTATCTATGTTTTACATTTGCAACATGTGAATGTCAAAACTAAGCTCAGAATCACACTACACTGAATGCTGGTAAAAGGCAGAACACCTGGCAGATCACTATACCATAGCAGGCCTAAAGCTCTGTTTTGTACCTGAACTATTTCACAACACCCTGGATTCTAAAACTCTATACTCTTTGCTGTATAATGTGTGCAAAATCTTAAAACTGATAAAAAAAAATATATGTTAGAGACAAAGAGTATTTCAATCTAAATATGTACCTGATCTGGGGGAAAGTTGTGCAGTAGCTGGCGGATGTTGTTGCTATACTGACACTGCCAGTGGTTGCGTGCCCAGGCCACACAGTCAGCAAAGCTGTGGGGGCAGTCTGTGACAAGACTCTTGTAAACAGCCTCCAGCACCTCCACAGGCTGAGCTCCGGGAAGTTTCAGAGTACGCTCCATGAACTTTGGATCTCTGCAACGACAAGAATCAGAAATCTCTTAAGATGGTTACAAGCATGTGAAGAGCTGTCACTCTGTTAATCTTAATTCTAAAGAAAGATTTTTTTCTTCATGGTTTAAATACAGTACCACAAAAGCAACGATCTATTAACATCAAACCCCAATATAATCAGGTAGATCATGCTGAGCCCCTGTACAGACTGATGCACGTCACACGTCATTAGGCAAGCTTGTAAAAGCACTGAAGAAATCAGCCAATCAGATCACAAGGACTGTGTGAACCTTACCAATTCTGAACTTTGCCAGTTCTGAACAACTTTGACATGATGACGTTTGTGATACTACACGGTCACTGCTGAATGAAGGGGAAAGCAACTTACGTGAGGTACTGCATTGCATTCTCTGGTGGCTGTTTGAAAAGTCCCTCAAACTCATCACGGGCCCACTGAACAGAAGAAATTATTGAGAACTCATCAATATCACACTACATGAAATCAGATAAGAATCTGTGTAAAACATAAAACTCTAATAAAACAAATAACTCATTTTTGTTTCATAATGTTGACACATTTTTCAGAGATATTCTGGTGTAGACTTTTTGTGTTTGAATGAATGATTAAATACAACACAAAAAGTTGCTATGGAGCCACTTTTAAAATATTTAAGTGCATTCATGTGTCTACTGACCTGCAGTGTGTGTTCGATGGCATTTGGGAAATTCTTGAGAGTACAGATGGGGATGGACTTCTCTGGTGGGTCTTGGCTGGAGCTGTATGACTCTGTGAGGAAGGGGATCACAACCTGGACATTGCCTTTGGTACCCAGAGTACCAGACTCCAGTAAGGGTTTACGGTAGTACACACACCTTCGGTCCATGTACATACCTGCACACAAAGAAGAGAACAGCCGTCAAACAAAAGCAGGCCATGCATGGTTTTAAGTGTCAAGATCCTAAATTTGACTTTTGTTGTTTTGAAAAAGATTAAAATTAAATCAAAATAAAGAGAATCTTACGTGCGTCAACATTGTCCAGTGCATTGGCCACTCCGTCAAGGCTTTCAAAGAAGTCATCATCGTAGATCCTCTCTGTGTCTGGGCCGACCCTGTTCTGGTGTCCTGTGATCCTGATGGCGGGGTTCATCTGCTTCACTGCAGCAGCGGCTGTGTCGCTCTTCATTTTCTGTTAAGACATAAAGATTATATCAATGACCTTTTCAAACATTAATACTGCAGAACCAAAAAACTAATAGTGTCGAACTTGTTTGACTGGCAATGTGATTTTTGTGGTCAATCTATGCAAAAATACTGTTTTCTGTGCATGATGTGTAGGCTTTGTCTAAAAAAAAAAAAGAAAAAAAAAGGTACCATCAATAAAGCCATTGAAACAGTAAACACTGCCTAAAGCACATGTCCATCAGTGGCAGCGTTTCTTTTGTAACCAAATGTCACCCAGAATAGACTGAGGCAATCAATGTCAAGTAATTATAACAGTATACCAATACCATTCTGCACTTTTTAAAGGTCAGAGCATTTCATTTATCACCACCTGAAATAACCAGTACTTTAATACATCAACAATGACCAATCATGACCCCTGGTATTCAGTTTCCTGTCTAATGTTGTACCATGACATCATCCATCAGCAGCAGTTACATTAAGTGCACTGAGAAGCAGCTGCAATCAACAGGAAATCCATGTGAGTTGCTTCTTGGAAATATCACAATCAATAAATGGCCATGTAAGAACATGACCTATTTCAAATCAACTACAACCCAGAGAATTGAGCAAAGATGATGCTGACCGTAACATCTGAGGGTCTGAAGAGGAACTGTCTGTTGAGGTTGGACTTCTCTATGGTGTCCATGTCAGTCACAATGACCTCACCCTCCCCACCTGCCAGTCCAATCATGGCAAAGTTTTTTAACAGCTCACAGCCAATGGCACCAGCTCCCACCTGGAAAGAAACAGTCAGTGAGTAAAGCTATCCAAGTTGTACCTTATGTTCACATTGAACATACGGAACAATCACTATCACCTAATTTTATTCTTGTAAAAACACTGGCAGAGCACACCTGAGGTACACCAGATTGAACATTTTTCAAGTAGCAATGTTAGAGAAATGCAACATAAAGGACAACAATGACCACACAGAATCAGACTAATCACACAAATCCCAAAAAAGGCAACCCCCCCAAAAAACCCAGCAGCACATTATTCTGTGTCTATACTACATAACTATAAGTGCAAAATGTATGTGTCAGTTTAAGATTGATATCTTCAAAAAACAGGTCAACATGTACATCTCTCTACATCCTGAATAATTTCCTCAATACTTTCTTGAAACCTCAGTTTCTGTGAAGTTCGCAGGATGCATTAATTTCAGTCTTTTCATGGGATTTGTTGACCAGAAAAATATAATATATCACCAGACATATCCTTAAAATCTCCCTTAGCAACAGAATGCAAGGGAAGTGTTGGAAGGTTTTCCATTGGCCGACTCACCAGGAAGTAGCGCTGTTTGGCAAGTATGTCCTGCAGCTTGGTGCCAAACACTGCAATCTGCCCGTCGTATCTACAGTTCCTCTGGGAGAAAAAGATGGAGACAGAAAAACATGTTTAACACCAACACTTGTCACCATCATGGGCATCAGTCTTCAGTATCAGTGTGTGAGTGATTCGCTCCTAACACCTACAGGGGCACACTCTTCCTCTGTGAGCATGACACCTTCCTCTTCAGCCAGGCACTCCAGTGCATCAAAGTACAGCCACTGCATTATGGGCATGAATTTTCCTGTGCATGCCTACAAGAATAGAGCACATATTTTAAAAAAGAACTGTAAAGCTGCATTTATAACAAGCACAGAAGATCTGAAAGGGTTGATCCAGTTAGTGCAGTACATGTTCAAACATGTCTAATGCTTAAGGGAACACAGTGAACAAGGCATGACTAAAAACACAATTTAAAAAGGAACTACAGACACTTCAGGACTACATCCCCTTCAATATGAACATAATGTTCAACTGACCTTCATCACTTCCTGTGCAGCCAGACCCCCAATGAAGGCATTGACAGGGGCCAAGTCACCGGCAGCAACATATGACAACTTTTTCAGAAGAGCCTCATCCAGCTGCTCAACTTTGGCTGACCCCGTCAGAGCAGAGTTCACTTCTTTGGCTAATGCCAACAGTTCATCTCCATCAGCCTGGAATACACAAATCTCAGCGTGTTACAAAATGATCAATAAAAAAAACTTACAGACACTACTAATTCGGTATACATTTTGACATGCAATGCAACAACAAACAAAACAAAACAAAAAAAAAAAAACATAAGAGTTGGGTTTGGTCCTTGATCACTGAAGCAAATGACACTAACTTCACGCCACTGTGGTATTTACAACCTAATGAGATTTACCTGATTCCAAGGTGCAGGAAGGTGGTTGTGTTTCTTCTGGAAGGCATGGATAGCCTGGAAGCCCACATGCAGCTGTCCTGGGCGGTCAAACTTGGCAAAGTCTGTCATCATGAACTCTGGTTCAGCCATGGAAGAAGAGATGGATTTCTGCACAAGAAAGACACGCACGACAGTGAGCAGGTGAGAGCAACAGCAGAGAATGTGGTTAAACTAGTATTGTGATGAGATGTTTTACTTATCAGTGACAATAATGGTGAAAAAATAAACACCGTAATCTGCTCTGCCATGACATTACTTGGTGTGGAAAATAGCAGCCACTTACAAAAGCGATCTTCTTGGGCATCTTGACCTGGGAGACAATTCCTCCTCTAACATAATCCGTGAATCCAGCTGTGTCACAGATGCTGAAGGTGTAAGGACCTAGAGAGGGAACATGACATGTCCATGTGTAACAGTCATTCGGACTAAAACAATTCCTTCTTTGAAGGTTATAAAGAAACAGGTCTTACCCAGAACTTTTATTTCCACTGGCTGGCAGCCATTGAGCTCTGTCATACCCTGAACCTCTGTGAAGGTGACATGGTCTCCACTCTCAAAACCATGACGAGCCTCATCCAGACATGTCACAACACCTGGATTGTCCTATAAAAACAAACAGAGAGAAGGGTTAGTTGCTAAAAGCAGCAAGTGGTTTGAAAACTATTCTGAGCATTCTGTAAAGACCAACCTTGGTGATCATGGAAATCATGGCACTCAGCGGCTGCTCTCCATTGGTGTCATACACAACCATCTCCTCACCAAAGTCACAGAACAGCTGGCTACAAAACAGAACCATATACATATAAATATGAAAAACTCATAGCCTGTCAGCTCAATATTTTAGGTGAACTGTAAATGAACAAGACGGGTCAGAATCTTACCCAAAGAGACCACGTGTGTCTGCAACAATCAGCTTGATTCCTTTGCTGTGGCAGAACTCTCCCACATGCTGCTGTTCATCCAAGGTGGAGTTAGTCAGCACTACCACCTGGGTCACACACAAAGATAAATTTAGACTCCAGCATTTTTTTATCTTTGCAAAAGCTGAAATGACTAGCTTCTACGAGCTATACCTGGAACTTGGTCAGGTAGTCTTCAGAGAGTTCTCCGCTGTAGGCAGTCACAGGAACGTAGTTGTTGAGTTCAGCCAAACGGGGCTGACTCACCTCTGCTCTGTTCTTCCCCAGGTCCTCCTCCCGAAGGTAAAACTGACCACATAAATTCACATATTAGAAAGTAATTGGCTGTACTGTCATTCAAAAAGAGCAATCAGAGAAAGTTGGTGGTGATTCAGCTGATTTCCTCAAAATTCTGCTGCACAACACCCAATCATGTCTCATGCGTCATTTGGAAACTGAAACTGGCACTGTCAGGTTTAGCCAGCAAAAAGATGTTTTAAACATCTGTTTTCAGATGTTAGAAAATAACAAGTGTAAGTCCAAATCTAGGAGTTTGATGTTTTTTCCTAATTAATCTAAGTATGGACAGGTACTGAGATTTATGGGTTGGTTCAAGAACACTTAAAATAAAAAGATGAATGCTATTCAAAAAGGTATCAAATTCCATTTGAATTTTAAAAAAGGACAACGGGGCAAATTGCAGTGGCTGAAATAGAAGTGTTTGAGTGCACAAGGTTAAACTGCCTGGATGATCACAGATGCAGATTATATATGGCTCTTATCTATAAAGTTATAAAAAACTGAACACCTGAGCAGTCTATTCAATCTGACTTTCCTGAAAAAAAAATGAATTAAGGGTCTGTGGCTGATGGACCTTAACAATCTCCCCACAGTAAAGATGTCCTACAACAGGCTTTAGCTCTACTATGATTATGACCCAGGGAGAGGCCACCCACTGATAAATCTGGGTCAGCCAATGGTTAGTAAGGGTGGGGGTGGCTGCACTACTCTTTTTGGATGCCAACAATACATCACAAGTGTGACTCACAAGAGATAGAGGCACACTGCACTTTAGAATGAGGTTCAAAGACTATTGAACACCAGATTAATATCCAGTAAAATATAATGAATATAAATAACGTGAACAATGGTCCATGTGACTGAATAAAAAAAACACTATTATAATAAAATGGGAATATCCGTGCATGCCTCTACACACCTGAGAAGAGAGGTCTCGCCATTCTGCAACTCCTTGGTCGTGCACAGTGACACTCCTAACTCCTCCAAGGATGACGTTCTTGGCAATCTCCACTCCAAGACCTCTCATACCAGAGATGAGGACATTGGAGTTCTGCATGCGCTTCATAGCATCATGGCCCAACACGTAACTACAGAAGGTGAAAAAGTACCATCAGCACAACCCAGTAATAAAGACTAAGGATTTCTAAGTTTTCCTTTATTATTAAATTAAAATCATTAAAAAAACAACAACAAAACAAACAAACATTAAGCTTACAGTTGTCTGGAGTACAGGCCTTCATCGATCTCAGCATCATTGCCATTCTTAGCCATGCCCTGGGGAGACAGGTTGGAATAAGTTTATACAAGCATTTACTAAAAAACAAAATGTCTATGTGGTGCAGGTGTTGGTGCTTACGTTGGCAGGTGTGTGGGACAGATCAGTTCTGACAGAGTTAGAGGAGGAGCAGTTGGATCCCGTCTTCGTCTCTGTTCCTGACAAGCGACGCTTCTTGGACAGCGGCGAGCTGGACATCTATACATCAACACACACATGATTAGAAACTGCTGCTCATATAAAGAGAAACACACTGTCAGCACTCAGCATTTCCCCTTTATAAAATCTATGCTGATTTATATACAATTGCATAAATCAAGCACACTGGGGAAATACAACACCTACAAACTTGTATTTCATTAAAGAAAAAAGGAATAATGAAAAAACCAAAAACAACAAAACAATGGCTTCAAATTCAGATTCAAAAAAGCTAAAAATATATCACTGTATGCTATGGCTCTATTCTGATGAGTGTCCAAGCTAAATGCCACCCAATCCCCCTCGTGTTGAGGAGAGAGAGGATTTCTAGTCCAGGGAGCAGCTGGGCTGGCTACAGGCCAAACACAAATCTGCTAGAAAACCAACTGAGCCTGCGAAGAGACATGAATAGCAGCATTATCGGTTCCTTTCATGCTCAGAGACAGCGCTGACTTGTTTATGTACTTCCATTGTGTATTATACCGGTATTTAAGGACGGCCAACGTCGTTTCAACAAAAAGAGCTGAATCATTAAAAACTTCACTGCAGTAAAGTGAGCAACACCTCACGGCGGCTGGCAGGTGTGGACCCAAACAAAAGCGCTCAACTGTCTTCCGCACGACGGTAGAAACCCCCATTATCGAAATAACAGCCCTTTCTTTGACAAAAATAACAGCCAAGTGTAGTGTGATTTAAAAAAAGAAAGAGCCCGGTCACTTCGGGAAGTGAAACAGGCCGCAGTATCGAGCAGTTTCCGCATCCAATGCAGCTAGCTTACCTGCAACCACCAAAGTCAAACTGTAGACTTCAGAAATAATACTACAACGTCAAAATGGTTAGATATTAAAAAACAGTTGGAGCACGTCTTCGCAAATAAAGCTGCAACCAACTAGAATAAAACGTGCAATTGACTGAAATCTGAATGGTCGCCGTTTGTGGAAAAAAATGAAAGCATCCGGCATGATACAGCAAAGCCCCGGCGGTGATATCTACTGTAGTGGCTTTGCACGACCTCACATAAAAAAACAAGTGACAAAACAGGCTTATTTAGGCGAGGAAAAATAAAAAATAGGTGGGTCAAATTTCACGTAGCAACACCGACAGGAAACAGATTGAGCAGGTTGACGTGAGGCTAATCAGTTAAGTGATTTGGCGTGTGGACAGGGTCGGGAACATTAATAACTTAGGAGGCAAGAAAACACCATCCAGCCTGTCTGACCGTCTCTTTCTGTCCGTCTGCCCGTCCGTCCATTAGCAGCCCGGGCCGAGGCCTGCACCGCTCCCGGTGCGGAGCACAACTTTACAAGCTAGCAGCTATGTTGCAACCCGCTAGCTTACAAAAAATCTGAAAGGTTTATTTATCCTGACAGCTAGCTACCACTGCTTCTTTCACTGTGTGTGGTTAAAAGCTTCGGCAGCCAGCAGAGAAAAAACGCCCAACTTTATCGAGCTATCGCTTTTTAAAGCGAATGAAAGGTTAGCCATTACACTCGTGCTCCATTGATATCGCTTTTCTTACCAATAATCCTTCTCGGTGCCTTCCCAATGCGAACCCGCTCCTCTCCCGCAGTGTCTATTTTGTGGCTGTGTACTCGACGGTTTTGCACAAAAAATAAGAGGAGAGGGGGGAGAGGAAAAGAAACGCGATGCGAGGATTTTTAAGGGTGGGCTGCACTATATTGTCGAGTCACTATGTCGCTGCTGTGGCTGGACGGGAAGTCTCTCCTTTCCTGTGTTGATTGCGCTGCTGGCTTTGCGACTGCAGACGGGAACAAAACCAAAATGGCAGATGGGGAGAAAGGGGCGGAGGAGATGTGACGCAGTGGGGGCTGAAACGTTCAACAGGAAAAAAAAAAGAAAAGAAGAAAAAAGGGCGGCTGAGAGCACGCCTGCACGGGAAAGACGACCTGCTCATTGGCTGCAACACGCATGCAAATCCCGCCCCTGCTACCAGAAGATGCATGCCATGGATATTACTGTACAATATGCTAAAGACACATATTGCAATTTTGCTTTAAAAATTAAAAAGGAGGAGAAGAAGAAAAAGTGCACACTGTATGTCAGACATGAGTGCATCAAAGTAAAAAAAAAAAAAAAAAACATAGCGTAATCCTTTCAAAGTAAAAGCAGTGGCGAAAGGAGTCCATCAATGACAGCATCTTTGTCTGGAGAAGTTGAACTCCTCCTTGAACTCAATAATAAACTTGCACAAAAAAAGCATAGATGCACTGCCCAAAAAGAAAGGATTAACACACATTTAAAAGCCTATAACCGAAAAATGATGGTGCATGGTTATATAAAGACAATGCACTTCCCCTGAGGTCAGCACAGGTACAATTGTGCTGCAATCGTAATTGAGCCGGGTAACACGATTAGTTTGGGGGGACTTGCATGCTTTAGAGATGCTGGGTCCTCAGTCACATTGAGGTTAGGGGTGAGCATTCCTTGCAGAAGAGGAGAAGGAGAAGGATTGGGGGAGGGGGTGCCTGGCAAATGACAAAGGCCCAAGGAAAAAAAAAAAAGAGTGGGCCGCATATGTCGAGATTGGAGGGGGGGACCCCATGCTCATCCATGCTCATATTCTTGCAACGAAATGAGCCCAAAAAATCTTTTTTTTTCCAGAAGTGCAACGCAGTTAAAATCATTTTATATCATTCATGTCACGTTATCAGGCTCCCCCAACTTAGAGAGCAAAGAGAGGGGTTTAGGGGGGGCACACTCGCCAATAAATTGCTGCGTTACTGTGGTAACATCGCATTGATTGTAGCTGGTAAAATAACGCCACATCCATCGACGTGAAATGAAACACTGTCCGGCAGCTTCCAGCAAACGTCGCGTTGATGTGCAAGCCTCCCAACGCTGTCGTCTCACCCCCATGTTTGTAGCCCCAACTAGCCTTGGAGCTTATTCACCATACAGCGCTAATTTCTCCTGCACGCACAGACAAATAAATGCGCAAATGTAACGGTAACGGTTAAGCGTGACAGCAGCTCGTTAGCTGCGGTTAGCCGCCACATAGCACGACTAACGACTCCCCGTAACGCAAATCAAACGACTGCGTAGTTGTTAGCTTGTGTGCGGCTAGCTTTTCGAGCTATCTAGCCACCCAACGACTTTCTACCCCCCCTCACATACACACGCACACACACTTGTGCCGCTATCTCAGCTAACTAGCTAACGTTAGCCAACTAGCTGAGGTGCGGGCTAACACCAAACACAGGAGCTTACACAAGTGTGCAGAACTTACCACATCCGATATTACTCGGCCTGATCTGTAGTATTAAAAAAAACTCGGCTTGTAATTAAGCAGGGAAATCTGACAAAACAAGGTGACAATTCAACGCTGCCGCTGTACAGCTGGGAAGTGTGTCAGGGTGGCGGGCTCTGTGCGAGTTTTTCTTTCCGCTGGACGGCTGCCTGCCCCGGTCGTTGCCGAGCCGTTTCCCCCCTCACTCTATTTCAGTTGAAAGCAAAGCAAAGCAGCAACATGTGCACGTTACAGGCGCAGCCATCGTTCCGGCATGGAGGGTTCACCGACACACTAACCTGACCGAATCACCATGAGCGTATTTTATTCATAATTTTCCATGTCAACATCCATCAATGTCTAAGAAAAGGTTAATTTAAGTCAGCAAGACTGCGTGGTTTAGTCGCAGGTTCACGCTTTAAAGCCACAACTATTCTTACCACCCCCGCGGCTTCACATGAATGGTCTAATCTGAAGTTCACGCAGGGGTGGATGGGTCTTGTAGGCACGGCGTGGTAATGTGATGCCTCCGCGAGATATCATTGGATAATCGCTCTTTCTGCATTGCTACGGGAAACGCATGGTTGTATTTCCATTTATCTAACGGAAAGCTGTGGAAAATAACCAATAAAACAATCCGGAATATATTTTATGTATTTTTTCACTTTTATTGAAAGACTTGCAAACAGAGCACAGTTTACATCGGGACAGAATACTGGGTGTCTACACTTGTTCAGGAGAAAAGCACAGAACCTGGTATTACATGGATCCAAATGAATGAAATTCAGAAATACTTTTTTTTTTTTTACATGATACAAAGGAGCCAATATAGACAGCACTGTTTAATTAACAGTACAAAACAAACATGTCAACAAGAAATTGAGAAAAATGAGAACAAACTTTCTAGACAAAACCCATGGAGAGCTTTAAAAAAATAAGAGGAAACGTGTGCGTGTGTTATTGCAAAGCCTTTATACAATATCTTTCATCTAAAGATTTCCCCACAGCGGTCCACAACAAGTGTGGAGCTCACAAGACTTTAAGTGACAGTTCAAGTTTTAATTCTGTATAATTTAAACTAATGTCAGTCTCTAGCAGCCGATGGAAAGCCCCAGTCATTCTGTTTCACATACTTCTGTACAACCGTGTGACTGCAAGCTTGTGATTTTGCAGCCTCACTACAGAATGACTAGCTACATAAATAAAAAGGAATGAAAAAATAATAATGCAACAGGATGAGCTGATTTGGAAAAAGTAAATGTATGAGGAAGTTTACAACATGGGAGTAGAGCAAAGAATTAGGAACCTGGTTCTTTTCGATATATTTACAGTTTTCAGGGAGTAATGCAAATCATATCAACTTCTTAGCTGTACACTCTCACTAATAGCTGAGAGTTTTTACCAGGCTGCTCTTGTGTAGATTCATAATTTTCAAACTGTGCTGAGTGCTTGGATTCCAGTGTGAGGAGGTTGTGTGGTGTGTAGCCATGCACATAATCTGGATTTGAGATGCAGACAAACTTTTTAGGTCTTTTGCTTTTGCAGCTGTCATACAGAGAGATACAGTACACTATTCCCCCTACACTCAAGTCGTGAGAGTATTTGAAAGCCATAGGGACGTTTCTCTTCACCAGTAATCTCAATGTGAAAATGCAGCCAAACCAAACAACACTGTGTGGTGACCTTTCTTTTCAGGAGCAAGTGGATAATACTTCTTGGTGAGACACAGCCTTTAAACTTTCAAGTTTAAACTATGAGTGTTCCAGGTGTTGAGTGTTGTATCATGTGCCCCTGCTTCATAGCCCCCTGCCCATCCCGGCTCTGGGGGACTGGCTGGAACGAGCAGCATCCCTATGTCCGTCCCTGTCTTCCTGCTCTCCCGCAGCCTGGGGTGAGGATTGTGTGGGTGGGGATGGTGGCGGATAAGACGGCGGAGGGATGGTAAGGCGCGGGAGTGACGGCAGCGCAGGCCTGGGAGAGGTTGGGAGAGGCGGCGGTGTGGCCGAGGTGGCAGTTGAGGAGTGGGCGCGGGAGGTGGCAGGCGAGGTGTGTGCACTCCGGGCACGTGTTGGTTCAGCGGGGCAGTCACTAATTTGCTCCAACAGCGAGGGCATGTCTCCCTCAATCTTCTCCAGCACAGCGGCCATTTGCTTTTCTATCTGCTCGATCACGCTGTCCATTTGCCAGTCACTTGTGGTGCTGGACCCGCCTCCTCCATGCGGTAGCCCAGTCCCATACATCCCCATCCCTCCTCCGCTTGTATAGAGAGAGGTGTATGGACTCCCGTAACTCCCTGCTATCCCCATCCCTACAGCGCCAACGTCTGGGTTGTATGGTGTGGCGTGACGGCCCAAACTAGCAGAGCTGCCCACTGTGTAACAACTCTGTCCCGTAACAGGACCTGCCCTCGCTATGCTAAATTCAGCACTGTATCTGTCAGTTCTCCTGGCATCCCTATCCCTTCTAACCACAGGGCTAGCATCACCCCTTAACCTAACTCCTAGTCCCACATCCGCCCCAGGTCCAGACCCGATTGCTGGAGTGACTGATGGTGCCACTGACCTCTCTGCCACCGCCTCAGGTACTTGTGTCTGACACCAGCTTCCGTCGGTCTCATCCTTCCGCTCCCTCTGCGCGGCTGGCCTCTTCTCTGGTGAGGACGCTGCAGCAGCGGAGCCCGTGGTTTGCGGGCCGTGCAGCGTGGCAGCCATCTTACGTTTGCTGCTGGGATCAGGTGAGGTGGTTGTGTGCTTTTTCTCAAGGTTAGTGACTGAATAACTGTCTGACAGCTTGGAGGGGTGTGGTGTCATCGCAGGGGCCGGTTTGGATTCTGGAACGACTTTATTTTGACCCAAATTGGCGGCCATTTTCCTGGTTCCCTCACCTGCTTTCTTTGCCCCGACCCTCTCAGGTGGCTCCTGTGCGAGTTTGGGAGCTGCATTCGGCTGGCTTTGCTGACAGAGAGGCTCTTGAATATCTGATGGGGAAACTCCAACAGATGGGCCTATGCTCGTCTTTACCTCATTCTGTTTTTCTCCCACCTTATCCCTCCCTTCCTCTTGGTCCATACCAGGCGGTGTGTTTTCAACAGTAACCTCTAAGGACACGCTGCTCGACGTCACCCCTTCATCGCTCATCCCTTTGTCTCCCTCATCGCTCGTCCCCTGCGACACACCGCCTTCACCTTCAGCCTCTTCACTTCCCTGAACCTCTGCTGAGCTGTCAATCAGTGCCTCTGAATTCTTCAGCCGTTGCATGAAGGTGGTGACACGGATCGCTTTCTGCAAAACAGGCAGAGGCAGAGAAAGAGGAGAGAAGGGTTGCAGTGTAAAGAGAATTAGACTTACATTATGTTGCTGTTAACACCCACATTGACTTGTTTTCCTAAAAGAAAAAAAACATCCAAACTACAGTTGGTTATGGCGAAGCATAAAAAATAAGCTCAGAGGACAAGTGTTTGACAAAAAGCCTGTCAAGGGACCATGATTTAGCATCACCATACTAAGCGCTGAGATGTTATTCATGTGAAGTGAACAGTGCAGTAAGATTAGTGCCAGTTGTTTACTTCCAGGAGACATATTGTGCCCTGATTTAAATCAATCTCAAGACTCACTCTCCCCAAGTCCCTTCTCAACTGTTTGTTGACTGGAAAAGGTAAGTGAACAGATAAGTGTAAACCACCTTAATTCTTACACCCATCTGACTCCTTTTGATCTGCAAACACTGAAGGAGTGTAGGGAAAAGGTGTGAGCTTAGAAGTTGTTTCTAAACCAGGGAACTGATTATCTGGAAGTGAGAAGCTATTTGGACACACACATGTCGCTGAATACATTATGGCTTGACTAAGCAGCTTCTGTATCGCTTCAAGTATGACTTGAATGTAACACGGAGGTACAGTATGGGGCAATGAGCCAGGATTCACGAAAGAGGAATGACAGAGGGCCTTATAGTTCATATCACCTCAGCTCCACAGTCCACAGTGGCCTATGTCCCTTCAATCCTTTCCATTTCTCCCTCTCCTTATCTACACAAATATAAAAACTAGACAAGCAATGAGCACTGTCTCTTCCCCGTTGCTGATCATTATCTTGTTTTTTTACCAATCTGCTTTAATAGACTAGTGCAGATGAGGAGTAAGAAAGGAGCAGAGCGGGCCACTTTGAACATCTGGGTCTAATCCAATGAAGAAAAGTGGGGCAGAGTGGATGGATCTCTTCTGGGACAGGCAGAGTGACAGTGGGCAAGAACAGAGCTTATAGGGAGAGTTTCACCAGCGCCAACATGATCATTACATCTCACAGCTGACTGAGGTTTAACTGGAGGTGTCTGCTGATTGGTCGATGGTTATAGGCAGTCTGATCAATAAACCTCTTTTTAATTCAAGAGGGCGTCCAGCCAGTAGGAAGATGTATTGTCATTGAATCATGCCAGACTGAAGGTGAGTTTCAGCCCATGCTCTGTCCTTCCACTCTCCCTCACAATGAGCTACAATACCTTCAACTCCTGGGAACCACATGAGGAAAGAGAGAAGAAGGTTATAACTGTTACTTATGCTGTCAGGTCAGCAGAGCAATCTCGAATTCCCCCTTCTTTGTCTTCTACAGTAACACCCGCAGGACATCCTCATGACCACCAGTGTGTCATTTGCAGATTTAAAACATACCTCTGCAGGGTTGTATGCTCAGCTAAAGGCACATCTAAGTGCTATCGTCATTAAAAATATACCACTGATCTTCATTTTCACTGTAGTCATCATAATTATAAGCCCTAATGTTCACCCTGTTTCTGCTGTTTTTCCTCTGCTGCTTTCTTTCCTCTATTATTTGCTGCTGCAGAGAGAGAGAGAGAGAGAGAGTGAAAGTGCATTCTTACCCGCCATTTGGCCTTTGCAAAGTTCTTCTCAAACTGGGCACACACACCATCCTTTAGGTTCTTCTCTGATGCACCATTCCCAGCAATCCTGCAACAGGTGACACACAGCAGACAGTGTAGTGAGTGCAAACACCTGTTGAGATGTGAGCCAAAATGACTGCACTCTTGTGACCACGTGCGCACAGTTACCATTCATGCCAAAGTGCATCCTGTGCGGTGATTCTCAGCATCTGGTCCACCTCCATGAGTCGACAGACAAGCTCCTTGGCTGTGATACAGATTTAGGAAAAATATCAACAGGTTTTTTTTTTTAAATGGACTATGTCAATTCTGATTATCATGAATCATGGACAGAGGAAAAACTGACTTAAGCATTCAAAATTTGACATTAAATGCCTTACTTATTGCTCCCTTTAATTTAAGCCACTGAGGAATGAGTACATAGTTTTTTTTTGTTTGTTCTTATACTATTCAACAAAGTATTTGTTTCTACCACCATTTGTTTTTGTGGAGCTTCGTACCTGCAGGAGAAATGTCATCCCAGTATGGAGAATCAAACTCAAAGTCACCAGCAACAATGCGACAGAAGATGATGCGATTATGTAGATCTGTGTTCTCCTCCTCCGTCTCGTCATAAAAAGGAGGGTTACCTGATAACCTGCAGAAAAGGGGAACATACACAAAGAGGCATAGGGAAGGGAAGTTATTTCAAAATCATGCAAATAACTCAGGGAAACAACCTTTATGAATCAAAGGGAGCAATTATTCTGCTGAGATTTTATATGCAGCTTGTGTTGTCCTGGTTGTTGAGTTATAGCTTTTGTAATTTCTGATGGAGACTCACAGTATGAACATAATGACACCCACAGCCCAGCAGTCCACAGGACGACCATATCGGTGACGAGCCACCACTTCAGGAGCTGAGAGACAAAGAGAGGAGCAGACAGAGAGTGACAGGAAGAGGTATTCAAATGTCCGGGGTTTTCATTTATAAGCCATCACACCACATTCATAATTCCACCCTGCGCAGTCAAGAGCTCCCCCGTTTCAGTCTCTCCTCTTTCTCATCCCCTTCCTGTCAGGGCCTCTGTTCCCTTTCCTTATTTATTTGTCTAATTACTCAGCTCGGCATTATGAATAACTGTCCCGACCTTTCACTGGAGAGAACCAGGCCAACGAACAGCTCTGCACTCCAAATTGCCCTCACATGAACCTCAGGAAGAGAGAGAGCGAGGGCAGCGAGACAGCACACAGGAGATCAGAGGATATGAGATGAGAGGAGGAGTGGAATGAGGAGGAGGAGGGCGAGAGTCAGGTACTTTCTGTGTGTGTGTGTGTTTCGCCGACTGTTTTCCGCTACAACAGTTTTGACAGATTATGATCTTCAAAAGCAAAAAGGTAAAGTATGCCTGCAGGCCTGTGTTCACACAAAGCGGTAACTCTAATGGAGGGACATATGCTGTAAGTGGATGAGAGATGAAGGAACGCAAGTCAAGATGAATGTAAAAGCAGAATGATAAAAAGTGGTAAAAAAGAGCATTACCTAGGTATTCTGGAGTTCCGCAAGGCTCTGTAATGGGTCCGTTCTCAAACCTGGACAGGTAGAAATCTCGCAGTACTACTTTGTTGTGGTTGTTTTCTGTGTAGTACATCAAGTTTTCCAGCTAAACAAAATGAGAAATCAGCATAAGTCAATAAGAGACAGATAAGTGAAGCAGCTCAGAAGCCCAGCTGGTTTGGGGTGTGAGAGGAAACTCATCATCAACAATTGCTTTTTTAACATGGCAATCTCTTAACAGGTGATCATTTTTTATCAAACGTCTAAATGCTAAAGATGTCTCAGCTAATTATTAGTCTTCAATACAGTATTGAAAGGTAGCGATGGTGATGCTGTTTAAACCACCGGTGATTGGGAGGGATGATGAAGGCTGGATATACACTTGGTTTTATGTAATGCTACCACCGACAGGCTTTGTTAAAATGAAAGCCTTTTTGTCATATATCTTAATTTAGTAGTTTTATGGATATTATTCCTGTTCATATCACCTGGCTGAAAGACTCATTTACCCCCTAAAGTTGAAAGCTGAAGTTAATTAGTAAATTTAGTTTTGATCTTAGCTTTAGTTAAGTAGAGGACTGAGGTCAAGGTGAATCATCAGGTGGATCATTACAGCCTAATACTTCAGTAAGTCTTAATATTCAAGACATTGAAGGGTAAAGCAAAAGAAACACATCGACTTGATGTGTGAGGCATTTTGGCTTGCATGCCCTTTATAGATTCATTTATATGTCTGCACTCATCGGAAAATGTCATTTTCATTCAGTTTCATGGTGTATGAGGATGTATGAGTCCTGACTACACAGCCTGAATGTCCCAGCTTTCACCAGTAGGTGGAGTCTGAGGAGCAGAAACTGAGAGACGCTATAATTCCATCCTAATGGGTTGATAATGAGGGGTAAAGATTTGAATCTGTCTGCATGTGAGGGTATCACCAGAGATAGCATTAAGCCATAAACACAATGTTGACTCCCTTGTTAAAAATGTTATCAAATGTTGGGTCATTAACTGAGATGGCAGAGAAATGCTTTTATGTCTCCGTAGAGATTCTACTGACTGTATACTAGAAATTGCTTCCCGGGGTGTGACACCAAACATGGCTGCTCACTCTGCAAATCATTTTGTCATATTTCATCCTGTGTTTTTAGAGGTAAGTCGCCATATTTTTTCTATTTTTGTTGCAATGGCACTCACCACACACACACACACACACTGTCACATGTTGCACTGTGGGTGGAGAGGGAGAAAGAAGGGTGAGCGTGTGTACCTTCAGGTTCCTGTGAACTATGTTGAGGGAGTGTAAGTACGCCACAGCCTCAAGGACTTGTCTGATGACATTGGATGCGTCCCTCTCTGTGTAATTCCCCTGGTCCAGAATCCAGTCAAACACATCTCCCCCAGTGGCGCTGCATATGGTAAAACACAAGAAAAAAAAATCAGCACACAAACTTGGAAGTGAACTAATAAAAAATAAATGCAAGTTGGTGCGTCTGCTAACCGCATGTTGCAACATAATGATTCACTTTAAGCTTTCAGTAACATAGTTATCAAAAGCCCGGTGCTCTTGTGTTTTTGTCCATTAGTAAGGCAATCTGCTTCGCTGGCCTGAAGCAAGAACTGCTAAGCAATTAAAAATCAGAACATTGGTCATTACTCTAAAAGACTTAACTTCAGAGAGTGTATAAATGATGGGTGCGATCATCACGTATCGCCCTCAGCGGGAGGACTATTGCCTGGGTATAAGTGTGAGCAATGCGCAGACACCAACACATAAACAGACCGATGCACGCTCAGATGACTGCAGCCTGCCTCGCCTGCCGTTCAGTAACAGAAGGAAAGTACTTTGCCCACTCAGCTCCAATCAGTGTTATTGCTTTCAAATAAAATTGCAAATGTTTAAAAAAAAAAAAAAAAAGCACTAGTCACAAGTGATGCGCGTCGGGCCTGCTCGGGCGCATCGATCCGGAGCTCTCTGTGGAGATGCTATTACGGCAAAGTAGTGCTTCAGGAGCACTGAGTAATGTTGAGTGTTACTAAGAACAAATATCTCATAAAATCTAACACCTTCCTCTGTTGCTGAGGGGAGCAACAGAGCACACAGTAATAAGAGGGCAGGCTCAACCCCTACCCTCGAGCTGATGGATTTGTGTGTGTTAAGGTACATGACGGCGAGTACACATTGTCAGAGATGCTTACACAAGAAAAATAAATAGCAGAGCCTTTAAAGAAACACTCACAGCTCCTGGATGATGAAGTATTCTTTCCGGGTCTCGAATGTGTCTATCAGCTGAAGGATGTTTGGGTGGTTGACCCTGGAACAGCGAGAAAGGAGTCACACAGCGTGGCCTCACCGCAGCGAAGGGTCTCGCACCACAATTGAGGGGTGCTAACCATTCGCTGGCTTTTGAATAGTCTTCCACACAAAGAACACTGGGTGGGCGTACATGTCTTGAGCTGCTTCAGAAAAAGCAGAAGTTGCAAACACCTGAGCTCTCGTTATTAACCAGGGATGTTACACAGAGCCTGCGACTGGCAACACGTACAGAAATGTCAAACAATAACACATTCTCTCGTTCTCCCTCTCTCTCTCTCTTTCTTTCCATCCCTCAGTCACACATCCATCTGTCCACAGACCGACCGCGTACAATTTCAGGATCATGATTTCGTTCTTGGCAGCCTTGCGGACTTTCCTGCCGTCTTTCTTGAGGAACTTCTTGCAGACGAACACCTTGTCTGTCTGTCGGTCCTTAGCCAGGCACAGCTCACAGAACTCCTTCCTGCGCAAAGAGAAGTCAAATAAAAAAAGAAATAGAGACAGACAGTCAGAAAAGGTAAATCTAATGTGGGAGCTTCAGAGAGGTGAGTTGATGAAAACACGAGGGAAACGGCATAATATTAGGGAGACAAAGTACGCTGGCTGTTTTTGGTGAAATACAGTGAAAGAATTTAATTGGGTGTGGAGTCGGTGGGTAGAAAAAAAGGGTCATGAATAACAAATCTGAAATGGCTCTATTGCTGCCATCAGCTGGGCATCATCTGGTTTTCAGCCTTTGGGGCATACAGTACTTCACCCAAATGGGTTTTGAGAGGCTGTGTGATGCAAAATTAAACTACAGCAGCTCACATTAAATCTTTAATGCCTGATAAATGCTATCAGAAATTCAATGCTGTTCTTTCTCCCATTGCTTTCCTCTTGCCATAAATCGTTCCGATAACAAATGAACGTTAATGGTAAATTGGAAAATGGTTTGATACAATGCTAGACAATAAAATACAAAGCAAATAGCGTGCATTTTATCTTCCTTGTTGTCATAAAATTAAGAAGATCACATATATGGCAAATGTGTGCACTTAATTCTGAGTTAATGTGTGTGTGTTTGCATCTGTCTGCATGTGTGTTATATAAAAGATGAGGCAGAAATCTCTCAGGCCAGATGCTGATGTTGCCATATGGCCTCTTACACTGATTGGTATGTTTGTGTGTGTGTGTGTGTGTAAGTGAGTGTGTGTGTGTGTGTGTGTGTGTTGGATGTGCCTCCAGTGTGTCAAGGAGAGGTGTTCAGGAGAAGACGACCGGCCAGTATTCGGCTAGTCGAGCATCAGTGATTTGCACAGCTCTTTGAAAATATGTCCAAAAGGATTTTTCTTTTAGGCATGACACAGAATATTTCAACTGAATGAATTGTAGACTTCCAACAGTGTGTTTAATGATCAGAAATATAAAGACAATGGGTTGGCTCGAGTTTGAAAAATGTGTCTCCTAAGTCTGTTATACTCTAGCCTCATGCTATTACCTTCTGTCATTGCTTCACTTACAACCTTTGATATGCCAAACCCAATCTGCGGGGAAAATGGATCTAAATGAATTATATGTAATAATTCATGAAGAGTATAAAGACCATCTGGGAATACTGGAATGTGCCCATGAATTGTACATGCGAGAGGAGGACAAGGGAAAACATGCATAAACCTTTATGGTACTTACGCTCGAAGGACCTGTCCAATCTCATATTTGTCCGTGACATCAGAAATGCTGTCATAGGTCCGCCCATCTCGCAGGGCAAGGCACCCAAATGGCATGACGGCATTCACCTGAGAAAGACATTTCAATCATTGGCATTACAAAAGGGAGGGAAAGTAAAGAATAAATTATTTTGACGACACCTTTAGGTAACAGACAGATAAAGGAATTGCGGCGCGGCGAGGACAAGCATGTTAAAGAGGAAAAGAGGCACTGATGAAACTTTATGAAAGCCCTCAGTGGTTGAAGTGAAAGACATCAAGGGAGCGCCGTTACTATTAGACTTGAAAAATATACAGTAGATTAGAGGACCACAGACACAGCCGAGTCAACTTCTGAACCAATCTGGGTACCAGCGCTTCTGGCAGCCTGGTTGCGTGCCAGCCTTGTCAACAGATACTAAGCTACCCACTAAGCTCCTCTCCACTCCACTAAAGTCTGCAGATTCTGTGCAACGTCTGTCAAGTTCAAGCGAAACTTTATTTATAAAGGGCAGCGTCCCTGTGTCCCCAAAGCAGCTGGCTTCTCTGGCAATCACTGGAGTGACACTGACAGCACTGGGTTTTAATGACAGGAAATTAGTTTTTTGTTTGTGGCCTGCATATGTGTGTGTGTGTGTGTGAGCTTGGATTGTGAGTCTTTTGATCTCGAGCAGTAGCGCATGACCTTTTAAACTTGTTTTGAACATCAGTCTTCTGATTCGTCTTTCCACCTTACAGTAACTCTCACTGTTTCTTGGAAATATACAAAGAAAAAGAAGATCTCAGTGATTATGTACAGTTGGCCTACATATGTTATACGTTTATATATATAACATATATGTAACATATGTTATATATATTTCACCACCGCATTCCTCTCATCGTGTCCGCCCTAAAATAGCTTGTGACCCCACAGGAGGTCCCAAACGCCCAGGTAGAAAATCAAGGATCCAGATAGTGAATCAGCGATCGATATACCATCTCACCACAGTCCTCAGGCTATCCTCACCCACATCCTTTAACACTCCATCTACTGTAGGAGACAGATTCCCTGGAAGCTTCAGCCATCTATCCTCAAGATCCTCTCCCCGTCCTAAATACCTGACAAAACTCATTCCCGTTGGATAGTTCATTCCTCTAGTTTCTCTTGGCTCTCTCTCAGTGGACATTTCTACCCACAGCTTATCTACTGACCGCATTGGGACAAATCCACAGACCTGACCAACTCAGGAGATATGCGACGGGAGGGAATGGGACATTTGAGAGGGAGCTTTGAGCAATGCGGGCACAGCCAGAGGCGGCCAGTAATGCTGTGAAGGTGGTTTCAGAGCTGTGTTGTGTGTACACGAGGGAGAGAGAGAAATAAAGAATATAATCGGAGTAAGGAAGAACTGAGAAACGACAGAAATCCTCAGAGGTAATGACATTTTGCGGGTGCTAATTTAGGATTAAGGAACGGATATCAGTGATGTAAAATCCCCACTCTCGCTTTCTGTATGTGTGTGTGTGTGTCTAGCATCACCACTGTAGATGATAGGGCCAGAGGTGCTTCTGATCTATGGCGGAGGCGGGGCTGGAGAGTACAGTGTAATCCCAGTGCTGGCCCTAATCTCTAATCTGTACCCCTAATCCAGAGTGCTGGAATACGTTGTGTGTATATGCATGCATGTATGAGTGTGTGCGTGTGTGTGTCTGAGCAAGTGCAAAGGTTGATGCAGATATGTCACATGGGCAGATATGAGTTTGAGCAGAAGGACGCATGTTGTGTGTGTGTGTGTGTCTGTGTGGAAATGTGTGTCGTAATGCCCCACTGAGACCGGGGGGAATTTAGTGGTGGATTGAAAAAGCCTAGTTTTGCCAGAAGATTATGTAAGCACAACAACATTCCCATAACAGGGTCCAGGACGGTGAAGGTGATGCCGGCTTGATGTGAACGGGGCACATACGTCCCCGTGGGAACAGCGTGTCCAAACTAAAATATAGTCACAACTTTCAAGCAACAAATGCCCTTCATCTTTAAGAAGTCGCTGATACATTTGCCGATAACTTTTCTTTTCTTCTTGAACGCCATACTAACTTTGAACATATGCTCCTTGAGTTTGTTAAAGCACCTGCAAATCTCCAGTGTTGATCTTTCACTACAGTTGATTTTCAAAACATCAGCAGTGACCCGGGCACGCGGTCGATTGCTGGAGCTATCTGGCACTTTTACAGAATCACTGAATTGAACTGATGTATCTGGCACTGGCATCAACAATTTTTTTTTTTTGCAAACTTTTCCTCCCTGTTTCCCCACAGTAAGTATGGGTTTAACTCAAGTACAAACTTAAAGCAATGCTCCTCTCTTTTTCATATGAATTCCCTGAAGGCTCGAGAGGCAGCTGGCTTCATAAAGAACATCGGCAAACTGTCGGTGTTTTGGGTGTGAGGATCAGTTTAAGGTCTGTCCTCTCTGTTCGACGTTTGTCCTTTCGCTCCTGTGTCGCTGGTGATTGTTTCTCACCCTAAAAAACTCAGATGCCTTAAAAACACCATACCTGCAGAATACTGAGTCAGTGCGAGCCTTGAAGTTGACGGAGAGTAGGAGGCAATATGGGAGGATATGAGAAGAAAGGAGATGAGAGGGGAGGAGTGGAGAAGAAGGAAGACGAGGAAAGAGGTGAGAAACGATGGGAACAGAAAGGCAAGGTAAGAAAGGTACGCTGTGACTAAGTGAAAAGGTGGATAGAGAAAATAGTGCGCATGAGAACAAAGTGTAAAACACAGAACTGCAGAGGCAGATTGAGAGTGCCTCTCAACCTCACAGCTTCACAACTATGTGCGTGTGAATGTTTGCACAGGTGAGTGTGTATGTGTGTGTGAGCATGTGGGTGCATGTAGGTATGTGTCGAAAGTCTGATAATGTGTTGCGTGACTCATTTTTATGAGGCTGCGAGGGGCTGTCCCCAAAGTCAGAAAGCAGCTGAAGGCATGCTGACAGGGCAACCACTCTACATAAAACAAATTCACCGCACGGAGTCTGAATATCTACTAGATCGATGGAGGCAGCACAATATCAGAGGTAAAAGTGAAGGTACAACGCAACTTTTCAGCCATACTCAGTGACACCACCGCAGACCGCTCAGCAGCAGGTGCTGCTTTGAATCAACAAATCTGGACACTGTTTTCATGGTGCTTTGACGTTTCCATGGCAGAAATTATTCATCTTTTCAAACTGTTCTTTAGTCAGGCATTTCACTGTTATTATTCATCAGCATTTTAAAGCAACAAACCTCAACTATCAAGCATACATTTGTTCGTTAAGTTGTTTTATTCGTCATAAACCCTGTTTGCACTTAAAATGTGTTCTGGCTAATCGGATCACAAGAGTACAGCACTTTGTATGAGTGTGAACGACCACCCAGACACGGTGTGATACGATCACTTAAAACCACATGCTGAGGTGGTCTGGGTGTGGTTTGGGTCCACTAGTCCCTTTTAAGGAAAGGTTCACTAAAAGGTTGTTTTGACTGATCACCTTTATCCCATGATGAAATATTCATAGTGAAACTGTCATTATTTGATGAGGTAGTATGACTATGAACGTAATATTTTCTGAAGTGATGAGATAATTTTTAGTGCTTGGCCAGATTAGCCAGGCTTCTCGTTTTTGGATGAACCATTTGAAATGCATCAACTTATTTTCAACATACTCCATTACACAGAATGAGACATTGATGTTATATCAGAAAAAGTAAACATAATGGATTTCAGATTAATATAGACGATTATGTGCTGAGACTCTTAAAGAGTGATTTGGGTTTTTTTTATAATGTTGATTGATTTGATGCTTTTTTTCATTTTGTCATGTAGTTAAAGCTTGAGGGGAAAAAACTGAGGAGCTATTCAGTGTCAATAATGGTAAAGACTGGTTACTCTGTCCTGATGAAATGATTCACTTGTTTATTTCCTATAATTTTAATAAAAATCTGCGGAAAAAGGATGCAGGAATGTTCCCATAATTGTTGACAATGACATGGTTTGCAGTACATTTTCCTTACGTCTTGGAAACACACGCCCATTAGCACATGCAGGCACACACAGACTCAGGTGTGAAAGCACACCGAGCTATCAGAGACATCACACTTTATCCTCAGCACCTTAAATCAACTTGCATGTCTCTGTCTGAATGTGTCTGTGTGCTTGTTCACAAGTGTTGTGCTCGGGCTGCAGCAAGGCTCAAAAGCGAATCAAATGGAATAGAATATCTTTTTTATCAGCTCAGAGGGGAAGTGTTTCAGAGGTTCTCAGCGTCAAGGTTATTCTAAGAAAATCTTCTATTTACTGGCACTCGTCTCTTTAGACATCCCATCCTATTAAAACCCATGCTCGGTCCAACGGGGGGGGAATAAAAGAGAATTTTGCAGCTCATCATTAAGTACAATATGCAAACAGAGTGAAATACTATATTCTGTGTGCTGTGGCTAGTTTGTCTTTTGATGCACCTCCATTACAGAAAGCTGACAATAATTGCAAATGTATTTTATGTAAATATTTCACCGGCAGCTGTGCGAAGCTGCTTTTGCAGAGTCTTTCTGTGTTGTAAATCAAGTGGTTAGTCGTGTTAGTGTGTCCTTGTCACTGTCATGCGGATGCAGCACAGAGATGCCTGTAAACTAACAGCATTGTCATTATCAGCATCAGCATGGTACAAATCCTGATATCTGCACAATGCGATTAGGTGATTTGTTAGGAGGTGACACTAGATCTACGGCACGATAAGGTGAACAACGATGAGATGTCCGTGAGTGTGCGTTTATGGAATATATTAAGTGTGTCAATGTTTGCCTCGGGGGAAGAGTTGGAGCGGCAGAGGGTCTGCATCTGACCTCAGGTTACTTCTGCCTGTGCGAACAAGAGCTGACAGGCACCGCATGTCAGACTCCATGTGAGCACTCACCACCTGAGTTGCACACATGTATGTGCCCACACACACTTAAGTATGGCCCATGTTACACAACCAGTACATCTAACATTATCCGAGCCAAAGAGCCACTGAATTCTGTCTTAAATCGTAACCCTATGCACACTTTAGGATGAGGCAACGATGTGGGTTTGCACGTAACAAGACTCAACGGTAAGAGACAGCAACGTCTGACTTCAAACGGAGGTTAACGATATGTTGAAGTCTTGCATATGTTCACGTTCATGTTGGGTATTGCACAACTATTGTTCAAAAGACGTTTGATTGGTTCAAATGATGCTTGCACAGAGAAACAGAAAATACTGAATGAACATCAATTAGCAGAGATTTTTTTCGGTTCTCTCATATATGCAGAAAAACAAGAGAAGACGAAGAAGACGGAAACTAGTGTTTGGGCATGTGGACGTCTGGGCCAACAAGGTCTGTTAATTTTACATGGCGAGTTGAAGGTGAGAAGAATGACAAATCAGCTCCGCTATACCCTCTCACACCACAAGAGCAATGCCAAAGATTTGCAGCGTGTTGGAAAATGATGTGAACATCCCAGGCGGCCCCAGACCACATCAACAGATTGGGACGCGACGTGCTGACCCTCCCACAGTTTGCGAGCAAAGACATGCCATTTCAGTTTGAGAAGCTGTCCAGGATGGGATGTTTGTATATTGTATAGTGTGTGTGTAATATTGTATAGGGTGCACCTGGCTTTACATGCAACTGTACATCCATACATGAGTGCACACTTCACATGGCTCAGTGCGTGCCACTATGTGACTGTCCTCACATGACAGAGAGGCACACCGAATGCATCCATCCCTCATTAGTGTTTGACATGTCACATGTCACTATATCACAGCATGGACAAAGCTGTGTGATTCTACAGGAATGACAACGAGACAGCGGGTAGGCTTCCACCCTTTCTTTGCTTTTTTTTTTTTTTTTTTACCTTTCTCTGCCACTATGTCGCTTTCATCTCAGTGTTTTTGCTCTCACCTGTGCCTGTTTTTCGTAGAACTCCAGTCCAAAGGGTTTAATCATTCCTCACCAAGGTGTGGGGAGAAGAACATCAGGGGTTACGACTGATGTGGCAACCCCTGATGTTCTGGCTTTCTCACTAATGGGAATAACACAGAGGAAGACTGGGGCCATGTTTGCCATTCCTGCACTTTATAACCAGTGATCCTACTGTGTTAGCCTGTCTGTGTGGTTGTGTGTGTAAATACATTTAAGAGAGACTCACACATGCACACACACATGGAAATGTCCCAAAAGCCCTCTTAGGGGCAATTAAGCCCACCGTCACTTATAAGATTTTCCACCTTTAATAGCGATAATGATCACCACATATTCACTCGCATCTTGATAATCATTGGGTGCAAATCAGTGTACATCTCTTCATCTGCACATAATAAGACATGACAGTTGCAGCCTGTTCCTTATTGATCAATAAACCCTCCCCTATATATATATATATATATATATATATATATATATATGTGTGTGTGTGTGTGTGTGTGTGTGTGTGTGTGTGTGTGT
>JBAJHX010000041.1:18355085-18373690 GCA_037176925.1 Amniataba percoides
GTGTGTGTGTGTGTGTGTGTGTGTGTGTGTGTGTGTGTGTGTGTGTGTGTAGGTGTGTGTGTGTGTGTGTGTGTATGACCAAAATTGACTTTTTACCCAGCATTTGAGGCACTTAGGGTTTCAAATTCTTCAGAGGAAATTTCATTAGATTCACACCCTTATGTAAGAATTGCGCAGGGCGTAATTAGGAAATAATAACACAATGAATATTCTAGACACAGCTGAAAGCCCTTTCATATTGTCATTAATATCACTTTGGCCTACAAAGCTTATTCCCCAGTTGGAATATAATGGCATTAAGCAGAAATCAGTCCACTGCTTCCTACTGAGCTCATTGCCTGAGATGACGAGTGCGCGTTCGATATTGAGGGGAGCGCGCGGCAGCCTGAGGTCGGTCCCAGGCCTGATCAGGATGCTGTGACGTGAAAGTGGGACAAATAAAAGAGTTGCGGCCGAGCACACGGGAGAGGAGAGCAGACGGAGATGAAGAGGAGAGGGAGATGAAGGGGCAATTATCAGCATTGCCGCGCTTGTTAAAATCAAGTGTGCTCCAGGACACGAGGGTAAAGTAAGACTGTGAATAGATTACCATTGTAAATACACACACTCATGCACGCAAGTTACAGTTTTGGGACGCGTGTGAATAACATGTAATGGATGGTATAAGTGTGTGTATGTGTGTGTGTTGCATCAATAACCATTACATTACTTTCTTCCCCTGAGTTCCCAGTATGGGGTCTTCTCCAAGCTTGTTATAAACACTAATTCCCTTATTGCTCACAGAGCGGCTCTCATCTAAGGAGAGTGTGTGTGTGTGTGAGTGAGAGAAACAGGGTGTGTGTGTGAGACTGGAAGGCATACACAAGGCCAGAAATGGGCTTAATAAGGAAACGCTCTAATGAAAATTCATCACATCTGCCCAGAGAAAGAAAGAGAGAGAAACACATTCCCGAATGCAGACACTTATAAAATCTACCAGATTCATATGTGGTAGGACCTCATATACACACACAAACACACACACACATTGACCCACTCCTCACACACATGAACACACATTATTATACAGTATTGTCTTCTTCTGAGTGATGTTCATCCGATTCTGAATCTTCCACCACACTGTCAGAAATACTTCCTTCCTCACCTTTCACTCCCATCCACTCCCCTCCTGTGTGTCCTCTGTTTCCTGTCCCCTCATTAGGAGAGTGGATCTGTGCAGGTCTTGCACAGTAAGTGCGTCCTCAGGGAGAAGAGTCATGGAGTACTTTCTTTTTCTTGACAAAAGTGTGTGCAAGTGTGCATGTGTGGCTGCGGCCTACGTAGGATGATGCAACGTCTGGCTGACAGGCTCGCTCTTTCCGAGACCAGAATAGCCTGAGGCAAGACCTGCAGGCACACACATTTACACACACACACACAACAAACTGACTGAATGATGGATATTGTGTGCTTTTTTTAGGTAAAATTGTATGTCTGTATGTGAGTAACTTTTTGACTAAATGTAAGCATGTATGGATAAGTTTGATTTACACTCGTATGTAGAAAGTTGCACAGACACAGGCGGGCAGCAGTTCAAAAGACAGCTCCACATGATGATGTGAGAGCGACGGGGAGGTGGATGGAGGGGTATTAAGCGAAGGGGAAAAGGAAGACAATCATGAATATATTATATAAATCTATTGCATAAAGCATAAATGTGCATTTACACGTTTAGACCATTTCTCTCTTGCTGGCTCTAGAAAGATTTATGAGCTCAAGCATGAGCCTGCTCTCTATCTCCTTTCAATCACTCTACCACGTGGTTTTATGCTGGTTTTTTTTTATGTTGTACTGCCTTATCCTACAATTCCTGTACTGGTATTTCCAAGTTATGTACCAGTGATGTCACATAATACCACATATCTAATCAACTAAAAAATGTACTATATAATGTATACTAACAGAGTGTGAACGGAATAAATGTAACACTTGCACAGGGTAAAAAATTTTTTCTGCAAAAATCCAACATCTGTGAAGCTTCTTTGTGTTATTTTCTCTTGAGACTATGTAAGAGAGGTGATGGTGTCATTTTTGAGGCTGTAGTTTGGTCTTTTTGATGTACTGGATTACATTATGTTAAAGGGTGCACTACAGGGTAGAGCTAAGATGTTTTATGCTGTACTTTACTTTTTACATTGAACGTTATGGGGAAAGAGAGTAAACAAGTAATCCCATAAAATTGTAGGGCTCTTGTAGTGTATTGTATAACATTGTGCAAGTGTTACATTTATTGTGTCCACATCCTATTTATGAACCACACCAATCACTTTCGAGCACATGTACCTTCAGGGAGCTGTGTGCTTCAGCGTGGAGCAAAGGACGTACAGCCAGTGTTCAACAGTGAATTCAATGAATTAAACAATCAATACACTCCATTGTTTGTACGCTTGTGTAACCCCCCCTGTGTAATAGCACACTTACCCCAAATGTTCACTGCTGAGCGGAGCGGCGCTGCACCTGTGTGTCTCCTACAGCAGCCAGCTTTCCGTTTGACTTTTCTTTTTTTCCCTTGTTGGTTTTCTTTTTGACTGTGTTCACAATACTGTGGATTAAAGTGAAAACACAACACTCTCTCTTGATTTTGGCCTTCCATCGCATCTAGGCGGGCATTTTCTATCCATGGAAATTGAGATTTCCAAAAATACTTCCCCGTGTGGCTTTTGTTGGTTTGAAATTACCAGCCTTGTGCTGTAATGAGGATGAGAGAAAATAGCCTTTTGAAAATGATTTGTAATAGTGAGCTTGTCAACCGTACATGAAACCCACTACAAGGACTTTTTGACCTTTTAGCAGTCTCAGTTTAATACTGATGCCTCTAAATGACCTCCATAAGTCAATGAGACCAACAGTAATAGTAGTAGACTGTTTATTTCTATATGGTTATGTAGTTATTCTTTAGCATGGTCATTTAATTCACAGCACGGAGATCAGAAGAGCCACTGGTTACATTTTCAGCAAAGGTTTGCAGTGAGTAGTACTAGTTGAAAGGAAGCAGGAGATTTTTCTTCAGAGAATTTATTTTTGATGCCATATTTTGTGGTTATTGCTGATGCTGGTGCAGGATCAGCAGAGAGAAAAAGAACCATAAAAAAACACATAAAGCTAAAAGGGACAGTGATAGAGCGCGGCTAGAGTGCAACTCAACCATAGTCTGCAATTCCACAGATGGAAAGAAATGCAGGATTTGAAAGGATTCAAGGCCGACCCTGAATAGACTCCTTTGCTCTTGAACCGGTATGTAAGATGTTTATTTTATTTGCAAATGGCTTTGTACAGTCGAGGGAGGTATAAGATTAGGTCACATTGGACATTACTGTAATGTAACATATCATTTATGTTTACTTTGCTGCTGATCTACATCTGGCTTGTTATTATGAAGAGGCTTGCTGGGGGAGTGGGAGCGGTCCAGGATCACACCGCATGTCGATGGGGTTTGCTCTGGTTGAATATGAGCTGCTACTGCCGCTAACTGAACATCTGTCTCTGGAGCTTCTGCCCACTCTCCTCCCGTGAAATAGTCTCCTATAGCGGCGGGCAGTGAGACGGAGGGAACATGTAACCTTACACACACAAATAGATACATTACCTAATCGTTATGCATCCTGCAAACAGCTGCGTTTTTTTTTTTAAAAAAGCAAGAAAATAGTACTAAAAGTTGCATCTTTCTTTCACTCGCTTTCAAAACGAATGCACATGCTAGCCAGATCGAGATCTTTAAGGCACGAGTTGTTCCATGTTGTTGCTTCTTACATAGTCACAACAGGTCTGCTTAAATGCCATGTTCAGCAGCCAACCTGCTGTTTTCTCCTGTTATTGCTGTATCCTCATGTTTGTTTAGTCAGTATAACAGTTTCTGTTTCTACTCGAGGACAATTGCACGAATAGAAAACATTAAACGATTAAGAATCCCACACAGAAGACAGTCCCAACTCTGCAACCACAGATATTTCCTGACTGGGATTTATTTATTCCTTTAATTATGCAACCTCTTCATCCTACTGTATCTCTATAACACGAACAAAAACAACTATACAACTATATTTTGCACTTCACTTGTGCATGCACATTGGGAAAAACAGACCTCGTGCGAAAAGTTTGTGGTGCAGAAAAAATTGCCATGCCAGGCAGATATAGCTATATCGCACATGGCTCACGTGTCAAAACATCAAACCGCTGAATTAAACGGCTCAGTCACACGCACACCTCACAGAATGCAACATAAATGCTTTCGGCAGACAGGGGAGATCAGACAAAGAAACGGAGAGGAGGGAGAAATGTCGCTGATGTGTCAGGAGTTTGAGATCGCTATGAAACATTCAGAGGATATGTAACACTCAGGGAGAGAAATGTGAAAAGCTGAGGGCTGTTAGTGTGTATTATACATGTGTGTGGTCAGTGGAGAGAAACAACAGTAACTGTCAAGTAGTTTCCTCCACAGGAATCTGCGCTGAGGGTGTGTGCGCTCACATGTACCAGGGAAGCACATAATGTATCAATGCAAGTCCCTTCAGGGCCATGAGCTGATGCTACTTTTACCAAGCAACTTAGTTTGTATGTGTGTGCGAGTGTGTGTGTGTGTATTGGGAACTTTTGATTACACTTAATCCATTTTTGGATGATTGAGAAACACTCCGGTGGGGGTAGAGCTCACACACACATACGCACACATGTACCTCTGTTCGCTCTTTTCTGTCAAACACACACAGACCCACTAATGCACCTACCCACGATCCACCTACACACACACGCACACACTCTCGTGCACATTCACATACACACATACATGTGTTTAGCCACTGGTCTCATTGTCAGGTCTGCTCTCTCAGGGGAATAAATTAAACTGTAAAACCTTCTTTCCCTGCATCCATTTGTGTGTGCAAGCGAGTGTGTGTCCGGTGCACGTGTGAATTTGCGCGCATGCATCTCCATTGATCACGACCGCATTAATTCATTCCTTTTGTGGCCTTTGGACGTGCCGAGCAGAGTGCCTCTCCAAAAAAAACAAAAAAAAACAAAACAAAAACCCAGACTTCAATTGAGAGACTCAATCCACACCTCGGTTTGGATACACACACGCACACGTTTAAACAAAGTAAAACATGGAAACAGGGACAGGCACGTACACACAGTCACAGGCTTTCCCACACCTGACACGCTGTCATATAACCCTCCAGCACTGTTTCTCCCCAGACGAGTTGTTCAGCCATGCTCAGCAGCAGGGAAAACTCCCTCATCTCCTCTCTTTGACTCCATTCCTTCACTTGCTCCTCGCAGCAAACCTCTCCCTCCCTTTGTTTAGTCAATATGTTGCACCTCTGCTGACTGCAATGCCAGCACGGTGCAGGAGAGGCCCTTTATTTTTGTCTATTCCTGCCTGTCCCTCAACACTCTTGTCCGTCTGCTGCGGGTGCGCAGAGATTCGTATTGACTGTACTGAGGCGAACCTGTGTCAATAAAAAGAAACTTCAGTGGGGAATGTGGAGAACAACATGTCGTGAGCCTGAACTGCTCCATCGACCGCAACAAAGGAACAACAACCAAAAAAAACAAAAAAAACATGAGCAGAGCTGCATCCTGATGACTCTCCTTCCTCTGTTTTCATAAAACAGCGAGCACACAGCGTCAAGTGTTTTGGCGCTCTGTGTGTTTTTCACCACTACCTGTTGCAAAGTAAACTGTATGCCTCTGTTACTTCCAATCCAGGAATCATTTTGTTGGAGTAAATGCCCAGTTTTTCACACGCAAACTTCAGAATAAAACTCTTCCATTTGTTTTCAGCTTACTTGAATGGTAAAAAAGAATAGCGTACATTATTCTGCAGAATATGTTCTCAGTAAATGCTTGAATACAGTCATTAATTCACATTTTGCGAACCAATAAAATCCAAGAACATGTATTCTCTCCAGATTGAGTTTAACCCAAGGCTGACAGATAATTGAATTTTCAAAGTTTGGTGTATTTCAACCTGAAGCAGCTTTCTTTTAGCATCATTTAGCTGCTCATTATAATCTTCCCATGAGTTGCCTTTGTGTTTCGGGGGGATAAAGGACAGCTCTGCTATGTGAGACTTCAGATGTCAGACTGCGAGGGGTGGTTGTTTCCGTTTCACCGTGTCACATCTGCAGCGATCTGAACCCCGGAGGCTTCCGTCTCGCACACACGCGCATGTATACACACTTTGGCTGTGAAAAAAAAAAGGGAAGCAGAAGCATCACAAGGACACAGCTGTTACCATGACATATAGATGTCATATAGAAATGCTTATAATGGAAATCATATCACTGTAGGTGCTGTAATCTCTGCTGTTGAACAGACAATGGCATGTCAAGCAGAGAGACTCTGAGAGATAGCCACAGTTTTGTTTATTAAAGGTGTTTAGACAGAGATATAATCATAATATGCACCTTACTGTCGCAAATCATGATACTTCTGCACTGGCACTTTTGTTTATGTCGATGAGAACAAGACTGCTCACGCTCGAGTCTCGAGATAAAAACGAGGTCACGCCGTCTCATGGGAAAGTTAGAGTAGGAGAGACAGAGAGAAGGAAGGTTTAGAGAAGGGACAAAAAAAAAGAGAGATGATAGCGGCAGAAAAAAAGAGCGAGCCAGAGTGGTAAGGAAGAGGAGGATGATGGAGCAATGGCTGCTGGGTACAGTCCAGTTTGGCCATGTCAGCAGCATACACACGTAATCGCGCACAGATGGTGCCTCCCCACACACACACACACACACAAACGCGCACAGGTCAGATAAGTACTTTCCAAGCACCGTTTTGCACCAACGGTCAACTCATAGCTGCTTCCTGTCAAGGATTTCCAATTTCCAAACCCCTCATCCAGAGAGCCACGGCCAAACTCCATCTGTCGCAGAATGTAACGCAAAACGAGTGGAAGTTTAACGTCAGTTAGAGGTGACAAGACCTTTAAAGATGGCATTACAGCTCGGACACATAAATCATCATGAAAACACCTTTGAACATTGTGTGCTATCAGAAAGCGTTTTGACTCTCATTTAACAACATATAGACAGCTACGGACACTATGTGCATTTATTTTAGCCTAGGTCAGAAAAAGCAACATAAGCACACACTACAATGACTTTTACTTTACAAACTGCCTTTGCAAACACTGCCACAAGGGTGGATCTACATCATATTAGATTATATGCAATTTTGCAGTATTTGTGCTCCCTGAATATACCCACCACCCCTTTTGTTCATAATATTCCTGTTGGTTAGTTTCAAGTTGGGCCTGATCGTCTTTCTTTATTGAATTTGTCTGTCTTGAGTTTTGTGAGCCTAGTTCCAGAGTTAAAAATCCTCCTACATGTATCACTTTTCAGCGTTAACGCAGATTATCCTGTCAAACTTTTGAGGTATTGTAGCCATTAGACTCTGATTTCACTTCAGAGAAATACAAAGCTGCTGATGCTGCTTGGTGAATACACTCCAGACATAGTCTGCATCTCCGATTGTGCTCAAACAGACAAAACAACTGTGGCTGACTGTGACAGTCCCCATTCAGTCTTTCATGTTCAGGAGGTGCACAGAGAGTGTAATTAGCCCAAGGCCACTGCAGGCATCTGTGCTCTCTGGGTTGTTGTGCAATTTAACAGTAAGCTGTTGTATAGCATCAAGCAGTGTATAAAATGTTAGCCAGGTTCTCTCAAGAGATCCTTTCAAATTTCAAATGTCTCTGACAACATTGTATTCTAAATATAAAATGTCTGATTGTGCCTGTGTCATCCCAATCACAGTTGGGCGGTGAATGGAAAGGAGAACAGAAACGGTCGTCCAGCCATTGTGTTCGACTGACACCTGTTTTCTGTGTGAGATGCCCCTTAGGCGAGATGATGAAATGAAGAATCAAATTTTTGAGACGAAAAAGCACATTATTAATACTCTAGGCACTGAATCAACGAGACACACACACACACAAACTGAGGCTATATCCTGCATACCATATAAATAATTCATAGATGACTAAAATCCCCATGCAATCTCCATTGATGCACTGACTCATTTAACGTTAGGAACGTACCCATATGAAAAGTTACATCAGCTGAGAAAAATTGCTGAGGAGAACTGAGTGATTATGTACAGTGGGCTGCAGTTTCCTAAAGTGGCAGTCTGTGCAGCCAGTCCTGTGTAAAAGCTGTATCAGTGGCATAAAGTAAGAGCCGTGGGACCTTTACGTTGACCTTAAAAACTGGTGAAGTTAACCGTATCACAACCAATTTACGGCAAAGCAGCTGAACTTGTGTAGCTAAATTCCAGTCAGTCATAAATCATAAATAAAGAAGGCAGGAGGATCACGTAAAGACCAGACAGAGAGTATATTGATTATGAAGCGTTGAATCCTTTTAAGGCCTGTACAGTTCAAATGCATTCCTGGAAAAGTCATAAAAGGGGAGGATGTCAGAAAGTAACAGTAGGAGACGTGGAGAGATATTGAGATTGAGCAAAGAGGTTTGGTTTAGGGTGAGAGCGAGCGATCGAGGAGGAGAGAGCAAAGTGAGGAGTGAGCGAGGAGTGAGTGAGCGCCGCTGCCAGACAAAGAGGAACATTCAGAGGGGAGAAATAAGATTGAGATGAAGATGACAAGAAAAAGGAAGAATGAAAGACGGAGACAAAGCAGGGAAGATGACAGATGTGAGGAGCGTGAGGGAATGAAAGTGAGAGCACTTCCGTGAGAAAGTCAGCAGTGTGTGTGTGTGTGTGTGTGCCAGGAGGAAAAAAAAAAGAAGAAGAAGAAGAAAAAAAGAAAAGTGCTTTTTGTGAAATATTCAGTGTGATAGAAGACTTATAGAAGCAAAATCCCCTCCCTGGAGAGAGTGAGAAGAGAGGAAGAGAAGGGAGGAGGAGCAGGGAAGAGGAGGAGAAAGGAGCGGTGATTGAAGTTTCGGATAAGAGTCATAAGGCTAGAGACCATTTCAGCGGAGAGGTCTCTGCTGTGAAGCTTCGTGTAGGACTGTCAGGGCCCTCTCTATTTTTAAACAGTGTGTGGGTATACTGCTCACACCTTATAGCATCCAGTATACCTGTGGAGCTTGCTGGAGGTGAGAATATTTCCACTGGGTTGCCATTTTAGCAGAGGTACAGAGGAGTTGTTAAATAATGATATGATGATTTTTTTTGGTGCTGAAAGTGGGAATTGTCTTCCTCTAGGGATCAAAAGCGCAGTTTTATTGACTGCAGGTCCTCAAAACATGCTAATTTGGAAGAAAGGCAACTGGTTTTTACATACTTTTGCTTTGCTAAGTTATTTCTATCTGAATCATGTGTATGTTTGTATTTAGGGCTGAATATCTAACATTAGCATGTTGACATGAACAAAGAGTAAAAAGACAGAGCGATTTGCAAAGAGTTACCTTGAAAACATCCATCATACTTTTGCCAAAGAGCGGATATTGTGGAGAAATCAAATTAGATGTATTAACAGTACGCACTTCTGCAAATGTGTTGGATATGAATGTTTCCTCAAATCAATAAAAAGCATAATCAAGGTCATTGTACTCATAATTTTCTTAGAGACAGTGTTGAATGGGATGGAACATGTTAAAATGTCCTGTAAAAAGGCTTATTAGAGGCCAAACCAGTGCATAAATAATACTCAAATTTTCTCTCAAAAATGATCATGGCAGCGAATATTTTGACTTGGTTGCTTAGCAGAGACACAGTGATCCACCAGGAATGTGCGTTTTCATGTGTGTGATTGGATGATGCAGGGCTTTGTCGGAAGACGTCAACTTGTGACAGGTTCAACTTTCTTTCTCAAACGGCCATTTTTTTATTTTTTGGCACAGGCCTCTGGATACTGGCACCACTGTGTTGCTCGACAGGTCGCATTCAAATGAATGAAAGGACAATGTTGATCATTCTGAACACGGCCTGAAGCACCTCTCAGTCATCTGTGTCAGAAAGCATTACTGCTCTTTAAAGCTCAGTATGTTTTGTTAGAACTGAATGACATACTGTGGAGTATATCAGTGACAATGGTGTATTTCAAGAGAGAAGATGGGAGGTCATTTCTCTTCGAACAAGGCATCATATGTTGCTTCCACAGTGGCTCCAGCTTTCGGCCTTAAGTAGCGCCGCTTGTTGCAAACAGATGTTTAAACGTGGATCGTCTTTTTTTTTTCTCTTCAAACTGTGCTACCAGACCCTCTGCCCCTATATGACACGGACTAACTGCATTTACTCCACAATCACGGCCACACATAAGAAAAAATCACATTCATATACACATGGGATTACGCACAAAAACACACACCAAAAGGCTCTATAAATACAGTGTGGAGGTAATGTTCATCGTGTAAAGTAGGCGGATTTACTGGAACCAGGTCAGAGCAAAGGCAGAGCAAGCTCGAGCTTTTCTCCTATTTAGCTGCTTTTCTCGCCATTTTTTTCCCTTCTTGCATCTGCTTCGCTAGCTTTTTTTTTTTTTTGATGAGGTATACTGGAATGGTTATCTCCTCCAACCCCGCTCCCCCACTGACACTTGTTTCCCAACAGCTCAGTACCATATCTCTTCAAAGGCAAACACACAGACCGCCCGTCTCTATTTCTGAGGGGTTTGAATTTGTCAGCATCCATAAAGCACACTGATATATTCAATTACTCAACTACTAGTGCATGGTAGCATGTGGCCATATGCATATATTAACACATATATTTACACATATTTTACTGCAATTCAAGCACAAACCATCGTAACAGTTGGAGGATTAGGGCCAAATTCTTAAAGTTGGATGTTGCAAATTTGTCATCGATAAAACTCTCAACTCACGAGCGTCATGAATGAGTGAAACCAGCAAAATTATCCAGCACTGCGCCAAACAGTAGCTCTATTTTGGTCTTTTCTTAAAAGACGGGACTTTCAGAGATGCCAATGTTTTGGAAGCATTTTTAGATCCTACTTGTGGTGCCTCGTCTGCACCAGTGCTGTTACGAGTGTACGAGCATCCGGCTTTAAGTGGGAGAATAAGTGAAGGAATGAGTGAGAGACATTGAGTCGGAGCATATCCATTAAGGGCAATACCTTTCAGAATCTGTTTGTCTCTTTTAGACGGCTGGATGCATTTAAGCAATCAATGGGATCCCTCTGTAATGGCCCAAAGTGAGAAGGGGAGAGCAGAGAAGCAGAGGCAAAGAAAAGGCGGAGGCCAAAGGGTGAGGAAAAATGGGAGATGTAGCAGGATCAGGGGAGGACAGGCTTGATTTTTATGCCACGAGTCAGACTGAGTAAAGAATGCACTTCGCTGAGGAAATCTGCCTGTGTTTCTAACCACCTCTGTATTAAACTCATCCATCCTCTGAGAGAGAAATACACAGAGAGGAGGGCGATATGAGAGAGAAAGAGACGGAGAGACTGTGACAGAATCTGCGTCTGCAGAGCCGTCATCTTTCACCTGTAGCGAGCGGAGATCTTGGCTTGCATAATGCAATGTGAGGATAAAGCCTCCTTTATGACCAGCTGAGCCAATAAATCCGGATCAGTTCTGACCTCTTTTTCTTCCCCTCCTCCTCCTATCTCCTCCTCTCTGTGGTCGTCTTTCCTACGGAGCGGGCGGAGAGCTTTGGCTGCCCAAAACTCTTCCTAATTCCTATTTCTGCCTTTGCCTCTTTACAAAAGTAAAGACTACATTCATCTCTCGGATCCATTCGTGCATTCAACCAGAGTGGAGAAAGTGGAGACACTTGACATTTAGCTCCTCCCAGCTGTTCCACTGAAAAAAACACTGCACATTTAAAAAGTACCTTATTTTCCCAGTATGTGTAATTGTCTGTATCTGTCTCCCTCAGCACTACCAGATCCCTCTTGTGCAAAAGAGCCCCTACCATAATTGTTTTCAATTAAAAAGTGCTGTGCTGCAGCTGTCCTTAGCTCGCCTTAGCTACATCGTCATTCAGGGGAACGGCTAGCAGAAGATGAGGGGTAGTAGTTTTGGCAGCCACCGTTATGATCGGATGGGGAGCCACAGTTGAAGGACTGATGAAGCAGTGGCTTGTTGGATCCATCTTTACAACAGCTTGGGGTGTTACGTAAGGCGTGATGTAGCCGGGGCTGGTGGAGGAAGAACAAACGATAAATCCCAAAGACAAATATAACGAGGAAGCAATAAGTGACTGCTAGTCATAACGACAGCGCTGATACTGAAGTTATAATTACTTGTGTCCTCTTTATCTCCGGCATTACAACAGTTGGCAGAATTGCGCCCCGGCTATGTACAATATTTTATTTGTACCTTTTGTGTCATTTTCTGATCTGTGTCCCGGCTGCTCTCGGCTGGCCCAGATTCTAGCCCAGTTTCCACACTTTTGTGCTGAACTCAAAGAAACGGCGAGCCGTGGTGGCCAATTGCTCCGAGTTTAGCTCAGTCTGGACCAACATGAGGAAAAACCCCAACTAACAGGTGAGCGGACTCATGTGAAATTGGTCCAGGTGGGGTACGCTGCTCGGCCTCCGGAGGGCTATTTGAAGGAAAGAAAACTACGCTGCGATGGTTTCATTGTCTGCTCTTTCCCCCCGTCCGTTCCTAATTCCTCTCTTACTAAAGGCCGCTGCGGTTCTTCACACAACAGCCTAATGACGGAGATAAATAAGGAGAGGCGGAGAAAAGATGACAAGGCCGAGGCGCAGGGAAGTGAGAGATGCCCGGAAAGGGAAGAAAAAGGTGACGAAGAGGAAAGCGCGGCTAAGAGGGGAAAAAAAAGCATTAAGAAAAACGGAAAGGGAGGAAAGGAAGAGGAGATGGAGAAATGACAGATGAGGGCTCAGAGTCAGAGAGGACAGCACATACAGGTCCTGGTAATGAATGCCACTTTAATGAAGTCCTGTCTCTCTATATCCATCGCTCTTTTTTTCCCCCCTCTAACTCATCTTTTCTTTCTTTACCATCCCTCTGCTGCTTCCGATCTCTCCCTCTCTTTTCTCCTAACACTAGAGAGCCATGGGGATAGGACAGCTCATTAGTAATTCATTGTTCATCCGCACATATGTGTTTACAAGACCTCGAATGCTGGTTCACTCACTCTGCTCCAACAAAAATGCATCTTTTATTTGTATGAGCTGCCTCCAAACTCCCGTCCTTTCTCTTCTCTTCTGCGCGGTAGATTTCAGAGGAGACGTCAGACACCGCGATATAAAGGTCAGCAATCAGCGGCTATGTTTTCATATTCGCCTGTCAATGTCATTTTAAGTGAACTTCTGCGACGCCGAAAAGCAATTCAGCGTAAATTAGGTGTGTTGCTATCACCTGGGGTGAAATGGATACACTTCATGAATGTAAAATGAAGCCACATATGTGTGTCTGAACACAGAGCCACGAGAAAAAAATTGGGGGGGGGGGGGAGTCTTTTACACTGAGTTATTCATTTCATCTTCTGCAGCCTTTCGAGTGGAAACAACGCAATATTTTGGAGATTTTACTGACATTTGCTTCCTTCGTTCACTCTCACAACGGCAAAACACTAGTTTGCATAAATTGCCTTTCCTGATAGCACGCAGAGCTGCAGGTCCCCAACCAACATGGCTCACTTTACATTACAGTCAGGTGCGTCTGGCGCCGAGCTGCGATAACGAAGATTTCATGAAGATTTCGTGGGTTTAAGTCCTCCCTTCCCTGCGCTGCGTTGGCACATGTTGCCCGTTACTCACTGGGAGAATTTCCTAGAATTTGATTCATTGCTTTAATCAGAGTTTTCAGTTTAGTGGTTTCTCTACAGTTTGGCTCTGGTATTTATTGTCCCACTGCAACAGTAGAAGTACAAACAACAACAAAGAAAACACGTTTATGCTGTGCGAGAGAGCTGCTGATGTCTCTGCGTGTTAGTGTAGTAACACATGCTGACGTTCTTTCATTGCCTCTGCCAGTGAAGTTGCTCGGTGCATGTGTTCTCCCATCTTTGTCTCTCTGTCTGCACAAACATTTAAAAAAAAAAAAAAAAGTTACTACTGAATTTGGCTGAAATTTGGCGAGCAGATCCTTGGCCCAGAGATCAGTTGATGAAATTTTGGCAGTGACCTCGATCTGGGATGTCTGCCACTCTGAGTGTTTTTGTAGTTTTCTGCATCTTTAACTGTAATATGGTTTTATGTAACAGTGGGAAAGTAAAAAAAACTGCAAAGAGTTCCTCATAAATGAACAATACAACATTGCATAGTCTCCAATCACACTACAACAACGGCTTCTCTTCTCTTGTGCAGTTGGACTTAACAATGGACATACTGTGGAGCTTCTGCTAATCACTGACCATTAGCAGCATGCCACTTTGTCCTACAATTAATTACTATCTGCCCTCCTGCCTGCTGTATTTCTGTTTCGGCCTAGGTATCTTCCAGAAACGTTTGTATGTGCACAAATCACTGTTCCTCCTGTCGTCCTGCTACCACTCACTCGCCAATATCTCAAATTATTTCTTCAACCAGAGCTGATATATGGCAAAAGTTTCTTTAGGCGACGTCATTCACTTGGATAGCATTTTCGATCACTCCTCCAGACAACTGTAGTGGGATTTCTGGGCATTATCGGGGCATTACTGAGCTAATGTACGTTTCTAATTACAGACGCACTCATTTCTGGTGCGCCCATTCATTATGTCATCCTTCTGAAACAATGCTTATCTGAAAAACTCTAACTTTTACTTGCACAGCCACCTCAACCAAGTCAGTTGCACTTGGAGATGTTAATGTGGAGATGGAGTAACATTTTGTAACTATACTACCAAACTACTATGTTGGTTGCAGACAAGAGAGTCGTACTTGCCTGATAAAAATATGAAAATGTTCCTGCATTATGGCCATGGATCACAAATTGATAGATAGATAGCACGTTGGGGGTTCAAGCAGGGGACAGGGTGGAGGGGGGCTCAGCTGGAGGAGACAGAGAGCAGATGAGGCAAGAAGGCAGAACATGAGCAAGGAGGGCAGGACATGAGAAACCCCTGGCACCAAACTCATTTAAGGGAAAAAAACAAACAAGCATATGCTGCGTCTGTGTGTGTGCAGTTTATCCCGAAGCCCATCCTTATGTAATGTAGGTGGCATGTGCACAGAAATAAGCAAGGAGTGTTGTTTTTAGATTTGATGCGCTGCTGGCCTCGCCGTCTGACTGCCACTTTTGCGGGCCTGCTCGGCCTCTCTGCCATAATTGCTTCAGCCGGGCTGGGGCTCGCCAAATCCTTGTCAACAACAGCGTTACCTCCACGCCCCGGGGGCCACGTAAGAATCATTATCCAGCCGGTAAATATGGCGGCAGGCAGTGAACACTGTGCCACATTACACGAGGGGGTTCGAAAAGTCATGTTGATGGATTGATGCACCTCTTAATCTCCTACAGCCGCCATCTGTAACCTATCCTGGCTGCTGTGATGGAAAATCTCCATGTCCAGTCGTGGACATGGTGGTGCAGACTGCAGCAAAGCCTGGCCAGCAGCAGAAACTCAGAGGGAAACATTCACATCCAACCACACAAGAATCAGAGAGTGTTTATAACATCGACTTTTATCAGCTGTTATGATATACCACCGCATTATAATGGGATATTGATGCCTGCATGGCATCATCATTTACACAAAACTTCCTATTGATGGGATCATAAATCTGTAAAAAATGGCTTTCGTCTGCTGGGCCATTACAGGAAATGTTACTTTCTTTTTCTCCGGCACTGACCAATGTTATCAATACGCAATATTTCAGGTTTTTCTGTCTTTTCTATTTTGAATAGTACATTTCCTTCAACCTCTCACTCACAGACTGCAGTGAGTCAACTCCGAGAAATATGTGGGCTGATCAATACCGCCAATGTTACTGTACACATGAGCATCCCTCGTCCCTTCCGTCCTCATCCTTTCTTCTGCCTTTCCATCATGTTGCCATTACTTGAAACCTATTTGCACCCGATCGGTGTTGTAATAACTCCATTCAGCATCCTCAGGGAAGCGCTTGGTAATCAATAGAAGTGACTGGAGGCTGGTGTAAGCAGTCAAAACCCGCTCTTCCATTTAATTGAGTTCAAACCATGGAAATGTGAACACCTTCTGGAATCAGGCATTTACAAATCATTGATTACATGACCTTTTACCCATTTAATTTTTTTCCTATTTACTGAACAATCCACCCTGCTCTGAAATTAAAACTGTGTAAAGCCAAACACGATAACCTACTGCTGATGCTCAATTGTCCAAAAGCACAACCAAAGCCTCATCTCCTCTAAATCCCTTATTCTAACAGCAATAAATGTTGAAAAACACTATTTTTCTGCCAAAAATACATACAGTTCGAAAAGAAAAAATGAAATGCATGTTTTATTTATTGCTTTCAAGAAAGTAGAGTAGCTCAACAGAGGAAAAACAATTCATAAAGTGTCTAAGAATCTAAAAATAATCCTTGGCCCGTGGCTTCAATTGAAAATTACTGGATGTACTCTGAACCCTAACCCATGTAACCAAACACACGTCACCTAATCATAAAAGGCCTGGTGGAGGTAAAAGCAGGTCAAAAGCGAGCAGATTTCAGCTGTGACTCAAATACCTGCAGGCAGATCTTACAACATTGTTATACCTAAGTTATTATTTTAATGCAAGGTGATCTTACAAATCAATCCCTCCTTTAATATCCTGCTGATATACTTCAGCCTCCAAATGTTTCGTAGGTCAGATTGCTGAAAACGAACGCTTAAAACGAAGGCAGCGGATGAAGGTTATAACCCGAGCTCCCATTTTCACAAAATAAAAAAAGCAAGTTGGTCGACGACAACACAGAGTACACATGCACGTGAGCACACAGAGTTTATCGCCGAAGCCACCTTTGTTTGACGACGCTCGTGGCGTGTTGACTTGTCATGTTATGCGGCTTGTCCGGTGAAATCCAAGGATAGCGGGATTTTTTTTTTTTTTTTCCGCCCATGAACAGTACAGTACACAATGAAAAAGCACACAAATGATTTGAAAGCTTTTTGTCCTTTAGGCTGCAGCCTTACCACAAAGTCTAAATGAGGTCTCAAGAGATGAGTTCAAACAAAAAAAAAAGACTGCAGCTCACAAGTTGGCTTAAAGGACAATGGCAATGAAGAAGACGTGCAGATAGATAGATAGATAGATAGATAGATAGATAGATAGATAGATAGATAGATAGATAGATAGATAGATAGGTAACTTCCCGGGTGACGCACAGATGGGCAGATGCAGTTGAAACCAACATGTGATGGTGCATATTGTGAAGCTAACAGCTCAGCAGACAGGTGTGAACTGTGTGAGATGTGACACCTGAAATGTTGTCTGACAGACGCTTCTTCGCACCCTGTTACATAAAACCGGAGAGGGAGCTTTTCTTCACCATCCAAAGGCTAAAAGCGACCGCGGTGGGAAACACAGAGCAGCCCTCACAAGTCAAACGAGACGACTATGTGAGGAACCACTTTTTTTTTTGTTTTGTGTTTTTTTGGTTGCTTTTTTCTCGCCTGCCCCCTTTTTGTCATCCACAGCCTCCTTTCCTCCGCCACTTTGTCGGCGCTCTTGGATCAGCAACCTCCTTTAGTCTCTCTCTGGGGTGCAGTAGTGTAGTAGCCTGTGCTGGGTTCTCTGTGATGTTTTCTCCCCTCTCTTCTGCTCTCCTCGTTCATCAAATTGCACAAGCTCATATAAAGCAAGTTAATGAGGCCAGTAGGGGGGTGGACTCTGCTTTCATTGCAAAAATGAAATATGAGGCACTCTCTCCGCTGTGGCTTTAATAAAAGCGCTTTAATATGTTTATACAAAAATATCTAAAACCGTAAATGCACCTCTGCTGCCACTTTTCTGCTATAATGCCCTTCACATACAGCGCAGCCCCGTGCATTAACAGCAATCACATCTGCAGCCTCTCTTTAATCACTTGAGCTCAATGTATTATCACTTATTTCAATTTTCAACCCCTCCTTAAAAACCCAAAAGCACAAGCCTTGATCCAACATAAGCCTGGAGTCGATGTGCTGACCCAGTGTGGAGAGAGTGAAGTGAAGTGAAGTGCGCTGATGCTTTCTGGACTGTTTAATGCATTATTAACAAGTGAATAATTGGAGAGGCTGAAGCTGGATGCAGCCTCTTCAGCATCAGTGGAGGGAGAAGAAGGTGTGAGGAGAGAGGAGGCACAAACACACACAGCCGCTGTACGCTCACCTCACAGTGGACTCATTTTTCTAACCAATAACTCTGTTGCGAGAACTTCTTTAGTGATACAAATTGACTGCTCTCTGTGGACCAGCAGAAACTGTAAAATGACTCTTTAAGGCTTTAAAACGTGATGCAGAAGTTCAAACGTGCCATTTAGTAGCAACTGACCACCCTCGTGTGTCATCATATTTTTTTCACTGTAATGCTGCACAGAAAGCTTGGACACTATAGAAATTCTAGAAACATGACGATATGCTATAATAAAGATATATAAAAAAACCCAGAGAGGTACAATAAGTTCGCAGCAGCCTCTCCATGGATGAAGACAGTTTCCAGTACGCGCATCTGCTAAGACTGAACACTTCAACAAGTCAGTCGTTACATACAAACCTCGATATCTCTTTTTAACTTTA
>JBAJHX010000041.1:18375750-18394188 GCA_037176925.1 Amniataba percoides
AAAAGGACCATAAAGTTAGATTAACAATAAAAGTCTCACAACAATATGATATTAAACATGCAAAAAAAATCAGCAATACTGTAATACTACTTTTAACCACAAGAGGCTGAAGTACAACATCACCCCCATTTTTTGGCATTCATCTTTTCTCCCAGGTGAGTTTTAAGTAAAATGGGCTTTACTTGTTACACACCAAAGAATTCAACTTTCTTTTTTTAAATCTTTTTTAAAACTGAGGAGATATAACATGCAGCAAAGAGTCAAGGGCTGGGGTCGAACTCCATCTGCTGCAAGAGGGACTGAACTTTAGGTACCAGGGGATCAAGTGAGAATTAAGACTATTTTTTAAAAGAAATATTTAACAATGTGTTGCATGTTTTGTAAAGTAACTAGTGATTATAGCTGTCAGGTAGTGAGGTAAAAAGTGCAACATTTCCCTGTCAGTGTTAGTGGAGTATATACACTTGAGCGAATGTGCTTAGTTACCTTTGACCGCTGGTGTTTGAATGTTCAAATAACATGCGTGGTCATCAAGTAGTGGACATTGCTGATGACACACTGACGATGTGGAGGTTTTTTATAACCTGGCAGGATTGGCTATAACTGAGAGGGCGTCAGTGCAAAACACTTAAATGTCATGAACAGAGGAGTGAGATGACTATGACGCTTCATTGTGATTCATCATTTACTGTGTTTGTAACAATAATCACTGACCTTCGGCCCCCCCACGAGCACATCAAAACATCATCACTGTTAAAGACCCTCCACCGCTGGAAAAAGCCTGTTTTCTAGTGAGGGAAGAGAGACAACAGGTCAAGTGAATTGTGCCGTTAACGCAAAACTGAGAGCACAGCTGTTGGGATAAAAGTAAAACACATCGTAGCTTCGAGGTCTCGGAGCAAACATCCTTCTGCCAAATGTGCCATTCGGAGCAGGCAGGCTTCAAGGCCGGCAGCCATCTACAAGGAAGGCTCACATCTCTGGCTCTTCTTCATTCACTTTGTCACATCCTGCCTCCCCTTTCTCTCCCGACTCACGCCGTTTTATCTCCGTTCCTTCACTTTCTCTGCTCTCCCTTTATGTCACACTTGGCCTCAACTCAGGGAACGTGTGTCTTCATGTGTGTGCACGTTTGTGAATTTAGATACATATCGCCTATTATAACCCTCGCAGGCTTGAACAGAGCCCAAAAAACAATGGATGAATTTTAATAATCATCATCCCGACACGAGTGCACTTCCTTGTGTGTGCATGTGTGCTCGTCTTTATGAGCCATCATGGCACCCACTCAGTGGTCTTAACTCTCTGATTTAAATGCTTCTAATTGTTGTGCATACATAGAGTAATGGTTTGGTACATGCATTTACATGCAAATTTTCCCCTTGCAGGCTTAATTTAGAATTAAATCCCTAACAACCTGCAATCTAGCCTTCTTGCATGTATTTCAAATTTGGCATCAAGTAAAATAATGCTATTAGGGCTGTGACCATCTACCGCTTGCACTCTCTTACCACATCGCGCGGGAATATGCACACACACACACACACACACATAAATGTGCTCACTCACCATGTGTTTTACTGGATTGTCTCCCACTTCCTTTTGTCGGAAGCTCGCCCTCCCTTTCTCCCTCTGCCATCCTGCTCACCCCCTATCCTTTCATCTCGCCTGCCCTCCTCTACCTCGTTCTGTCACTCATCAGCGTCCCTCACTCAGTCACTCACCTCTCGTTTTTTCTCGCCCTCAACGTCTTCTTACTCTTTTCGTCCCAGTCTTTTTCCAGTGTTTCTCAGCATGGATCTTTTGTCCTGTATCTTCTTCTGTTTTTGTGGCCCTCCGCTTGCCCTCCTCGTTGGGCTGCAGGCCAGTGCGGGTCAGTGGCAGGTTGTAATTACTTCACCCCTCCTCCGACAGCTATAGTGCAGGAAGAAAGAAAGAACATGGGAGAAAAACAGAGAAATAGAATAAAGGAAAATAATAAACAGGCTGGTTCTTTACCCCCCCCCCACACAATCAGGGCTAAACTAAACCCTCTGATTCATTTCTTTATTTGCTGCTAAACAACAAATATGCATGTGAGTCCAATCCATTTCTGTCAGCTCCACAATCACGCAGAATATTCATGCAGAATCAAATTAAGCGTGTTCTGTGTCACACAAGTTCCAGATGATTTCATCTGCCGACAAGGTACGTGGCAGCACAGTCCGACAAAGAGAGATAGATAATACAGTGATAAGAATGATTTTTTCCCACATGCTTAATGTAGCATAGGAGAGTTGGCCTTAATTGGCGCAGCTATATTTGAGTCCCAATGTAGGGCGGGCAATGCCTCCTTGACTTCAGTACTGGGTTTGGGAAAATTTGCATACCTTTAAAAATCAATAGCCGTTTGAAAAAAAAAAAAAAAAACTTTGCCAGACATAATGGGATTAGCATAAAACGACCAAGACTTCAGTGGATTGTATTTCATTAAAAGTGCTTTTTAGATCAGACTTGGGTCATGCTGCAGTTTTCCATTTCTTTTCTCTCGTAGCTTAAATGGCAGGAGAACTCATTAGTTAAAGGTTGTAACAGGCAGGGGTAGGGATTGTTTGAAGTTTCAGCTGGCTGCATCACTGTGGACGCTGCTGTTAATTACCCATACTAGGGAGGGAGGACACGTTTCCAGCACTGGCCACAGGCCAGCTTCCAGATGCTATTCTTATCCTGCGTGATCGATGATATTTCTTCAGCTGTCTGGGGGGTCACAACTTATTGAGACAGGGGTCACCAATTACGCAGCGCCAATAACCTTTATTTCCTTCCTTTGTCAGTTAATAGGCAGTTTTCACACACATCTCGTTCTCACACTAAATTAATTATGAAGCACACACATTATTATGAATACAGTTTTAATGTTTTTTTATTGCTTTTTTGTTGTTGCTGGGAAACAAGACATTTGGCTTAGCCTGGAACTACAAAATACTCATAAAATAGGTTTTGGTTTAATATGTTTCGATTTAATACTGAGCTTTAAAATGAAATGTTATACTTCAATGCATATTAAAGTTTATCATAACGTTTTTTTGTTTGTTGTTTGTTTCTGCTGCCGCATGTGGTTTGGCATGACGCATCTGTAAAAAAGTATTACCTTGAATTATTTCATATAAACTGGATAATTTAAAAAGCATTTGAAGTGTAATTTAGTTCTAGCCAGCCCCTGAACACATCCCATAATAGAATAAAGGAATCCCCATAAAAGGAAACACTAAATAAAGGAAAATGCTTGCCTGCACACACATCTGACATAAATAAATTAAATGAAATAAAAGCCACTGAGGCCAATACTGACATGAAAAAACAAAACAGCTCTATGTGTCCCGAGATGGCTGACAGTCCTCACAGGTTTGGCAGCGAAACGGGCATGAAGAAGTGAACCACTGTATGTTACCTGTAAGCCCTCTTCCTCAACTAGGTTGATTATTTTAAGCGCTGTGAGATTGATTTTTAGGCCCTGTGGGGGCCTTGCGGGTCTGTGCGAGTGAAGGTGCACACAGACAGAAAAAAGGGAGGTGGAATAAAAGTTAGGACAGGGAAGATCAAAACGGAGAGGAGTGGCGGGAGATGGGAGGAGTGGAGAGGAGTAGAGGTGGTCTCCAGATTCCTGAGGTTATTAATAAGAGTGTGTCTTCAAGGACGCAGATGATGATTTGGGTCAAACTATTTCCTCTTCCTCCTGAGGTGTACCAAGGTCATTGAGAAAAATGGCCCCAGAAATATCGCTCCCTCCCAACTTGAAATAGGCTGCCTTTGCTTTTCGGGAGCAACAGCCCTGGACGACGGAGCGTGACAAACTGATGTCCTCATAAAACACTGGCAGGTTTGTCATCAGTTTCAGGAGGGATGCCGCTTTTCATCGCCACATCATTGGCAGGTTAAAACGAATGTGTCTGAGAGACAAACAGGGAAAAAGAAAAAGCTGATATGTATTCCTCTGTCATGCCAGACATTGAACATCCACTCCTCTTTGCTCTCCATGTGAAGAGTGCTTTACCTTGGCTCCTGATTATACGACAAGGAGGAAGGATGTTCACTGCCACCTACGGAGCTGTCTGCGTGTGTTCACAGAGCATTGTGGTTTAATGGAGATTCAGCCTGAATTCCCTCATATGAAAGGGCAATAAATACCTTACCTGTGGGCTGAGGAAACAAATATCTCTTTCTTTGCCAGCTGTGACATCTGTTGATTTTGACATTGAGTGTCTTTTTTTTTTTTAAGTAATCTCCTCAGGCTTGGGAGTGTTATAAAATAAACAATGAATACAAATATTTCTGCTCAGGTGAGTTTTACAGATCATAGTTTACAGCTGCCTGTTAAAAACAAGCTGATGCACTCAAAAGATGCAGCATCACACATTTGATTGAGTTTGCCTGCCACCTACTGGTCAAATGAGGCCACAGCAGGCAGCGTGCAGGAGATTGTCTGACAGGTGTGAAACTATTGTTCAATTTGTGCACATTCATAGAAGTGTTTCATGGGTTTTTGTTCTTCATTCTTCAACCTTAAAATGCTCTCTTTGGCCTTGCATTTCTTTTTGATCTGCTGGTAACATGAAGTATTTACAAGTGATGCTTATTGTCTGGGAAACTGGCTAAAATGTAAAAGAATATATGATTTTATATTACTTTGCCTAATCTAACTGGGTGAGCCTGTGTATATAAATACTGGTTCTTTCTTTTTCTTTTGTTAATACTATTATTATTTTTATTACTATTTATTGTACATAATGTTTTTGTGTTTATTTATCTCTGTATTATTTAATGTCTCTTTTAAATTGTTGTTGAGCAATATCTCCAATGTGGGTTTAATAAAGGGTCTTATCTTAAAAACGCCACCATCTCTGAGTAGTTTTAAATTCCCATGTATCTATTTGATGTATTGAATCATGTTGTAATTTAGAGACAATGATTAAATCGTCTTCATTATTTTAACTTTATAATGTTGACATGTTGTGGTTCACATATAATGTAGCCTTATTTATAAGGTTGTTTTTCTTGTCTTACGAGGCGCAATAAGGAAGTTATGTGAAATAGATTTGGTGGGGAACAAAGAAAACGGAAATGGGCTCTTCTTTCCCAGCATGCAACGGGCGTCCAAATCCATGTCACTGTTTTCAAAATAACACCTAAAATAAGAAAACACGGACGATGAGAGATCATGTCCCGTGTTTTAAGTAACTTTTATGTCACGCCCAGTCTCATTATCAATATAGTAACTTATTATCAATAACACCATTACAAAGATCACAATGGAGTTTAACACTACATATATACATCGCGTGTTCTGCACTTCCTTTCGTGGGCGGAAGCTCATTGTAGAGGTCACAAGCTGAGTGCTCGTCACTCCACCAATCGCCTCGGGGAAGGTCTGAGACAGGAGCCAATCGTCGCCCTTGCAGGGCGTCACCCGATCCGGGTGAGCGAGTGAACAGAAAATATGGGTCAACGCGAGCGTCGTAGCAGGAGAAACCGCGCAGCGCAGTTACTGAGCGCGGCGCGGCGGATGTGACGCTCGCTGACTTGGAATCGCTCGCGGCTGGCGGATGAGCGCGATGTGTGAGGTGGAGCACTGCTCCAGAACCCAATTCAGACTACTCTCCACCCACTTTTACCTTTATTATAATACATCCAATACTTTATCTACTTAAAGATATTCAGTTTTTAAGGATATTCTTTTATATTTATCCGACACATTTGTACTTTTACTTAAGTAAGGATTGCTTACTATGCATATGAATAGCTCAACAGTTCTAAAGTGCCATCATTAACCAACTTAACTGGGTGTTTTAATAATTAACCCAAATCAAATAAAGCAGTCAGTTTAGCAAACTGTCTACAAAGTGCCATTTTGCCGGTGTGGCCTTACCCGTTGAACTCTGGGCATGGCCGAGGCACGGCCCCTACAAAACACAAGGCCTTCATGTGCCTGTGTGACCCAGTTCCAAGGTCTTATCTGACTGTAGAGTTACCTGTACTGTGTGATCTGAAGCAGGGTGCTACAGAATTAAACCTCTAATATCACCTGCAGACATCACAACGATAAGAAAGACAAGAAAAAGGTCGAACAGGAGGCCAATGAAATGACCCGCAGAGAACGTGGTTACAGACTCTATTATGGGCTGTTTATCCTTAGCTGTGTTTGGTAAACCTGTTTGTGCACTGATTTGTGAGGGAAAAGTCTGAGGGCACACATATTAGGAACAGATGGCAATAATGGTGTAGGAAAAAAGGGCATAACCTTTTCAGTCAGGTAGGATAGAAACATGTGAGTGCTGATCTGGCATGGGATAAATGAGATCATTTTTTTAGTGATAATTAATTACTCTTTCTGATATGCAGAATTTGAGGTCTTTTCTTCTGCCTGACCTAGAGTCAGTTGTTTCAGTACGTCAAAGAGACAATGAAATAATTGTCAGATCACATAGGTTATGGTGTACTGAAAAAAGATACTGAAATATTGGAATAGTCTTTTAAAGGCAAAAGTATGTGAAACTGTCCACGACTCACTTTGTAATTATCTGATGGATTTGTTCCATAATTGTGACCCAGCATTGTAAATGTGAGGCAGAAACACAATAACCAAAACAGGGGCCAGGTCAGAGGCAGAAAATAGTGTCAAAATCTCAGACTAATTAGGTTATAGGGTGAATACAAGTAAGTAGACTGACTAACTACAGTGATGTATTTCACTATAGAGTAACTTAAGAAGCACCATCTGTATTCATGTTAACAATAGGTTTAACTTGTAGAATTAAAATAATTAAGCAGGGAGCAGATTCAAGACCCATCTTTTAAATTTTCATGTTTGGATGTCAAACTGCAATTTCCTGTTTGACATGGTGATTAGAGTACAATATCACAATTTAGAAATATGCTTGCAGTTTTAGAGTAAACAGTTAACATAACCTGCATGTCTTTGGGTTGCAAGAGGAATTATGTACATGTAATTGGTAGAACTAGATCTCTTAACTAACTAACCAAATAAATCTAAAAGAATACTTTTAGATTTTTCTCTTAAAATTCAGATGGAACCCATAGGATATGCTGCAGACTACTCCTACTACTAATACTAATACTAATTATTATAATAATATTAGTAATAATGATTGAAACAATAATACCTTTTCACGTTTCCTGTGGCTTCAGTCACCAGGAACTTTTCAAAGAATAAATGGGCCATTTGTCCTTGGTTGTGCTTGATGAATCTGTTTATTGACAGGAAGAAATGTGAGGGCACATGGCCACACACTTTAGCAACAGATGGCACTAATGGGAGCATTAATGTCTTAGGTAAGTAGGGCATTACTTTTTCACTCAGGTAGGACAGGAACATGTGAGTGCAGCATCGGCCCTGTGAGATCAATTTTAACATGAAATGTATGAAGTCACTGTTTAGTAATAATCATGTCAATCATGTAGGTTTTGTGAGATCTTTTAAATGGCGTCATCACTGGTTTGGATTATACCTCCTAGAAGAAAAGAGTCAAAACATCTGGTTAAATGTATTCGTTTTTATTTCAAATCGGTAAATAGATTTTTTTTTATTATGAGTATCCTGAAAGATTTGTCTCTTTCTTTATTTTCCCAAATCAAAACTGATTTATGTTAATGTTTCTAATCACGCTATTTAATATTCGACCAGTATATGACTCTACTTAATAAGTGTCTTAATGGTCTACATTTATCAACACTCAACTGACCTCAAGATATCACCTTTAAATGGGACTCACTTTGGAGAAACTGTGGTGCACCTTGCAGCTGAAATTGCAACACGGGTACGGACTTCTCATGACCTAAAACGTGTTGAATCAACCACATGGATCAGCTTTGACCAGCCACACACGCTAAAGGGTCGGGGCCGGTGTTGTGTTCCATGTTGTTTGTGGTTTTTACGGATACTGTCGGGCAGCATCCTCGACCTGCGGTCACATTATGTAACACACGTGTGTTGCCTGCGCAGAACGGTTGAGCCTATATTGTTAAGTATGACCTGTGAAAATGAACACTGTACATTCATGCACCTGTGTACCCCTCTCTGGCCATGTGTGTGTGTATGTTTTGAGACCGCTGTCAACTCCACACATTGTAGACAGCTTACATGGGATTTCTGGAATGATGAAGTCTGCTGGGGGTGGATTAAGGTTTCCATAAAAGCGGATGGACCCCCTTGATATTTTCAGATTTTCACAGAGGAGAGGAACAGTGAAGAGTTGGGGAACTGAGCTCACAGAAAGGGAGAATTTATTGGATAACACTTTCCTCCACAATCCAATTTTTTACACTCAATTTCATGAACAGCAGGGAGGTCATATGTCAAGGTGTGTTTTTTCTCTTTCTCTTCAGTTTAAGTTTGCACAGTGTCGAACAAACTGTTGCGATGATGCTGTACTGAGGGTGGTTTTTTTTCTGCACATTCGTATGCGTCTGCGCTCAGCATGCCCTCTTCGGTGTTGAAATGCATGCTGCTGTGCGCGTTGATGGGAGGAACAGAGTGCACCTGTATGCTGAAGAATCACACCATATGGATTGAGAGACAGGACTGTGGGCAGTGTGTGGCTATCAACACTACCATCTGCAGCGGCTACTGCTACACACAGGTGAGAACACACACATGCTCATGTTTTCTTTCTTTTATCATTTGTGCATTTTGTATACGCTTAAAAAAATGAAGGCTTAATTTAGCAAAAAGTGCCAGATTAAGTGATGTTGATGAGGTGATGTTGATAATTTGATGCATTACCCTGTTGCCTGGGTGCTGTAAGGCAAACATACATCTTGACTTATCTTCTAAAACACTGATTTTGCTTGATTTTGAGTTCAATATGATGATCAAAATTACATTTTGTGTTGGATATAAATACATTACTCAAATACAATACTTGCCATATACCAAGATACACTGGATGGTTGTAACCAGGATGTAGCCCAACTCAAGAGGTTTAGTGCAATCTTGACACAGTGTCATTCTGACAGCCCTGTCTCCCCCCTCTCAGGACACCAATCTGAGCGGCCGCTTTGGGAGGATTCTCCTGATCCAGCGTGGCTGTGTGCCTCTTTCCATGGTGTACAGAGCCACCTCTGTGCCAGGCTGCCCACAGGATGTCAACCCACAGCTGTACTATCCTGTGGCCCAGTGTTGCAGCTGCAGGCGCTGCGACAGGCGCACACACCACTGTGTCCGCAGCGGCCGGATCTCCCACGACCGATGCACCACGATCCGTGGCGGTGTGAAGCGCCAGAACCATCCCGCTTTGGAAGCCTGACAAAATGCTCATGCACGCAATACACACGAATGGGGCAACTGATGCAGCTGCTGGATTTGGTGGACCAGCAGTGTTTCCGCTTGTTGATGTTACTGTAATGTGTCTCAGCTCATCGGCTGTTGATGTTTTTCTCTGTAGCTATTTGGTGATTTATAATAATAAAATACTGTGTTGAACATGCATCTCAGCTTTATTGTGAATTGTGTTGCCTTTGTAAACAGATAAAAAGACAATGAATGAAGAGGAACAAAAGAATGCATAAAAATGTTAAATAAAGTCTAATTCCTGCACCGGCTGATATGCTCCACCTGGGAGGAGGCGTTCATGTGTATGGATTCACCAGGGTTGCTAAAAGGTTTCACCATAGCCTGTATCTGAGTTTCACACCTACAGTACATACATGCACAACATAAGAGCATTTAAGATTTAAGATTTAAGATTCCTTTATTTGTCCCACAATGGGGAAATTTACGGCGCAACAGCAGCAAAACATACATACAGAGGAAAAACAGAAATGCAAAGAGTAAAACTATGATCACAGTTTTGCACCACATAAGAGCATGTCATGCAAGAGCCTTGGCCCTGGAACACTGAAACTAAATTAATTTAAGTGGTCTGATTAGTTTCATCCATGACTGACAAGTCTGTAAAAGGCCTACTCCCTGAAATCCCAATCTCAACATCGTGTTGCATCATGCTCACCAAGGTACGTTGTTTCCTGACAGGTCCATCCCACTTTACAAAGGAAGGCTTTTCAATGGCTGACATGCTGAAAACACCCACTGCACCTGCATGCTCTTGCTTGTCCAGTCTTTTAATCCATTGAGGTGTTTGGAGAAAGACCAGCCAGTTAAACTTTGTTGGAGCTTTGTTAAACATTTGTCTTAATCTCAAGGTAAGCTCCTCTCGTGCATGCTTGTTGTGTGAGCTCTGAGAGCCCCAAAAAAAAAAAGATTACAGACTGCTGAAGTTAGATGGTAAAGTCATGAGATTCTCACTAAAGTGTTTTTTTTGTTGTTGTTGTTGTTTTGCATGGGCATAGTTGTATTGTCTAACATTTCTGATTGTTTTCTATTTTAACTGAAATTGTCTGACTCCAACAAAAGCAATGAGATAATGGTTGAATTATTCATGGTTTTACTCATTGCACTGTGATCATGAGTCTTTGATTGTGAGGATCTGCAGCTAATTTCCTCACACAGTAGGCAGGTTTGTCCTTGGAGGCTATTTGGGTTGGTGGTTTGGGTTTTGGCTTTTGATTTATCATCGGGTGTGAACTGACCCTGGCTCCGTTTCCTGGCTGGCGGTGCGGTGGGTGGAGAGTAATGTCGAATTTATCCCTGGATCTGCAGGGCTGGACTCAACCTCCCTCTATATATATAACCCCGCGCTGCTTTCTACTCTTGCCTTGCTCAGAGTCTCTCGGGGACCCTCAGCCTGCTCTCCCTCTGCGGCCTCCTCCGTTTGTGTTGGCCAATTTTTGCACCCACAACAACCAAGAACCATGGCCCAGCAACAGCAGATCAGGTAGGAGCCTGCTCCTTCAGCCCTTCAACGTGATACACTACGGAGTAAAAAAAGGAAATGAATCATGCTTTTATTTCAAACGCCATTCATTTCATATTCAGCTAAGGTTTGACATATATTATCTCTAGACCTGATGAATCATAGAGGTCTTAAGATGTGTAATTCCTCCTGCTCATATGTGCATGTTGTTTGATTCACCCCGTCAACAAGTTATTTTTGGAGGACCAGATCCCCGGAGACAGTCACTCTACACCCAGTTCTGATGCAACGCTAATGGCTCGCGCACAGTATACACCCACTTTAAAAAGAATGATTATCTCCTGCGCAGATAATTTCCTTGATCTTGGTATCCATCAGATTTTATCACCTCACCTGAGAGTGCCCTGCCTTACTTCACTCTTTTATATGTAAAGAGGGGACAAAAGGAATGATTATTATTCAAATGCAATGTTTTTGACTCGTCCTGAAAACAGCCTCCCAGCCAAACTGATCAATGGAGGGGTGGCAGGCATGGTAGGAGTTACCTGTGTGTTCCCGATCGACCTGGCCAAGACCCGCCTGCAGAACCAACGCAGCGGGCAGCAGCTCTACAAGAACATGTAAGAACCACACACACCAAGAGAAAAGATCACCCACCGTCGAGAGGGCTCTTTCACATGTCAAAAACCTTACCCTCCTCTAGACTGAACTGAATAATAACCCTTTTTTACTATGCAAGTTATTTCTGCCCTTGACTACTTATGTCTGACTGTTCAGAAGTGTTTAGTAGCTGTTTTTGTGAATTCACCTGAACTATTTTGTGATAGCTGTGTGATATTCTGGCAACTTTTTTCCTTTGTATAAAGTCTTCTCCCATGACCGGTTTTCATTTCCTTTCTTTTTACTCCAGGATGGATTGCCTAATAAAAACAGTTAAATCCGAGGGCTACTTTGGCATGTACAGAGGTAAGACTCGTTACACTGTTTATACTGGTCTATTTAAATGATATGGCTGTTGAAGAGTCTCCTTGAATAGAAAACTCAAATGATCACATAAAAATACAACTTAGAATTTTATTTTGATAGAATTAAACTCCCAAAGAAAGAAACTTTTTTCTCACTTCTTAGATCAAATATCAAATAATCAGTCTAATCATTTGGTCAGGGGTCCATATGTAAGATTATGACCACATACTCTGCACAAAGGCTTCAGGCCATTATATATACTTCTTTATGTGATTGTCAACCTCTCAGCTGTTTTATCTGTTTGTGGTTTGATATTTAATGTCTTTTTTTATTTGTTTATCTCTGCAATGAAAAAACATTATATTGAATGTGCCTGGTTCAGTGAAAGTGGTTGTATATTTATTCAAAGTAAGTTTATCATAATCATATCTATATGCTTGTTGTTGCAGGTGCTGCAGTAAATCTCACCCTTGTAACCCCCGAGAAGGCCATCAAACTAGCTGCTAATGACTTCTTCCGCCACCAGCTGAGCAAAGACACGTGAGTGGTGGAAAAAAAAGACAAACGTCTGCACTGCAGTTTTTGTTGAGTTTTTTCTTACCTCGTCTGTGTACGTCCTCAGTGGCAAGTTGACGGTGGTCAAAGAGATGATGGCAGGATGCTGTGCGGGAATGTGCCAGGTTATTGTCACTACGCCAATGGAGATGCTCAAGATCCAGCTGCAGGATGCGGGCAGGCTAGGTAATTACATGGACTTCGGCTGAAGGGATTAGCACCATTAAATGATGCTATGGGATGTTACGTTTCCTGCTGTTGCTGAAAACAGTTGTGATATGTTTCCTGTATCTGCCAGCGGCCCAGCAGAGGGTGATGCCTAGCGTGGTAGCGACTCTGAAAATGGGTGGTGCCAGCGCACCCGTTCTCAGCCGCTCCTACAAAACAAGCCCTGCACCTCAAGTCATGCGAGTGTCCGCCACACAGATCACCAAGGAGCTGCTGAGGACCAAAGGAGTCACGGGACTGTACAGGGGTCTCGCAGCCACACTCATGAGGTGAGAAGGGATTTTAAAGCTTCCTGGGCCTTGAACGTTTTTTTCCATCTTTGGCCACTGATTTCTTAATGTGCTTATTTGTTGCTTTTTCAGGGACATCCCGTTCTCTGTTGTGTACTTCCCCCTGTTTGCACATCTGCACCAGCTCGGCCAGCGCTCACCTGAAGACCCAACTGTGCCCTTCTACTGGTCCTTCATGTCTGGCTGCTTCGCTGGCTGCGTTGCTGCCGTGGCCGTCAGCCCCTGTGACGGTGAGTGACTCAGTCTACGCAGATAACTGGTCAGTGTGTGTGTGTGAGTCTGGGAACTGATCATCAATTTCATTTTTAATTGAGAGTTGTTTCACAGATTTGATTAAAAAAGTTCTGTATGTCTCGCACAGTGGTCAAGACGAGGCTACAATCCCTCAAGAAAGGAGCTAACGAAGAAACCTACAATGGAGTGGTGGACTGTGTTAGGTAAGTTAATCATACATTCATCAAACCTTATGCCTTTCCTAATATTTACATGAATGACAAAAGTCTCATACCAACCATGTGCCTTCTCCTCCACTGCAGAAAGATCCTGAGAAAGGAGGGTCCCGGAGCGTTCCTCAAGGGGGCCAGTTGTCGGGCCCTGGTTATCGCCCCACTCTTTGGCATTGCCCAGGTTGTGTACTTTGTAGGGGTTGGAGAGTTCCTGCTGGGGTACACGCCCTACAACATCTACTCTGCATAAACAAACTGTTTCCAAGTATTTCTGCCACCTCCATTAAATCACAGGCAGCCCTTGGCATAGCCATGGACCCAGCTCTCTGTTACTGTGTACCTTCTTTATTGTTGGAGGCATTCAGAGTAACATGCTAAAGGAACCACAAAGATGCCATTTCATTTTTGAAAATGGTTTCAATTTATGCCTTTGTAGCGTGACTGTCTCTTCTTGAAGAGACTGAGATGGAAAGCTGCCTGTCTTTATGGGCTTAAGTGGAGCTTGTTGTGCAAAAAGAGTACCTCCCCTCACTGAAGGACTTTACAGTCCAACACTGATCATCATTTCACCCAAACTTGACTGCGCTCTTATGGCAGCAAACCTCTTCCTCTGTTTCGGTAAATTTAGCCCCTCTCGCTAAATGTGCCCCCCATATCAATTACCCTTCACTGTAACCCTAACCTGTATATCCCCTCCAACTACCCCATCGTGGCAGCCGCCGGGTGATGGTTGTTACATGGTGTTGCAAGAGAGACCTTACTGTGTCAGGGAGCATCCACTAAGTATTAACTAAGGCAAACTTTACTTGAATAGCTTCAATCCTGTTTTAAAGGGTAACATGTGAAACTCATGGAAACTCAGGCTCATGGAAACTGATCCATGTAATGTATATAGTGTATGTATTTTAAAAAGCAAATTTTTTTTGGTAACTGACAAATTTGGGTGTCTACTAAACAATCTGGCAAGGTAAAGATTTGGAAAAAAGAAGTCAAAACAAACAAAACTTTACTTTCTGTTTACAAGGAGAGATCTCCTGTACTTCTGAATTGGTGGCCTTCTCCTCTTTATTGTTTTATAGTTCACATGACTGTAGCTGTAGACGCTTATTATTTCTGAACAACTGAGGTGAGGTGTTTTACTGGGTACTGTGAATCTTCCCATGGCAGCCTACACAACTGTTTATGTAACAAGCAAGCCTGAACTCAGAGAGGCCTTCTGCAGTTGACTTTGGAGAACTGTTACTTTATGGTGAAGGAGATGTTGTTTGGTGGTGGTGAACTAGACTGATGGTGGGTGAGACTTTGTTGTCTGGATTCGTTGTGCTTATGGGACCAAGTCTTTTGGAAAAAAACAAGACAGTTTCTCTTTGTTGTATGTGACTGGTCATGTTTTCTTATCAGTTAACGATACAGGAGCCCACGCCGATGCATCATGGTAGGCACGTAGAAGCAGAACAGAGTGCTCTCTCTCTCTCATCTGGAAAATGTCATGGTCTTCTAAACAATTTCACCAATGTAAATATTTATCCTGTGTTGTGGTTTTTCCCAGTCTTCTCAAACTGCAAGTTAAAATAAAACTGAGAAACGTTTCTAACATTTCAACGTGTTTCAACCAGTTCGGAAGATAATTAAGTTCATTTTAAAATGGCGTTTGTAAATACAGATTTCTAAATGCTGAATAAATATTTTTAAATGCAGTGTTCACTTGTGTTATCTATTGCATATTTAGTCACAAAGCATTATATATTCTCGGGCAGTGCTGTTGGACATAGCAACAGTCTGACTCCTCACAGCGTAATACTTTTTCTGATGCAAGCTAAAGGAGTGTTACTCTATTCCTCCACGCATGCATCGCCAGCGTGGATACGCTTGTGGCTGTTAAAATGCTCATGCTGCAGTGTTGGGGTAACTCTACCCTGGGGAGTCCTGGAGCCTCTGCCACATCACACACATAACTATCCCCTCAGCGAAATATTCAGCTGTCCGTTAAGCTCAAGTGCAGAAAGGTGAAACTCTGACATGAAACTAACCTACTTAATCGGAGGGGGATATCAAATCTAATCAGCTTGGCAGATATTCCAAAGAAACCACTTTAAAAAGAAACACTTGTTTAGTTTAAAAGTTAGTGTAAAAAGTTAGAAAAGAAAATGATTTATATAAAAAAATTTAATTTTTCATAACCTGGATTAAAGCCATGCTTTGCTTAAATATAACACTTACACCTCGAGCACTACTTCTCATACTGTAGGCTATATTTATGTCCTACAGCCAATTAATACTGGCTTCCCCAAGGATCACCTGATTCCTTCTAAATTTATACCCAAAACTACAGTATACATGGCCGCATTTGTGAATGTATATATTTAACTGATTCATGCTAAAGAGATTCATTTAATATCTTATTGCAAAGAAATTAAAACTGTTAAAACTTTTCTACCCTTTTCAACCTAAATTATTAAAAAATCTTCATTATAAAAAGATCTGTTCAAAGCATCAGCCTGCATAGATTACATTTGGTGAGGTGTGGAGGTTGTGTTGCAGGACTGGAAAGGAGTGAAAGGGTGTGGACTCGCTGGTATATTTTCAAACCGGTAAGCATAGAGCGGAGTATGCGACTAAGTGACTGTGTGTAAGGATAGAGTCTGATGCTGACATAACTACTAATTACTTATCTGTTCTTCTTGTCTCAGTTCCTGCGAGAGGAACAGGAAATTTAACAGGAAATAACCACAAACTGTTATCAGAGCATGCAAACATCTGTGATGGAACATAAAACAGGAAACGTTGAAAAAACTTTAAAAGCTTTATTAAAGTTCAAACACCTATCTTCCTGAGAAGCCTGGAATGGTATTAAAATAAATTAACACACAATCAACTACGAAAGGCTCGACTGCGTACACAGTGTTTTTTTTTTTTTTACGTGCACAGTACATTACGTCTCCAGATGTGCTCAAACAAATACAACTGAGGAGCACGGCGACTTTATGGATTGAGTTGCACTGAACTTTTCTTCCAATTTTCAGCCCGTATGGAGCCTCTGAAGTGTTGGTGTGACTCTGATGTGTCGCCTCACTCCTCAGCATGAACACGGCCTACTGGCATCCTGACAGCCTCAAGTGGTTTGTTGTCTCCTCACTTGTGTCTCATTAAACAAAAATGTAGAAAAAAAGTGAAAGCAACATTGACTTTGTGTTCCATGTCGTTTGATCATTTCGCTGTGATCAAGCTTTTAGTACCAGGAGGCGTTTGAAAGAGTTGGCAGAGAAATTGATGTTTTCATCACTTCATCTCTCCTGGTGGACGCGACACAGCCAGTTGCGATAATTTAAAAAAAAGCAAAACACACCAATAAACAATAATGGCAAGTCGAGCCATATGCGCTACTCGTCGAATGTGTGTGACAGTTAATTGCAGTCCAACTCTACGAACGTATGTACACTTCTGCTACCATCTTTTGCTACGATCAGACAGCCTGTCGTCCAGAAAAATAGCTCGTTATCAAAGAAAGGCACGTGAAGAAGCTGTTTCGGCTGCGTGGATCCGCGGCGACTACTGCGAACACTGTCATGACTACGGCGCTGTACAACTACCGCAAGCCTCCGTCTACACAAAGCACGTTAAATAGCATCACATCAGCCACAAATAATGTACAACTACAATAAAACTCACACATATTTACATACTAGAATCCCAACACTGGGTATAAACCTTGCAGAATTAGCAGTGGCCTGATTTAACCTGGATGAATGGAAGGGATCCCACGCTGGGCTTGGCTCTTCTCCTTCTGCTGAGGTTGATGAGGTGAGAAGAATCGGGTGGGGGGAGGGTTATTTCGTATTTCTCAGTTTTTGTTTTTTGTGCTCGGTGTACTTTTAAGGCACAGAGGAGAGGGGAAAAATGGATGTGGGAAGAGATCAAAGGCCTGGTTTGAATATAACTGAATTTCACAGCCCCAGCATCTATTCTGAGTTGACTGGCTAGTATATGTTTAGCCTGTAAACATGTCCACGTGACATACAGTCAACAGATACTCCAGGGCATTCTCTTATGTAAGGGTACACATACACATATATATAAATACATATATGTTAGAAAGGAAAGGGTACAACAAGGTATGTATGTCAACTGATACTTCAAACAGACGAGGAGCTTTCCCCTTGGGAAAAAGAGGTGATCTGGTATGTAGCTCAACTGTTTAGGGCCTTTTTTACAACCATCTTCACCGACACCTGCACATTTGAGCTCCTTAACTATAAATAATCTAGACATTACATGTTTGCTGGCCATTTTCACATGCAGGATAACAGTTTGGGATACCTGGGTGGACTTTTTCTGCCACACCAGGTAGTTTTTGTATTATGTTTTGTTTGATAGAAGACTTGATACTTGCTTGTGTTGTGTAGTAAATAGTAAATACTTCTTAAACACACCAGTTTGCAACTTGTAAAGCATGCAGTTTGCTGTAAATGGACTTAAGCATGCAAAACACTGATATAGTTGTTAAAAGGAATATCTTGACGTTTCAGGATATGTGCTTACTCAATGTCTTGACAAGAATTAAATGACAAGATTGAGAGCATATCCATGTCTGTGGATTGAATATGAAGCTGCAGCTAGAAATTGGCTGGATAAGTGGTGCACAAAGATTGGAAACAGAAGTAAGGGCTACCCTGGCTCCGTCCAAAAGTAACAAGATCTGCCTGGAAGGCTACAAAAAGCCCTCGACCAGCACCTAGATTAGCTGTTTCTAACCTCTCTGCCAAGATAAACTCACTAACTGGTGGTTGCAAGAAAGTAAATAAGCATATTCCCCCAAAATGGAAAACGGGTTATGTAAAATGACTGCAGATTTAGAGGGCAATCTGTGTTGATTGTTCAGCTCATACTGTAGTGTGTGTGTGTGTGTGTGTGTTTACTCTGCACGTGTAAGTAAGAGCATGGGGGCTGCACGATGGATGCATTCTCGAAACATTCGCTGACCATTCCCTCTCTCGACACCCCGCTCTGATTCCACCAATCGAGATTCCCTCCGAGATTCCACACACCCTTTTGGTAGGGCCATGGCCTCACATGACACAACACTACTGCACATGTGTGGCTGTGCACGTTCACTGGTGTGTGTTCACTGGTGCGTGTTCACTGGTG
>JBAJHX010000041.1:18394288-18414174 GCA_037176925.1 Amniataba percoides
GTGTTCACTGGTGTGTGTTCACTGGTGTGTGTTCACTGGTGTGCACAGATGAGCAAACTCAGCTGCTTTCACCTCAGAATGCTCTCCCAGGCTCAAGTTTCCCACAGCCAAAGGGTCAATGTCAAGGCTGTGTGAAAGAGCCCTGACACTACGGCGACAGTATGCAGGTTCAAATTTAAAGCGGTGGCCAAATGGCTATGAGGGAAAAAAAACCCTATCTGACAGATTGTCATGCCAACATTAGAAATTGTACTGTTCCCACCGGATATGTGAATGGTCTAAGTCTAAGCAGAATGTTATGAAAGGTAGAGTACACATCTTTGCTCGTGGCAGCAAATAAATGAAGGAAAGAGTCTGAGAAAACAGTGGAAGATCAGGCCAGGAAAGCTGCTTCGAGCACCATAGTGGAAAGGAAGAATTTGGTCTATTTCCTGGGTCAGTGGGTGGATGATGGACAGAGCTCGACATTTGATCTGATGGCTGTACAGTCTTTACAAAGGTGGAAGGAACAGAAGGGGTGAGGGGGAGAGGTTGGAGGATCCAGCTTAGATGACCTCTCTGCTGTTGCGAATGGCACAACAGAGCACCATACTGAAGATCATCCCAATGATCTGTCAGGAAAAGAAGACATTATTTTTTGTAAAAATGATTCTCAAGCACTGAAAAAAAAGTGTTTTCAGCTCTTCCCAGATCTTGACTCACCATGACTCCAGCGATGCCGATGCCCACGTACCCGATGATGTAGAGCTTGCTGTTGAAGAAATCCTTGATGCCCGTCTCACAGTCCTGCAGACCAAAAGATGAGAGAAGTCAAGCTGTGTCAAGTTGAAGTAATTTGTATGGCACCATGACTCATTCAGTAGACAACAAAAGCAGGGAGAATTTAATTTCCGCCCTGAGTCTGGAGCTGGTGATAGATCTTACCGTGGTGCCTGCTTCAGTACCAGGGCAGGGGCTTTTTACGGTTCCACAACAGTTCAGCTGTTACAGGAAGGAATTACATGTATAAGCAAATATCTTTTAATATGTAGTTTTCTCAACTAAGAACATTATGTGAAATACTTTATTTTTCACTTACTACTTTCTGGTATGAGATGATCAGTGTGCCGTTGTTGTTTTCATTGTAGGTCGTTGCGTAGAAGTTCTGAACGTCTTCAATGATCTGCACCATTGAGAGAGGACAAGTGAGCGACGTGGCGCCGTTGGGATTTAATCACACTCATCGCACTCGAGCTATATATAAAAAAACGCACCTTGTCTTTGTTTAGGAAGCCAAACACCCCCGCTGCCACCTCGGCACCAAAGATGATCAGCAGACAGGCGAAGAACTGGAAATAAAAACCCACAGATGGCGGTGAGTGTACCACATGTATATGTGCTTGAATTAATTTTCTAACTGTTGGCATCTTTGTTGTTTTTTTCCTGTTTCTTCCCTTGTGTTTGAATGAATTTCTACTCACTGAACCCAGAAGACACTGAGACTCCCGAACGGCCCCGCAGCAGCCGAAGAAGCCAACCAACATCACCAGGCTGCCAGCACCTATCAGGATGTACACACCTGGAGGAAGTAAGGGGGAAAAAAAGAGTTATCTCTGACATGAAGTTATAATCCAAACGGCAGGTAAATCAGACCTTTGGTCAAAAGGCAAAAAAAAAAGAAGACTGGGACTCAGACTCAGAATAACTTTTACTTTTATACATCCTGTTAAGATGTGGCGGCCTAAAAAGGTGCATTCACTGTGCTTCTGTAGTTTGATCCCCCATTACATCTCAGTTAACACTGTCCTTGGCTAGTTTAGCTGGAGATTTTAAATCCACTGAGTCAACAGCAGGGGGCGGCACATAGCCAGGAATGCACGACGTGTCGAAAGAGTCACTATCTACATTGCCAAGCAGAGCTCAGACGGTGGCATTAAGATTACACGCTGTGCTATTTCTGCAGTCAGCTGAGCAAATGGCAGCAAAGCGACCGGCCCTTTTTTCAGATCCGTTATTTAGGAGCGGATCCACTTATTGTGCCTTTTAATAGTGTCCCTTTAATAGTGAGACGCCTTGTGAGGGAAGAGAGCTCTAAGTGGGATGCCTCACGTCCCATTAGGTGCCCTGATCGCTCTCATTAGGAACAGCGCGTCTGCAGGGAGGAATTCAACAACAGATTGGTTCCACTGACGAGCACTCATACAGGTGGGGTTTGTTGCCTGGCGACAGCTCTGCAGAGGACGGGGTGAAGGAGGACACATCGGCCCCCAGGTGATGTGGGCTCAGGTGGGAGTGAGGGAGGAAGACAGTTCATTGGGATCCCGTTGTGTCAACAAAAAGATTTTAACGTGATACTATAATTGAGCAGGGCGCGTCATTTTCTTTTGTCGTCAGTTTAGTTGCCGGCCTGAGGTGTCAAGTGATAAATTAGCATAGTTACCTAATCCCAGTGATGCTGCTGCATTACAAAAAAACAGAAGGAGACGCAACTTCTCTACTTTAGCGGGACACTGCATCGGGCTTCCCCTTAGCTCTTCGCTTGAAGTTTTTGCCATTTTCTGATTGACACCATGGGAACGAGGCACAGCAACTGTCGAGCGCTCTCAGCTGTGTCTGTGGGGACGGCGCTCTCACTGTCAAAGCCATGTGTGTGCTCTCGGAGGACCTGACAGTCCCACACCCATACCCGGTCAAACCACATGGACATGCACACACACACCCACAGGAAGAAGTGATGAAATGCCTTTACAGTATTATAGGCTTTTGTAAGAAAAGGACTCTTACACAACTCTGTCTAAACTGGCTTCGGAAAAGGCAAATAAAGTACCTATCATGAGGAGAATAGTTTAGTCTGGAGCCTGTGAAAATAACTGACATTATCATAAGAGTCACACTGATTGCAAGGAGTGGGAGAACGGGTAGTACTACACGGGACAGCTGAACTCTTCGTTTGACCTCCAATCTTGTTCTCCCTTCAAACCTTTGCCATGGATCCTCATCTGTTTCTATAATTGTCCTCTTCCATATGCCTTTTTAACTGCTCTGACTCTCAGTATCACCATCCCTCTCTCCATCTGGGCAGGGTGACTGATTGAAAAGGTGGTTAGCAGTCTTGTGGTTTCCCTCTTGCATTTGCACTCCATGTGCGGCAGTCATTTCCTGTTATTCACCCTCATCTCCGGTGTGAAAGAAGCATGCATATAGTCAAAGAAGCATGGGAGTATGTTGAAGTCAGACATTTTATCATGTCGGCCTTTGGACACCCATTAAAGTATGACACTCACAGACATACACAGTCACATAAAAACATTGCATAGAGGCACTTAGCGCTTGTCCGTCACACTCAGCCTCCGTGTGTGTGGGCTTTTCTACGTGCCTGTGGTGTGTGGATGTGCAAAGGGAAAAGTCTGTGAAAGTGACATCCCCTCCAACATAGAGACATTTGTTTATGAGTGAGGGGAGTTGCACTTAGACACATCAATGAACAAATTTGAAGTCTTTTTCCATACTAAGAATGACAGAGATGAGAGGAACATAACAGTCTGATATGGATGTGATGCTAATGATTATTTTATGATAATTAAAGATGCCACTTTCTACAGACTGGTACATTAGGTCACAATAAGCAGTTGAATTTGCTGTTTTATTTGAAAAGATAAAGTGGTGTCACAAAATAGGGAGAATGTACCATAAACTTTCATTTTCCATTCTCATTATCAGTCAGCATAAAAGTCTAACTGCTTCTGCTTCAGAGCGAACAAGGCTGAACTTTTCTTGACTTGTTTCGAGTGGTTTCTCAGCAACATAATAAAGAAACACAAACTCAAGCAGCGATTTTAAAAAAAGATACATAGATTTCTTCCAATAACAACAGATTTTGAACAGGCGCATTAAGCCAGTGGCCTTGCGTTTAATGTGATGCAGCATATTGTTATACACACACAGCGTTTGCTGGAGGTGTGTTGTGGTACTCACCAATGAAGAAAGTGTCTGGGGCTTTATCTCCATTGAGCAGAGAGACAGTTTCTGGGTCAAAACGCAGCCACAGTCCCACCGCCAGAACAAAGGATCCCATCAACTATGGAGCGAGAGGACAGAAAGACTTGTGATCAGCTTTTGAAGTATATGACTACTTATTTCTGAACAAATGTGTCGGAAACACTGACAAATGAAGGACCACTGGAGAGAAACGGTCCACTGCCATGTGCTGTCGAGACTCATGTGTATGCAGGCTTTAATTGTAACCGAACCCTAATAAATACCAACTGCTCTCCCTGACTACTCTTCCCTCCGTTTCTCCCCTCTGGTCAAAGAAGTGATAATCATTAAATTGCCACGTGGCTGCAGACAGTCCTTGTTCTGAGAAAAACTGAAAGAAGCTGCTATTAGGTGGAAAATCAATTTTCTGTGATGCAATTCATAATGATGCATGTTTATTTTATGGTTTGTAGCCTGGCTGTAGATCTGACACCAGTGCTGTTAATCGGTTTCGGCAAACTCACCACGCTCTTTTAATCTAAAGCACAACAGTGGAAGTTCTTTTCAGGCCTTTCGGAGGGCTTGTTCTCTCCCCGAATGTGATTTTTCCACATAAATACAGCAAACGGTGCTGCGGAGTTTCCACTCCGGCCTTCCACCCTTTGCACTTAGGCAGCAACAGAAATACGATTTAAAGAAGAGGAACTTAAGCAAAAATACATAAACATTTGGTGTCAAAACAATAGGTCCGAGTATCCGTCCACATCGGGGCTGGATCATCTAAGTGCTCTAAACCGTCTGATCCCAGTAAGATTCAACTTATGTAACTTTGAAACACTCATTAGCAATTTCTGGCTTCCCAGTGGGGAGAAAATGACCGCTTGGCTACGGGCAGCAGTGTGGCACCTTGAGCTTAAACAGGCTCTCCTGTTTGTTTGGAAATGTGGTTACATGTTGCTCATATTTTCCTTCATCTAAACCACCATCAGTATGAATCGTACTCCTCGTAGTGCTCTCACTAAGGGGGCAAACTGACTACAGCGAAAAACTTTTATTCTCCAAGTGGCCAGAAGGACCTTGAATTAAAAGCTTTTTTTTGTTGTTGTTGTTGTTACTGAGATCCGAGATGCTGTCAAGGGCAGAGACTGCGGTGGGAGCTCCACTGACGGATCAATACTGAGAGGTTTTAATGATCACTGAGCCCATGCCCCCTGAGGATAATCCGGCCTAAAAACCTTCCGAGTGGAGCTTCAAAACAACACAGTGTCTGTGTGTGTGTGTGTGCCTGCAGAGAAATAAAATGATTTGCCTAAATGGGGAGTAATTCAGAGTGCCTGTCACATGGTCCCTCTGTGTCCCAGTTCTCAGATTTTAGGTGAACCGCTGTTTGTGCGAGTGTTTGTCTCCGTGTCCTCCAGCTCTGTTAAGCGACTTTATTTAGAGAAACAAAAACCCCCGTTGCCAAGTTCAGACCAAAACAAACAATTTCACTTTGTGCCCTCTTTTTGTTTACCAGAATCTGCTCTGCCCTTCTCTGCCTCTGCAGTTTCTCTCGTTTTGTCTCTTTCATCCCTCATCCTCCTACATCTCATCCTCGTCTTTGCTGTCTACACTCCTCTCCTCCTCCGCTTCAGGCCCACAGTCGGTATTTTATGCCGCCGGTCTGAAGTAAAGCCAGAAGCTCGGCAGTAAAGCATCCGAATAGGACAGGTGTTGGGAAGGCGGCTTCCCTCCCAAATCGAGGATTTAGTGTCGTGGGTGGTGATGTATGGGGCAGCTGAGCTCTTGGGGTTTCGGGATTAGCGGGTCCAAAGTGATAAAGCACGGTGAAGTGAAGTCTGTAGATGTAGACTTACTGACCCAGGCTGGATTAGTGAGGAGGAGAAGGGGGCTCTGGATCTTTTTAACACTGCTATTTGTCAGAGGGTCTGACGGTGCCAGCGGTGTTGTTGGAGGTGTGAAGCGAGGACTGCTGCCCGCCGAATCACGTGGATGTGGCGCCGCGCACGGTGCTAAGCCAAACTGTGTCAGTGCAGTATGGTGGAGCAGGTGGTTGCTTCACAGTTGAAAAGAGCCCAGAGCTCGGCCAAACCTCATTATGGTGACATTTAAAAGCCTTTTCAAAACCAGATGCAAAGATGGATGCTGCGCTGAAAGGTCTCATTTTTGAACATGGGTGGGAGGGGGGGTCCAACACTGCAGTAAGTAGCTGACGTGCTAAGTACATTCCCAACTCTGGCACTTATGAGCTGACTATCCCAAAGGTCCCATTAACCCCACTGCTCATATACCCCCCCTCTTCTTCCACCACCACTTTGTCTGCCATCATTACCCCGTCTGACACCAGACACACCCCTCCCTTCTCCCCGGCCTCTCTACCTCTCGTATCTATCTACCCCGCCCCCCCCAGCCCCTCCGCCTCCTGACTTATCTCCATGTATCCCCCCTCCTCTACCCCACCTCATCCCGCCCCCTCACTCCCAACCTCACCCAAAGGACAAAGACCCAGTGTCTCCCTGTGACTATACGCTTTGGCGCACAATGGAGGAGGGGGGGACAGACAGGCATAATGAAAGGCAGAATGAAAGAGGGAAGGGAGAAAGGAAAGGGGAAAATAAGCCGTTAGAGGGGCCATCTTCTTTTTTTTTTTTTTTTTTTGCTTTGCCTGCGGACACAGACTTCAGAAGCATCTTGTTCAGCAGATGAAGTTCAATTTCCACCTTGTGTCAGGTCCTGTGCAGTCTATATGTCTGCAGAATAAAGACAAAAATGGGAATTTCTCACTGTCCTAACACCTCTGAGCATAGTTTGTACGTCTGGATATTTCTAGACGAGGCTGGAAAGCTCCCCGTCGAAGCTTTATTGAGGTTCTTTTACAGTGTAAGGCCTACTTTTTTAACACTGCAGTTTAATAGCTTTTTTTGTGAGGGGAATTTCCATGAGAACAGGGGGTGAGCTGACACAGGGCTGTGGTCTCGGTCAGAGACAGTCTGTGGTATTATCCACTTTCTAGGTTAGACCTTCTTTTAAGGGAAAAAAACAGTCTTAGTGTAAATTAAAGCAAAACCAACATATGACAGCAAAACAACTGTAAACTACTTCTTTAAAAATCCAGCCTTAAAAATAGCCTTCAGTCTGGCGTATGTTTGGGAAAACAGATGCAAGAGCACATTAAAAATGATGGGCAGAAGGAAAGTGTAAATAGGAGTGAGATAATTATGGGTGGAGTAAATCCCATTGTACTCTGCCACAGGGCGAGGGTGGGGGAGTAAAGCGGCACACATCAACCTCCACAACACAGACGAGTGTGTTTGCAGGGCTGAATATTGGAACAATATTTAGGATCAGGACTGATTTTAACATCAGCGCTCTTTACCATGAATATTCTAAGGAATGGCTGTGGAGTTCAATATGGGGAAAATATCTCCAAATTTGCCACTTTTGAAAGTTAGACTTTTTTTTTACAATTAAGAAATAAAAGATTAGTTTAGTTTAGTTTAGTTTACTACAGTGTTTAAATGTCATAATCTCTTTTTTTTTCTTTGAACCACTTTTCTCACTGATATACAACAGACACAACAAGGGACCGAGGGCACTGCCTTGGTGCACACGACTTGTCAAAGGTTTCATTAGTAAAATGTCATTCCCAGCCCTGATAATGTCACACAGCTTATATAACAATTGTCAAGATTTATCTTACAGTTTGTGATAATACTAAGTTGTGGGCTAGTCCTCAATCTGCTGTACATATCTGAAATGTTGGTAACATTTACAGACAAACTGGCCCCTGGGTTACTGTTTCTGCCATTTTTAACACTATTAAATTATTTTCAAATTAAGTTATTTTGAGTTTTTCAGATTGTTTGATAGTGTTGTTATCATAAATCATCACATGAAAAGTTAATTGACATAATCAATCAATGTCTTAATCTAACAGGGCTTCAATGTAAATGATGTCAGTGCTTTCTTAGGGCACAAAACCATTCTTATATAGTTAAATATATAGGCTACTACACATATCAGGACAGAAAAACACTCACTCTTTTCATAAACACAGTGCTGCATGATGAATGCTCCAGTGTTTACCACCATACTTAGACATCATACTCATAAAGAAGAGGAGCTGTGCGGTTGTTGATGGAAACTTTTGTTCTTTACAGAAATAAATGCAAAAAACAACATAAAATCCCTTCCATGTGGCGTGTGGTCTGTAATTGTTGCGACCACCAGACGCAAAGGAACAGTCTGAGGCAGTTTGAGCAATGGAGAAAACAAACACTGGTGTGGCCTTTTCGAGAGGAAGAGCCCTGCAAATGGACAAAGACTGTTGGACAAACTAACCAAATGAATAATTAAGCCGACAGGGACAAGAAAACTCCCAAAACGTGTGGAATCAGATGTTTTTGATGAGAAAGAAGAAACGTGGGAAAGTCATTTTGTTCCGCACCTTTCACACACATCACCGTGAAGCAATGTTTGCCCCACAATGTTTACCTCACAGGCTTAATATTTTACTAAATAGGGCAGTGGGTGAGCTATTGCACACAGACAGGCGAGGTATTGATGTTCTGCTGCTGGCTCTTGTATTCACAGCTATGGGTGTAATATATACAAGAGCAGGGCCTGCACCGCGTTAATGACAGTTTGGTAATGGAGCCCCGGAGGAATCTGGCTACATCGTGATGCTGTGACATGGAGTCAGAGCCACGTATAAACACAGAGCCACTTAGTAGGTGCTGATTGATGACGGGTTTTAGGTTATCAACCGAGCCATCGTTCAGGGAAGAAACTACATCATTTATGTGTTTTAAGTGCGTCTCTCATCACTCAGAGTCAGTGAGTCCAAAGAGAGCTTCACTGGGCGGCCTACTGTCCAGTCAGGGCTCACAGTGGAGGGGGATTTGAAGAGAAACATATCTGCCCCTCCTCCACCATCGCACATACTCCTCTCATCATCTCTCGCTCCAGCGTCAACAGAGGCGGCTGCAGGCCAGTTGGCGAGGGGGGTCAGAGGGGATCGGGATGCTCTGATTATGAATGCAAAGTGATCATTGTTCACACTGGTAGCTGAGGGAGTGCAGCCAAGGAGCAAAACTTTTATGCAGCAAAACACCCAAAATGTGGAGGAGCACCCCTGCTGGTGTTTCTGTGGCCCCTGTGTGACGTGTGCAACACCCACACAGACAGCAGGATATCCCGTTATCCTTGTACTGATCTATTTTCTATCGCTATCTGGGTCAAGTTCATGCCAACTGTCCCTCTTTTGGCATGTGGGCGTGCGCGCTCGCACATGAATATCCCTCTCAATCTCCCAGTGACCCTTTTTCTCTCACATCACATTCGCTGTCTTGCTTCCTCTATTTTCTTTCTTTTTTTTCTCTCACTGAACATCCGCTCTCCTCTGCAAGTCGACCTCTCTCAACTTCTCCTCTTCGGATGCGTCAAAGAGGAGATTTCAGCAACCGCCACACCCATCCTGGATGTGTGGGGACGGTGCGAAGTGGCGACGGAGCCACTTAATGGTGGGGACCGGTGGGGCTGCTGCGTTTGGGGCTCCAGCAGGCTCAGCTGCTCAATCCAGGCAGGAGCAGCAGACTGAAGTTATGCTATTGTCCCGCTGTCACAATGGAACCATTCACGCTGCACTCAGCGCCTGATCCACTCCACAGATGCTTGTTGGAAAATCTCTCTCTCTCTCTCTCACACACACACCCCTCTTACACACACACACACACACAAAGGAACACCCCCTCTGAAGAGTGGCACACATAAACAATAGTACGCCTTTACACACACACACACACACACATACAACTTCTTCTAGACTTGAGATGAGTGTGTTAATTTACAGCATGCACCATGGATGGAATTTAACAAGGGTGTCAAGATTTATGAAGACACATGTGCAGAGCATGTGTGCAGGACACACACACACACACACACACACACACACACACACACACACCTTTCACATCCACCTGGCAGTTTGTGTTGGGTAAAGTGACTCTCTTGTGTCTCCTGAGAGCCCAGGAGCTGTGTTTTTTTTATCTGTGTATTCAGAGGGAGTCGCCTTGTGCCTTCAGGCTGGTTGTAACTTGACTTTATCAATCAGCTCCTCACTGTTTGTTAATGAAGCTCTGTGGCGCAGGGAGCCAGCTGCTGAGTCTGTTTTCCTCTCTCTCTCTCTCTCTCTCCCTCTTCTCTGTCTTTTCATTCAGTCTTCCTTTCAAAAACACGCTTCCCCGGGAAAAAGGGGGCGGGTTTTTTCCCTCTGTGGAAAATGTGATTTGAGCCCAGTGAGCCAAAGCTGGAGAAGCTCTGCTGGTTTCTCCCTTTTCGCGCAGAGCCTCTCAAGAAATTGCACAGGAGAGTTTGACAAGAGGGTGAACGCGCAAAAATACATAAAATCCCACAGTGTGTGTGTGTGTGTGTGTGTGTGTGTGTGTGTGTGGACGTGTGCGGAGCCAGCCCGCCTGCGCTCCTGCACTTGTTCCGCGTCCGTTTTTACGCGCATCCCCGCACGCAAGCGCGCACTCACTCACCCAGAATGTGAAGTTGAACACGAACAAAAGGTATTTCACGCATTTCATCCCTCCTTCCACCTTCCCCATCTTGCAGGTTCTTTGCTGCCTCTGGTCCCGCTGAAGCGCTCTGAAGGTTTTTCCGCGTCTGGCTGCGCGCACGGAGACAATAACGGTCCACCCCGGTCCAGAGACTGGCGCATCAAGAGGCGCCCTCACGGTAGCCTCTCTCTCTCTCTCTCTCTCTCTCTCTCTCTCTCTCTCTCAACCACACACACACACACACACACACACAAAACACCGCAGGATCCGCTTAAACTCTTTCCAGACCGCCCCTTTCAATAATGCAGAGAGGGTGGAGGGGTGGGGGACTGAAGGGGGGGACCGAGACTACACGATGAAGTGTTTGGCCGAGGTGGTTGTTTCCTCCAACTAATTTAATCTGCATGTTAACTGGATGTTTACTGTGCGTTTTTTTTAAATATCTTATCATATGATATTATAATTATGTTTGTTTGCCCGAGTTTGTAACTTCATTGCGACATAAAATGAAGAGATAATTCACAATTATGCACAATGAGTAAACTTGTGGGTCTTTAGACTGTGTGATCAGCCAGGAATGAGTGGGCTTTATGTTGCTTTTCCTGTCTGCTATTATAATAGACACAATGCTTATTTTGGTGATGTCATTTCCTCCCTATAATCTGTGCACATGCCTGTTATAGCTTGCTGTTGTTCATGTCATATTTTATTTTTGTCCTTACACATCTTTATATAGATACTCATTTAAAACAAAAAAAGGGTGCAAGTCAAGTGGACGTAATCAAGTTTGTGATTTTTGCTCTCAAATGACAAACTAAAAAAACAAAAAAGTTTCTGTGCCAGTTCTGATTCAGACTCCATAACTACAGCTAATTTTTTAGCTGAGTTGTAATTATTATACAGTTCTAGCATCCCATCATTTCACTGTGATGTATGGTGGCCTATTTGTCTTGTGTTTGTTTTTTGTTTTTTTTTGTTTTTTTGTCATGCACATATTAAGTATGGGAACCAGCCTGTTTTTGTGACAGAATTACTGCAGAGTCTAACCTCAAGCAAATGGCTTCCCCATCATGGCTGCAAGTAAACAAGGGAAGGGTTATCTATTGTGCAGAAAGGAGATGTTTCAGAAGATCTGTTTCGTGTTGTAAGCACATCATTAGATAAAGGGATTTGCGCAATTTCCTTTTACTGAGCAGCATTTTCCTCTTGCAGCGATATGTGCCTAAAGAAGAAAAAAAGAATTCAACTGTCTGTTCGTTTCTGAATAAGATTAATTGACTTGTTCCTGAAATATGGACTGGGGGCTAAAAAAAAGTTTCCGCTTCTTTCTCTTTGGTCTCCATGGCCCCGAACTAAGTGATGAGTTAAAGGGTTTCAGTTCATGCAAGTTCATCGTCCGTCATCAGCCGCATTAAACTTCATCTACATACAGATGTAACGGAAATTTGTTTGAATGACTTGGATCAGTAACTGTTTTTTTTTATCACAACAAAAGTTACAGTTTATATGAGAAAAAGACAAAAATTGCTGGTTTAAAAATGCACCTGCTTAGTTAGTTTTAAAGTTTTTTTCATATTGCTGTGGGGTCACTTGGGCTGTTCTCTACTCATGGCTCCTGGATAGAGTGAACCCATTCCTGAGTCGAGTCACTGCTGACCTATTGACTTCTAGTGCTCATATTTCTCTAAATTTAAAGCCCTAACTTCCTAAATGCATTGTTCGACCTTGTGCAAAGCTTCAGCCAAGCACAAAGGAGATTCAAACTAAATCTACTACTAACAAAATGGAAAGAAACGCCTCTGCTGGATTTCTTCCCTCCGTGTCATCAGTGACTGGGAGCATGTAACTTAGCAGCAACGCCATGTTTGACATAAATATTTTCCCCCCACATCCACGGGAAGCATCCAAAGAGCAGTTGACTGTTATCACAGGAAAATAAGGCCCATGTTAGAGAAAAATGTATTTACAGAGGAACAAAGTGGTCTGCCAAGCTGAACGCCATAGAGGGAAGAAAGAGTCAGACAGGGATGACATAGTGGGAAAATAAGGCCAAGGACAAATGCTTTAGATGATGTATTTATGTGACTAACATGTTGCTGTTCTCAGGGCTTTTCAAACGTGAACCATCTGAGCTGTGGAGGACAGAGAGAAAACAAACAAACAAAAAAAGGTTTCATTTGAACGCAAACCAGAGCAGTGCCAAAAGAGGAAAATGCTGATAAGGCTGGGACGAGACCACTGTGTCCCTGCTTGTTGGCCACCGTCAGTGGCTCAGTTGCTATGTGCCTCCTCCAAACATGCGAACAAGAAAAATGCTTGCGGGTCATAACCTCCATGAAAATAGATAACAAATTGCCGACGAGATCATTTTACAGCACAACACGATGCGTCGGGGGGATCGGCATGCTCGGTAGCTCAGTTCCCTGAGCTGACAAATAGCACAGTGACCATATATAGCATTGTTGTGTCGGCTGCCGAAGACATTGTCCGTGTTTGAATAAGGTCCCTGCTTTTTTTGCTTCTCTCTCAAACGGGTGGGATCAGTAATAAGTGTTGTTGTTTGCCTAGCCGTTACACCCAAGTTTGGGTCAGGGCCCGAGCCTGTTCCTCGGCTCTGAGGTCATTATTAATGGCAGACTGAAATATCTGATAGCAGTGAAGGTCAGAATCCATTTGCAAGGAAGTGAACTCAACAGAGGGTCAGCAGAGATGTTGGACTCTTTTAGTTTTTAAAGATAATATCAATCAAGCCCTGATCATCACACTTTGTTTTAGCTCTGACAGCAACAATCTCGCAGCAGCAGGAGAGACTTTTATCAGTAGCTGCACAGCACCACCTGCTGGTCACACTGCAAACAAACAGGGTTAGACAAATGCTCAGAGAGGATTTGGTGACTTGTTTAAAGGCCCTTTTATGGCAGCTGTTTGGGGGTAGGTAGTGCTGTTTATTCAGTGTATTCGTCTATCTTTGCCATGTTTGCCTATTTAACTTTGAAACTATTTTGAAAAGTACAAGAGATGGGCTCAGTTATGAGAATATGCAGAGGCCCTTCCTCGTCTCTTCCTGAGAAGTCTGTGGAGGTTCGCAGCTTGCAAATCAACTTCCCTTTTTCTTCTTAATGCAGGAACCCCCCTGCAGAACTGCAGCAAAACTCAGAGCAAATGGTAAATGGTTCTCAAAGCTGTGCCACCTTTTTGCTGCTCTTGCCAAATGTGAGAGGTTATCTGAAGTCACCCTCTGAAAAAAGAAAAAAAAAACTTTGATCAGACAGCCCTGCTGCAATGAGGTTTCCTGGCAATACATAAAGAGCTGAATAGTGAGGTGTATGATCTTTGGAGCAGAAGCAGTAGAGAGGGTGAGACCACAGCCTGGCATCTGGGGGAGGGTGACACTGTGACAGGCCTACTTTACTGCCCACAAGTCATTTTCCAGCAACGTTCATCAGGTGGAATAGTTTCCAACTCGACAACAAGAGGGCAGCACTTTCTTACAAAAATCCTGAGAGTAAAAAGCTCTCCTTCTCATCTTTTGTGGATGTCTGTGATTGCCACCCATCCCCTGGCCAACACAAAGACAATCTGCAGTACGCACGGCTGACTGAATGCCCGTTTTTATTGTGTGCCAGTTGGTTTGCAGTAATTTGATCATTAATTCAGATTCAGATTAAGAGTTCCTTTATTAGTCCCACAATTAATGCAATTCCTCTGGAAATAAACAACATCAACTCAAATGATGAGAACAGGTGAATTTATTATTCCTAGTTTGGTCTACCTGTGTCAAAATCACAACTAAAAATGAGTTAAAGGAGGTCTGTAGCTATTTTGTCAGTGTTTTGTACTATGGATATACTACAGAGTGATTTGTATGTTTACTGTCTATTACAAAGGTACTTATTTTTCTTATATTTTTGACAAACCAGCATAGAGTTTTTGATTTTTTAAAAATAAAATATATAATCAAGTACATGTCATTTAAAATATTCACATATATTGTCACCCTACACCTCTTTGGATAAGAACTGATGTCAGAGCGTTGGAATAGCCTGAATAAGTCATTGGAAAAATGAACCAAACGTGGATGTTTCAATACAGGGAAAGAGAGGTCACAGAATATTCTGGTGAGCACACATGCTGAATAAATACGCTTTGGCCCTCACAGTCACCAGATCGTTGCCCAATTATCACCTATGAGAGATTTTGGACCAAATATATCACCCGTCTGCATGAATGACCCCTATATTTCCCTCCCAGACAGACTTACAGGCATTTCCCACAGCTGTGTTTACGCCAGTTTTCCAAGGTGACAGGAATTCTGCCGTGCTGCTGGGAATGCCACAGCCAATCCATCTTCCCCTGTGTGTATAAAATACAGGGCTGGATCTCTCCGGCCGCACGCACGATGTGAGCAACATTCCTTCGCCCTGGTTGGAGTCTGGACTGTGTGGATGTACAAGTATGCACGGGATGGTCCGTCTGTCTGTGCTGCGTTCCTCTGAAGTTCACCACTGGCTGCTGTCCCCCCTGTCCTGACATAACGCCGCAGTACCAACAGAGACAGGAGTCGTTGGAAATGTAGAACAGCCACTGTTAGTAACAGTATAGTTGATGAAATGGAGAGTAAATCAGACATACTTAGGATACTTAGATTAAATATCTGGTTTTGTAATTTTAAGCTGTTTCTAAAATGTGAGATCTGCTTATGGAGTTTGGGATTTGGGATTAAAATCTGTTTACGATCCTTTGCAACACTGTGAATTGTGTTGTTAGTAGATCCATTAATCCAACCCCACAAATAATTTCTTGGCTCCTAAGATCCATATTACCATTATGGATACAGAGCAAAATTGCAGCGCCATCCTTTAAAAAATATGCATTCATTGAATTTTTTTTTTTTTTTTTTTGGCCACTTGGGCGCAGTAAACACATTCACACATTATCACCCCATGAAGTCGATATGGAGAGCTTGTAAGTAAATAGTTGCCCATTTGCACGCTGAGCAGGCACGAAGCAACGCTGGCGTATAATTTGATCCAATCTGGCGTTGAGAGAAACCACAGAGCTGCGTGACAGTTCTCTGCAGGTTTGCCACTACAACAGACCTCTTTCACATTTCATGTAGTCATTTATTTCATTATTAATATAAAAAAATATATCCATTAGGGTGGTTTAAAGCTTTAAAATGCAAACACTGTTTTAAATGGATACGAGAAACCAGGCAAGTACTGAGGTGTTTAATAAATAACAGCATGAACAACACAACAACAATAACAACAACAACATTAAAAGCTTGAATTCATTTTGTATATATACACATACTGTATATATTTTCATATTTGACTGTATAAACCATAAATATGACATGCAGTCCTCATAACTTAAAACAACCAGGACTTCTCGGACTGAGGTAGGGTCAGGGGCCAAGGGGTTGGATGAAACTGTTGGTGTGTATGTGTGAGTGTGTGTGGATTGAATGCTATGGTGAGTGTGTGTGTGTATGTTTGGAGGTGGGGAAGAGGATTACAGTATTGGCAATAAAGCTGCAGTGGCTGTTTAGTAGAAATGTGTGTGCTTGGTTCATAGTTCAGTGGTCAGGAGCCGTCCTCCCCCGGTCAGTGCCCCGGTCGTCCCGCCCAAGACTTCCGGCTGAGAACACACACGCACGCGGCGTTGATCCGGATGAAACGCCAGGCTGTCCGTTCCTTGAAGATGGTCAGGGCGCTTACGAAAATGTGCGTGTTGGTGCAGTAGGAATTCCAGTGGCGACTGTCGATGCCGAGGCAGCCCGAGTTGCCCGATTTGGAGCCCTGTTTGCCGCCCCGTCCCCCTCCCCTTCCTCCGTTTGCACCCCCGGGGCCTCTGTGCGTGGGGGACCGGCAGGTGGTCTCATAGAAGAACTGTTTCTTCACCACGTTGTTGATTGTAACGTTGGGCAGCACCGTCACCTCGTTCCCGGCTATGTCCGTGGCTCGAGTCAGGTTGCCCACCCAGGTGTTTATGCTGTCACATACTGAGTACTCCCCTCGGTGCATGGTGTGCGACCCTGCCCTGCGCCTCACCCTCACCCCCCTCACCCCTTCAATGTCATAGCCCTCATCTTCCAGGGCGTCGTGCGACGGGGGCACCTCGCTGAAGACAACACGGGGCGAAGAGCGGTAGCGTCTCTTGGAGAAGAGCTTGGGGTCCACTACTGGGATGGAGGGGTCGGGTGGGGGGTCAGACTTGGAGCGCCCGACGACGGGGCTCCGATCCTGGGCGCGGGAAGCTGGCCGATGGGTCCTCTTGGTCCTGTGGTGGCTGGTCCTTCGATGCTCCTGTGACGGATGGTGGTCAGAGAGGTGGTCTCCCGCCGCTTCCTGCTGCTGCCCTGCTCTGTGATTGGCTGCCGTCTGCTGTCCCAGTTTGTGGTTGGCTGCCCCGGTGCTCTGGGCCAATCCACCTCCCATGTTCAGTACAGCCTGGACGCCGATCAGGAGGAGCAGGACCAGTGGTGACGACCTCATGGGCACACGTCCTGAGACGAAGACAGGAGAAAGAAAAGTTCAGAAAATGTCATGCTGACACATAAAAACTCACAGCTGACAAACTCTAGGTTACGACAAGTAGGACTGGCTTCAATAACTATGTTCAGACTATTCAAAATAATCCTCTTAATTATCATTAAAACCCACTAGAGGGGTGTGGTGACGTCTGAATCTGCAATAACGGTTTCCTCTGCGTGTATTTTCTTATTTTGCCATGTTCAGGAGGTTGTTGACGTCAGCCTTTGAGGCGTTGGCGTGTAGGCCCCTGCTAGTAACAGAATGCAGGCTGTGCAATGCAGCCCTTTAACCTCCCGCTCGACCACATGGTAGATCATTTTGACTCACTATATCTTACTGAAAAACACGTTTTTTTTTATTCCACCTGTTTCAGCCATTTCTTCCACTCTGCTGAGGTACGTTACATGAAAAAAATACACTCACTGTCACTGTGTTTTGAAAGAAGGAAAAAAATCCCTCCTCACATTAGGCCCCTTTTTCCTGTCAGTTTCAAAGGTAAGCTAATATTTTTTGACATATTATGTCTAAGGACTTGCTGAACGGTGTAACTTAAAACCTAAGAAAAAGGACAAGAAAGGATCAAAAGGGTCAAAGCCACAGCTCAGCCGTTTGGAAGAGGCCATTAATTCAAAAACTTTGGGGACTGTTGTGTGTCTGTTAAAAACATTAATTGACATTGATTGGTTCTCCAAGGAAATATAAAATATAAAGAAAAAATGTGAATCACTCATCAAAAAAGATTTCCAAACATTTCATAAAAACTGCAATCAAGATATGCAAATACATTTTTTTTTCCTCCACACCGTGTTGGCTAATTGGCGTCAGGTGTTTGCAAGAGGCCCGAACGTGATTGGCCCGTGGTTTGGTCTGAACGGTCCAATCACATCCCTGCAGGTGCGCGGCGCGGCCATTAGAACCTGTCTGCCGTCGCTGCTGCAGATGAAGACCTCTCACGGCTTTGTGCGGCTCTTGTCGGATGAAGGAGTTTTCCTCCCTGCTGCGGGCTGTTTTGGACTCTCCGTCGCCTCACCGGGCCCTGAGCTAAGTTCCTGCTGCTTGTTTGTGCTTCACAATGCATGTTCGCTGTGTTTGCTGGTTGTTGATGACATGACGGCTGCGTTGCTCATGAGCAGGGTCTCTAGCCTGTGTGTTGTTGCCTGAATTGACAATATCTGAATAAATGCGCATTGACTGAGTTTCCATTTCGCGCCGGTGGCTTCTGCAGGCCTGATACTGCACTGCAGGCTGTTTGCACTGTACTTCATTCATTAATTTGCAATCTAGGCCATGTGTGTTCATTTGCATAAAGCTGCCTGTGTTTTGCATTGTTAATGTCCAAAATGCATTTGAATGTGCCTGCATGGGCTCAACAAATCTCTCCAGATAGTTCGCTGTTATTTGGAGGATTTCTTTTACTTCATGCTTCCTTATCATTAGAGATCGCTGACTTTAGTTAAAACTTGGTTCATGGTTGTTCATAGTCCAACTCGATCCATAGCTGAACCCTTGCTTATTGCCAGTGTGCTTGGTTTTGAGAGATGAGGAGGCCTGGCTTGAATAAAAGCAACATCTCTGCATAGTCAAGGTGAATATTTACTGCTGTTGCTGTTTTCTCTGCTGCTTACTATAGTTATTGTGCTATGTGTTCATACTAGAGTCAATTATTAAGGATTTGCAAGAATTCCTGTACCATGCTGTTGCTTCACATAGGTTGCATATGTTACAGAGTGCTTCCTCTTCCTCTTCTTTAATGTACATGTCTGAGAGAATCAAGTTTAAAAAGGCTTGATTTGGAGAACATTTTTAGATTCATCATCATCAAGGACAAATCAGCGTTGTCCTACTGGTCAAATAAAGCAGCGTTTTCTGTCGGTTAAGTGCTGCGTATGAGAAGCAAATGTTTTATCCATTTCCTCTCACGGTCGCAGGAACCCGTTCAGTCCTTGAACTTGAATGTGTGTTGTTTTTTCGGTGTGTTTCTTTATGTGTACCTGTGGAATGTGTCCAGTTGAAGTGGGAGCCCCTGTGGACTCTAGAGCCAGACACCAGTGCAGGCCGGGCCCCTCGTGCCTGCCATCTGGACCCCCTGAACCACAGCTCTGTAACACACACACACAGAGACCAAATACTTAAACACACAGATTCTCAATACAGCCTTTTAGATACATCTGATACTGTGCAATCAGTATTTTACTAAAGTGTTATTTTACCATTCAAGACACAAACTCATGTGGACTATTCTGACAATTTGTCAAACTTTAGTATTTGTCATAAACATATTATCAATTATTTCTGTACCATACATTCAGCAGATGGCATCACAGCAAGGGATCGCCTTGCAAACAGAAATATAAAGCCAGAAGAGAAATGGCATTGTGATTCTTTATAATATAAATTGACATAATTTCAGGTAAGATGTGATTGTATCCCAGTAGAAGGGACTACATAAACTAAAATAAAACTCCTTTTCTTTCCTTAATATAGCACTTTAAACCCATATAATGGTCTGATTTCAGACTGCCGTACTGCCCACTCCCAACAAGTGCTGAAATAGTTCAAGAAGTAGCAGTAAAAATTGTGTATAAGCAACATAAATGTGTTTGGCAGAGTGGATGAGATGATTTGGACAGCACTGCAAAACTCTCATCCTTCCTCCCCTGAGCACCACTGCTCTCACAGACATACACAGTTTACCATTATCTGACCTTATCTCATGCCAAGTACACACACACACTCACCATGTTTAACTCTTAAAGCTTAGATGTGCCGTACATTGGAATGTGTGGCATTTCACACCTCATTAGACGTTTTTATATATATATATATA
>JBAJHX010000041.1:18414274-18429279 GCA_037176925.1 Amniataba percoides
TATATATGTATGTATATATATATATATATGTATATATATGTATATATGTATGTATATATATACATATATATATGTATATGAATGAAAAGAATGTAAAGCAGTCCAACATGCATCATTAATAGGGTATATTTTCACACTTGAACTCCGTCACACAAAAACAGTGTCTGTCCTGGACTCACATGTGCCTGTAAGAATGCACGTTAGGTTGTTCTTATGAATAGTTTGCATGCTTAAATGCCACGATGTGTATGAATACACACACATCAGCTCTCACGCAAAAGCACAGAAGGTCACTGAGGTGATTTGAAACCAGCATGTCAGTATTTTTTACTTATCTGCAGGTTTCCATAAAACCTCTCCTGCTGGTACGATGTTGGAATACCACAAGGTTTATTAGTGTTGTAAATGTTCAGTTCAACATGTTTTTAATTTTATAACCTTGTTGTGAGAGGTACAGCACCCTGACTGGATAATAAATGTGATTAGATGTTCACTGACATGTCTGCAAAGATGAAACTTTTTTCCTCAATCTTTTGTGGCACTCTGGGATTCTCGATTAAATGGCCTGCATTACAAATGCTCCCGGTGTAGCACATGATAACCAGAAGAGGTCAGTGTTGCCTGCATAGACCAGAAATCAAAGACAATGTCAAGCAGCTGAGAAATATCAAAATGTCACTGGCCCTGTTCCCATCACAGACAGCAGCTCAGATGCATGAGAGAGGTTTTAAATCATTTTTTAGGTATTTTCCCACAAGCTGAGAACACTCAAGCTCTTGAGGTTTCCGTTCTTTGAAGCATATTTTCTCCAGTATACCTGCTGGTCTGCAAGGCAGTGGCACACTTTATATTTCGTTTCCATTACCTTTTTAAGAGGGGAAAAATACTTTTTTACTCCACCACTCCACTTTTTTAAAAGACATGATTCAGCTTATCACATGTAGTGATATATGAACATTATTGGCATTTTTTTAATTACTACTTTTCTTGATGAACAAATTGCATGGCTGTTATATATGATGCATTTACTAGATATTAAATGACCCAAAGGAATACAGCAACAACTTCCAATGCTCCTTAAATGTTGAGTATCAGTGATGATAATCTAAAAATGTAATGGTGTGTGACTGTAAAAGTCTTTATTTTACACAATTAACTTAAATAAGCTTTATTTTCTAATGGTAGATTTCTAAATACAGGGACTTTTTTTTGGTGTTGTGATACTGAGACTTGACTTGACTTTACTTGAATAAAAAGATCTGAAAAGATCTTTCAACCAATGCACTGTGGAAAACAAAGTAATTTTGGAGAGATCCATCACTTTGAGAACCGGCCTCCGTAGTGATACCTTTTGGCTTCACATAACACAGTCGTACACACACACACACCTAGAAGACTAGCACACATGTGGAGGTGGTCCGAACAGGCAGTGGGTTGATTGATCCCGGCTGACGGGCAGCCCACTATTTACATGGCCCAGAGAGAGCCGGGAGGATCCCTAATGTTAAAAATATGTGGCTTGTGTTTAATGCCAGTGGAGCCGGCGTAAACACTGCAGCGCGGGAGCACAGGGGTCAGAGCGGTTTAGAGAGCACCTCTGACTTATAGGATTACTTCAGCACTGGATCACAATCTGTCTGCCGATCCCTGCGACCCCTTTCTGCAAATACAGTATGCAAAATAACAAACACTAGCACATGCACTGTCATACAAGCTCGTGAGATGCTCCTGCGTTGTAACAAATGGGGTTCTGGGTGTCCTCCCGATGCTGTTTGTTTTATGGTTTTGCAGGCACAAAACAGCATTCGGCTCCAGGAATTGTGTACTGGCCATGCTGGGAAGTTAGATATTTCAGCCGCCTTTGGAGGGTGTTGACTGGTCCTGGAACATTAAGTTGAAACGGTCCAATGATTTTTACATACCAACGTACGTCCGATATCAATCCAGTCTAGGGAAAGACTATCCATATGGTGCTGATAAAACAGGAAGTTCGCAGAGTGCAGTGCAAGGCTACCCGCACTTTGACGTGCAGAGGACAGTGAGCTGCTTTCCTCTTTAGTATCCAGGCAGAAAAATCAGAGCACACAAACCCACACGGGGAGATGCCCTGGAGAACACGCGAGTTAGTCAGAGACAGCCCTGCACGCATGTACCAGCCAAAAAATGACAAAAGTATTCCAAAACCGGTTAAGCAAATACCACAGAAATGACAGACACAATATGGTTCATATTCCCAGATGCTCAACATACTGTATTAATACACGCTAAACCAAAACAGTTGTTCGATATCCTTTTATGATTCATGCTTCGTGCTGTTTGCACCAAAGAGGATGTTTATGAGAATGGACTTTTGTCAAAATGGCCTCACGTGGCTTACTGTAACATCTCCAGCTCTAAAGAGATTCCCTTTTCTCACAATAGGCTGATTGCCAAGCTTTGCCAAACTGTAAATCGACACCGTTTCTGTCGAGTCACCCGTCGCTTTACAACGGCACGAGCGGCAAAGGCGCCGCAAGATTGCTAAACAAGATTGCAAAAAGTTGCTGAAAGTATGTGGAAAGGAGACGTAAGCCGACGCAGCTGTGCGGCTGCGACCTGGACAGCCAAAACAGATAGACAGACAAACTAATTACTTCGCCTGAGGCAGTGGAGCCCTGCCACACGTTTACTGGTATTGGCTATGTTGTGGTAGCCAGTAACACGTTTTCATTTAGTCTGCCAGCCCGCAAGATGCTTCATTGATCAGACTCTGGTCCCTCCAAGCGGCTAAATTACCACATGTGGTTACAGTACAGTGTGTTGACTGTGATACAATGACAACAAGGCAGGTGGGCCAAAACACGAGCAGTTTGGGAGAGCGCTTTGCCTGCCATCAGTCGGAGGTTAGTTTACATTCAGCAGCGGTTTCTTCCTATCTGTGTGATACATTAGTCATTAGATACAACTCCCCGTTAAAAGATATGCAGGAGCGGCACGTCAACGGCTCTCCCAAACAAACGCACGCCTCCCTTTCGGCGTGATGACAACGGCGTCTGATTATGAGCGGGTGAGAAAGAGACACTGACAGCTGCAAAGATGGAGCGAGGGAGGGAGAAAAGGGATGGAGAGAGGGCGATGGGGAGGAAAAACAGAGTAAAGCAAACAGTTTCTCTGTGTCTCTCAACAATTCAGTGTGGTGCAGTTCCTCCTGCTGTCATCCACTGGAAATAATTATCAAGAGGGGATGACTGCCAGGTCAACTTGCTCTCTTTTCACTTTTACACAAATCCAAATGTTTGTGGATATATTTATTTCCCCCCATAAAATAGTATCTGACGCTCATTAATCAATGTTTGAAACCTGCACAGACTAATAAGTGTCAGTGTTTAAGGGCCAAATAATCCTAATAAGTCTTACTTTTTGGGAGATGGTTTAATTTGAAATTAATCACCTCAGTGTAAATGGAGGAACCCACATGTGCATCAGATGTCTTTTCTCACGGTCGCTTCGCATAGCCGCCATCACGGCCGCAATACCTCCCATTTCCTCGTGCAGGCTCAGAGATTGCAATCGCGGCTCGTCATCTACGGGAGGACGATCTGCCTGTCACGGTTTAGACGAGCCGCCATGCCAGAGCGAGACAACGGCCAACATGCTGCCATGAATCAAGTTTTCTGTCACGCAGAATGATGTCATGCGCCGTCTGTTAAAAGCACAATTAAGCTACACTCTCCAAATGTTCTCAAGAGGCCGTCGGTGAGCCGGCTATTCTTGGAAGCACTTTAAAGGTCTCGGAAATGGGATACACAGCACAGGTCAGCCGGTCAGAAAAACTTAATGTGCTAAGTAAACTGTAGAAAATAGATATTTTCACAAGCCAATCAGTAAAAGAAAAAAAAAAACAAACATTAAAATTGTGCAATGTTTCAAATTATACTCAATTTGATGTTACACAGCACTGCACTTTTCTTTCTTTTTTTTTTAATGTCGACAATTTTTAAAACGTCAGATACAAAAACATGTTAGTCGAATAGTGAACAATGAGCCAAGTATGCTTGTTAATTCTTACTCTTTCTACTTCACTCACATCACTCAATCTTTGTAATTTTGCTTTTGTGCAACAAAGTGCGGCTTTAAGCGAAAATGGTAAATACTAATGGCTCTATATTTGCAACAAAACTCAGATGCTGCTTTAGTTGCATGTAAATAGAGCCCATCAGTACTGTCTTTATCTTTTTTAGTGTACTTTAGACATATGACAGATGTAATGTGAGCAGCAGATATGAAGGAGATCAGCTTCTGCCCTCGTCCTCATGTTTAAAAGACATTTTGCTGTGAGAACCGAGGCACCTGTTGTGCATCAGGGATACTTCAAACGGTAAAACTCTGCTGCTCTGGCCTCAGGACACAGGAAGACCGAAACTGACAGGCGCACACACAACCTGTTAAAGCACTTGACTTCCTCAGAGTGCTGACAAATGACGCGAGATACGCAGAACAAAAAGAACATTTACTGTACAAACTGTTGTTGTACGAGCTGAGTAACTCCAACAATGTGGGAAAAAAACAAAACAAAAAACGTGTGCTATTCTTGACATTGGCTTGTATTATCTTGATGGGTTTATTGGCTGCAGCTGTAAACTCTGCCTGGCTCACACAATGCACAGGTAAATGTATCTCCAACTTTCAGTCATACTTCTTTTTTTAAAAACAGGTAGCTTTCAAACGACTGACCTTTTTTTCAACCTAAGCCGGCTGACGCTGGCAGAAGCTCAGAGGCACGCACTTCGCTTCATCCGCCGAATGCTTCCCAGCACGGCAACGCCAAGCCAGCAAGACCTCTGAAACATATCTGTGGCTTCAGGTTTTATGAGCAACAATTTCAAACATATTTACCTCCTAATAAAACCGCAGATGAACGTGCTGCCGCGCAGCGAGAGAAGGGGATATCAAGAAGTCTCTATTTGAAGTGGATTTCTTGTTCACTGTATGGCGCCTGTAGGATTTTATATGTGGAGACCAGAATTTTACGCAGGTGTTTCTTTTCATCAGCCGTGGTTAAATAAAAAGGCAGTGTATCTGCTAAGGGTATCTTGAGAATATCAGGGAAGCAGGGAGCCAAGGTGTGGAAACTAAAAGGAACGGACTTTGGCGACGAGCCAGCGTCTTCATCCTGCTCTGACTTTCTCCTCTGGTTCTGTTTCTTTCTCTCTGTCTGTATGTCAGCCTGTCTCTCGTTTATCTACGCTCTCCCACTTTTTTTTGCTCCTGGAGTCTGACCTAATGTTACTTTCTTGTTTTTTTTCCCCCTGCGGTTAAAAGCCAGAGGTAACATCCTGGATAGATGCTCTTCTCTGTGTCGGACGCATGTGTGCAGGTGCAGAGACGCAGCTTCTTCTCGTGGAGCCTCTCGATCTCTTCTTTGCGTTTTGGGACAAACACAACCGCTTTCCTGATCATGTCCATAGACCCTCTCGCTGGAGATCTGATCCTCTCGTGTCTCTTCCAACTTGGCCATCTCAAACCCAGACTGTGTGTACGCTTTTTCTTTTTAGTCCTGTGGGCTACAAATTTGCTACTGCCTCAGAAGCTGTGAAGTGATTTTCTCTAAAGACATGCCAAAAACACAGACAGAGGAATTTTAACTCCCAGGGGAAGAAAGCTGAGATAATTAAAACAATTAGACATGTGCCTTTTTTATTTCAATAATGCAAATTGCTTAAGAAAGGTGGATGTCAAAGCCAAGGGGGGTAAAACTGTGCCATTGCTATACAGCTGAAATCAATTTATCCAGCGTACCTGTCAGACAATTGGCTAAATAAAGGTGTATATGTGAATTATAAGTCCCCATGCACTGCTAACGTCTTTCTCTCTCTTTGATGTAGCAGAAGTCAAAGGCACTTCACCGCTGACACGACTCCCATTCCCATCCAAGATAATGAAACACAGTTCCAGGAACCACAGGCCTTAAGCTTGGCGTATAATGTATCTTTCTGGCCAGATGAAGCCTTTTTTTTTTTTTTTTTTTAATCTGCTTTTCAGCTGAGATTTCACACATCTTCAGCTACATGTAAAGTCAGTTCTTGGCACAATATTTTGATTCCAGTATTTTTTTTTAATATTTGCAAAGGCAACCCTGAAACAAAGCAGAGACACGACTACAATGTAACCTCAGCCTTTTCCCTATTCTTGTCACACATTGCCCTACAGTAAGTCGAACAATGATTCATCATAATAGAAAGATTGAATCCTTGTGGTGTTTTTGTGAAGGGGCTCCAAAATAAACAACGTTTTAGCTGAGAGGGAAATTCAGCAGTAATTGCATTTGGAAGAAAGGGATGAGTTGCAAATAGAAACTTTAAACTGAAACAATGCAGCCCTTTGTACGCTAAGGAGTATCGTTGTTTTTTTGTTTGTTTAATAATGTGGTTTCTAGCACTTTCCCAGGAGAAAAAAAGGCCTATTTTGTTAAAATATTTTCAGATTAATGTTATATTAATAGCAGGCTAAATTTAAGCCTGAATTTAGAACAGCAATAAAGTCGTTAAAGAGGCAACATGAGCACATTTCACAACTGAAAATGATTGTGGGGTAATAAAACGAAAGTCTTCTTCTCATTACAGCAGGAAAACAAAGGTATGGATTTGAACACACCTGAACTCTAACTTTTTTCTAAATGATACCACCTAATATTACTGTACAATATGACTTTACAGACAGTAATCTGAACACGCCTTTACGCTTTCCAAACTCCAAAAAGTCCAGATGAATTCCAGTTGTGTGAAATGTCCTTTTTTAAGATGAACTCTCGGTTGCTGCCTTGGACCTCAGCAGAGCTCCAGGCATGAGGCTCTTTTGGCAGCGACACAGAACCGCAGCCAGAGCGCCGTGGCTGTGTTGACTGAAAAGTCTTCACCCCATTTTTTTTCCCCCCATCCCTCCACTCGAGCCCATCCCTTGTCAAACCTACTCCTGTCCCTGCACTGGACCGGCAGACGTGGGAGGCCGGTCCTCCAGGCCTTGAAGGCAGGACGAACACAATGATTAACATGTTTTCCAGACCCTTTAGTTTTTATGACCTTGACATTCAACAATCTTCTCATGACAAGTGGTTAATCTTTTGGCATGGCTGTGGTAATAACTCCCCCGTTCCTGGTGAGAATCTAAGATCTCACGGCGGAGCAGTGAGAGGAGGGCCAGAGGCAAGAATGCCTGTCTGGCCACGGAGAGCGATGCAGACCGGGGGATGGAGAGGAAGGAGTCGGAGACATCAGGGGACGGGGAGAGGCAACAAGCAATGAAAGGCGGGGTACAGATGGGCAATGAGACGTCTTGGGAATTTGGCGAATAAAGGAACATCTCACAGAAAGGAGCAGAGTAGGAAAGAACAAGTTTGAAGGGGGGCAGAAATGGAGACAAAGAGTAGTTCAAGGACAGGGAAGGAGGGAGGAATTTAGGCTACAGGGAGTTGCAAAGAGCCGAGGAGTAAGAGACACATGGAGTTTCATTGCTTCCAATAGCTTTAGCAGAGCATTTCTCCCATCTGCTCCAGCGGACAGAAGCTGGTAGCTCGCGTTGCTTATTTACGCTCTGGGCATCCACGGGAGCAGAAAAATGCATCTGTGTTGTCCAAGCAGAGGTTTACTCATGCCGATGCCGAACTACTTCAGCATGTACGTGATAGAAATCGGCGATGCTGATTAGGGCGAAATAAATCTCGTCATGTTTCTGATAAAGATCACTGACAGAATGAGTCACTCGGTTCATCCCGAGTTTGATTTGACTCATCTGCCAGTCAGATATCTGCGCTTTGAATCAGCCTTTCACTGCTTGCACCCTCTGCAAAATGGAGCCTATAGATTTGCATGGGACGCCATGACTGCGTGCTGTTGTAAACAAAACAGCGAATGACTGAGCGCCGACGAATGTGTCAGTGAGTCACCAAGGTAAATTTTGTTGCCGAACATAAAGTGAAACGTGGGCGTAAATACACACATGTTCTCACTCAGACACCCAAGTTTTCCATTACGCCCCATTTGTGATGCGCTCTCGTCTGATGCCATGAGCATGGGTGTGGGCCCTTTAGACGCAAATTGGGTATATGTTGCGTCAGACATTAGGATGTGCATGTGCGGTATTCTTTTAATGATCTTGTGTTCTGTAATGAGAGCAAGAGCTACACGGTTAACACATAAAAACATCCACATCAGGAGGTTAGCTGGGGAGAGGGGCTCGTCTAGTGAAAGGGAAAGGTTGCAGTCCAGTCCGGTCCTGAGGCGTGTTATAAAAATAAGTTAAATTAAAGATGAAAGACTTGAGCGTTTAACTGCGCGTGTAATCCAAGCCAGTGTTTAGTTATGCCATCCACTTGAAATTGGTGCAAAATGGATTTGGTTTTCTCAAACTAAAAATAAAAAAGTTGCCTTGGCTCCAGTGTTTGGGGTGAAAGGTCAGCCAACCAGCACGGCACCTCCTTGAAACATGTTGAGATCAAGCGCGTCGCTCCGGGATACTGAAGCAAAATAGGTGAATCACTCGCATGATGACATCCTTCTGCCTTGTGGCCTTTTCTAAGAGACGTCATGCATAACCAGAATCAGAATCGGGTTCTTTGCCAAGTAGGTTTTCACATTCCGGGAATTTGCCACAATATTTCTGGTGCACAACAATAAACACAAGTCAAATTGCAAATGTCAAATGTGAAAAATTGGCAAAATACTAGAAGAATGGCTGCAAAGATAGGAATGTTGTCTACTTTTTTACACAATCGTACAAAACAGACCTACACAATACACTTTGTTGTGCTGTTATTGATGGTCAGGACTGTGCTGAATCCTATGTGGAGTGAAAAAATGCGATGTTGTCGTCACTCCCAGCGTTTGTTTGATTACGGTCTCACCCTTCTCACTGAAGACTTGACCCGGCCATTTTCTATTCTGTGTGGTCTCGGCATCGTTCTGTCATCTCTCTCCCTCTCTCTCTCTCTCTCTCTCTCTCTCTCTCTCCCTCTCTATATCTACCCATCCCCCCCTTTCCCCTCTTGCTGATGTCAACCACCTGTCTGCGTGGGACCTCCCAGGCCCATCCTCTGTCTGTTAGCAGCATGCCATGTTCAGTGCATGAGCAGAGCTATGGTGAAAGAGAGAGTGGCTATTTTCCAGCCGGCGTGTATGTATGTGTGTGTGTGTGTGTGTGTGTGTGTGGCCTGCAGCGGGCAGTTTTAGATTAATTAATATTTACCGTGGAGCTCGCTGAACAGACTTAACAGAGAATCCAGAGCAGAGAAATGGCTTCCTACGGCGTCATCCTCCCCAAAACTCCTCATGACACACCATCAGTCCTCATCATCCAAGTTTCAATTAAAGCCAAAAAAAAAACCCCATGAAGACGGAGCATTTGAAGCTAGAGGTGCAGAAAACTGTTTGCAAAGTCCTTCACGCCTCAGGAGTTTTTGGAATCCCGTCTCGCTAAAACAACTAATAAGAAGGATGACGCCTTATTAATTCCTGCTTATTGTGTGGGAGACAGTCGGTTACGACTAGCCAGTGGCTCATCCTCCTGCATACTGTGCATTCTCAAATCGGCATAATCCGAATAAGTGCATAATAAGTGGCCTCACTCGTATCCTTGGGGCTAAGGCGTGTGTGTGTGTGTGTGTGTGTGTGTGTGTGTTTGATGAGTATCCAACACAAACTCGTGTATACATACATACAGACATGCGCATTACTCATGCACACACATACAAAACACATTCCTCCGAAGCTAGTGTGTTTTATGTATCTATTTCTTCTGTTCTTTGCTCATTGGAGTAAACTTGATGCCTCTAAATATACTGGGATTTGTTTAAACAAATTCATTTTTTTTTTATATTAGGCTTTGGAGTGGATTCAAATATCGGAAAAGATCAAATATCCTTGTTCTGTTGATGGCAACGAGGGAGCGTTTCATGTCGGGACAAGCTATAGTCGACCTTCCAATCAGGATGAAGGAGAAACAGTGAGAGTGAGACGGTGTCATCACATCAATCCAAATGTACACACACACACACACACACACACACACACAAAAGGGTTTGCAATGAAACACTTCAAAAAAACAGACATGCACTTCGTCAACAGATTAAGACCACAACTTTGTTATTCTAGCAGTAAGGACAGCTCTGATAATTTGACGATTTTTCAGCTACTGTGTGTTCGGGCTGCGTGCACATGCAAGAGAGGAGAGAGAGTCATAGCTGAAAGTCATAGAAGCATTTAATGTGGAATGAGCAGGCATGTCTGCACATTCATTTTTTTTAAAGCATATACAGTACACACACATGCACATGTGCACACATAGAAAGAGAAACACGCAGACACAGGCAAACAACCCTTTGATGGAACACCTGTCGAAATCAGATCTTCAACAGTCAAACACAAAGACTGACTTGGATCAACAGTGCTGGATTCAGTTTTCAATGTATGGAAAATTCCAAACAAAGGAGGGGAATCGTTCTTGATATTGTGCAGCGCAAAGGAGCTGAAAACCAGGCCCATATGGGAGAAAGGTGCTGGGACAAAGGAAGCCTTGCTCATGCCTGACAACAATTCTGTCCAAACTCAGTAAGTTACGAATGTCAAACAATGTTAGCGGTGATTTGTATTGAATAAATTTTCTCCTAAACATTGCGAGAAGTTGTTTGTAAAGGGAACGTCAACAAGAATTACAGCAGGAAAGTAACTCGGGAGGTGACGTCACGTTTCCGTATTTTCCACTCCGATCTGCGCTCTGTGCCACATGGTTCAGGATCCTGACCTGCAGTGACCCCACCCCACCCCGATCCCAGTTTACCTCCACAAACACAGACGTCACCCTGAGCCCCAACTCTGACCTCTTACGCCTCCCACTGATTTCAGAGGGAACACTTCAGCTGGTTCACTTTACACCAGATGTTCTTACCCCAGTCTGTGCATTGACCTGTGCCAGACTGCAGCTCCAGTGACCCAAAAGATAACCAAAGCAGCTTACGTTCTGACCCCTGAATTATGATCTCCTCATTTTCTCCAAACAGGAAAGCTTTGTTCTAGACGTTCAAATGCCACTTATTTCACGCAGAGGTGGGTATTCTTTCTTTTGTGTAATGATACGTTTTGTTGTGAGGTAACCGTTATGTCACCTAAGTTGAGGTTGGAGTTACGCTGAAATGGACGTTTGTATTTTGCACCAGCTGTTTCAGTTAAACATGCATCAACATGCACCTTAAACTATATTTAAGTGCAAAATAAAAGAAAATAAACTCTTTATTTATTTTTGTTAAATTGATTAATTCGTTATGTACAACAACATTTTCCTTTAGATATTTTTTTAACTGACACGTAACTTAAAATTGACTGACGTGGCCACTGAGACATACATAAGGTCTTCACATGATTACTACCTGCAGGGTGCAAGGACAAAATGACTCTACAAAGACCCCACAGTGCATTCACTCTAATGGTTTGAAATGGTAAAGATTCAACAGGTATTTTTTTTCTGGGACCTGGGGTTAAAAACAAATGGGATATTATTTGGTTAGCAATCAGACATCATGTTTCTGTGTGAACAAACCCTTAATTAGTTTTTCGTTGCCAACTGGCACTGATCCAGATCTTGAAGTAACACTAGTAGTGCTTGTGTCAAAGTCTGATGGAAGGGTATCTTTTTCCAAAATGAAGACTGTCATTTATCGCCAGGAACAGACTATAATGTAATATATCATATTAAATCATTACTGGTCACTTTTCTTAATTGGTGCATGTTCTAGGCTGCAAGTTACTGATGCTTTAATTTGCTTTAATGGTTGAACTTTAACTCATGGATTAACAAAAGGAGTGTGGGTTTTTTTCTTGTTCGTTTCTTTAAAATACCTGTTTGTCGCCTGACTTTAAGGGTTGGTGCCATTGGTTTTAAGGCCCTAAGGTTAAATAGCCGGTCCAGGTGTGCTGTCGCAGCCTCTCCCCTGCCCAGGTGTCCTATACAGCATTGCCGTCTAGACAGCTCACACTTTTCCTTCTTTTATGTGTGTAAGGGGTGGCGTCTTCTTCCTGTCATAATCTGAGTGAGTACAGTTTCATAGATTTGCATGCCTGTTGTGGTGATGGCATTATGTCACGTCTCCACCCTGGAGAGCAGCAAACAAAACAACAATTGAATCCAAATGCGTCTTGAAATCTGACTGAATGTGTTTATTTATTTTTTCTCCACGTATTTGCATTTGCAGAGAATTTGTGTGACAACGGATTATAACTTATTAGTCCACTAGTGCAGCCATGCACTTATTAAAATGTATATGTGCATGTCATGAATACTGAGTTTGAAAAAAGTGCACAAAATCCCAAAATACCACTGAATAAAACCAGACCAAATCTATCAGGCACTACCGGTTTACCTGTTAACTTACAGGCACCTTAGGCAGGCTGCTTTTAACTATTAATGAGATGCACATATGAGAATATTAAAGTAAATTTGCTCAAAATAGTATACCGCCTGTGACTTGCTTGATTTATGAAAGAAAGAATGGAGCTTTCTAGTTAAAACTCAGCTGCTCTGTCACACTTGGGTGGGATATCAATCAGTTTAACTTCACACCAGAGGTATACTGAGAAAAGGGCAGAACAGAGGTATACTGATGAAATACTGGCTTAAGTTTATCCATTACTAATGGATGGTTTTGACATAAGGTTGGTGTTGCAATTTTTAATTATTTTAAAATAAAATATTAAAGTATATTATAAAAATTAAAAAAGCTGGGTGTATACAAAGAGAGTTTCACAAGCATCCATATTTTGGTTTGAAGAAATAATCAATTCTAACACTGGTTTTCTATAATTGTGAAAGATGGCCAAGCACTGTGTTGGTGCTATAAACTAATCTATTTAAATGAGTTCAATAATTTTTTTTATTAATTGCCCCGTGCAGCGAAAGTTGCCTTTGTTGTTTCTATAGCAACTACTCGAGATGTTGTGTAGCAAGTGTGTAAACCTCTTTTTTTTTTTTTTTTAATTTCTCTCTTCTCTTTCTCTCCCCCACTCCCATACACATAGATGCACACACAGGTGCTAACATAGGGAAAGCTGTAATTCAGCTTCAAAGGGAAACCTGAGAGGGGTCATGAATAATCACAGACATCTTTGTCTGCGGGGGAAAACAGCACTGTCCATCTGCCTTCCACACACGTACATACACCGACGCTGTTTTTAGCATTGCCATTGGGTCAACCTCCGGGTCTGAAGAATATATATGACTGTTTCCATTTTTAAAGTCCAATAATAACAGGTACTACCCTTTCTTCTTCTTCTTTTTTTTGCAGTAAAAATGTTTTGAAACTCTTCCACAAAAGTAACACTATATCAGAAATGCCTCTTTAGTTTGCAAGCTTTAAGATTGTTCTGTATGATTGACAGACTGGTGAGCCAGCATGGGACGAGAGATAAATTGTGAACAGATGGACACAATGCAGATTACAGGAAAAGGGATAGGAGGTTGGTTAAATGTTTGTGAAATTGTGATGAGGCAGAAATGTTTAAGCTGTTTTAAAGCTGAGTCCGTAACCTGCAAGAGACGAGATCTGTGTAGTAGATCTACTTCATGTATATCAACTGGTAGATTGACAGCATGTTTAATGTGGTTTACCAATCATGGCTCTGTTGTTTGTTCTGCAGGCTGCTATCAGACAGTGTCACTGTCATGACGATGCCAGAAAAATGACTATGAAACGTTTGGATTGGCTCTCCGTTAAAATGTTATTTTCCTGCAAAGATGGCTGTTTTATGTGCTTTCATCAGATCGCCAAAAAGAGGATGCATCGCATTTATAAAGCTAATCTGTACAGTTGAAACATGCAAATATGTGTTTAATTTCAGCTGAACTGTGAGAGAATGTGCTCTGAAGTATCCCGTGTTAACCACATGGACAAAGCACAGTATCCGTTGAGATGTCATGTAAGATGTATGGTGGGACGGCTGCAGCTTTCTCTTCCCACTTCCTCTGTGGACCAACAGGGAGGTGATGAAAACGCAGTCAGCTCCCCTCCAGAACACGCTGGCTCGTAAACAGTTTAGAAAATGCATTTTTTTTTTGTATTAGACAGAGCACCTTTCTCTTGAGAGAACTTCACTCACTGGCTTGCGCTGAAAGTTTTGATACGTGTTGTTATCCAACACAGATGTGCGCACACTCGGTATGTGTGTGTGTGTCCAAAAGCATTAACAACCATTTAACATTTGGGCATTTTAACCCAAGACCAACTCCAATTTTCACATTCAAATTACATCCACATAGCACACTGTGTCTGGCTATCGGACACCTTTAAGGCCGCGGCGTGTAATATTTGTTTGTGTGCGTAAATGTTGGTCCACGGTGACATTCCTCCCCTGTCAAAGCCCGAAAGGAATTCCCTGGTAGGAGTGGCAGGCATGAGGTCTGTGTTTAGCACACATACACACACACACGCTTGCTTGCACACACACATACAATTAAACATGAATAGAAATATCAGAGTATAACAAATTGATCAGCTGCACACCCATGCAAGCACCCGGGGGGCCCCACCCAGCCGTGAGGATAACCTCAGCAGCATACTTCATGTCGGACACTGGAGCTCATCAGAATCTACAAGCCCTTTAAGGGTTGTGTAACATGAGCAGAGAGAGAGAGAGAGAGAGAAAGAGAAAGAGAGGGATAGAAAAAGAGGGGGAGAGAGGGAGACAGATAGGAGAGAAAAAAGAGGGGTGGGGGGAGAAAGACGGTAACCTGATGTCCCAGGAGTTTTCTGAACAGTGCACTCGTTCCCATTGAAGTTTGGAGAACCCCTTTTTTCCCCCCTAATCCTCACCTATATTCCCTCTACACCCTGTCCTCTTCCATTCTCTCCATCCATCCATTTATACCTGAAAATCTACTGAATATATCACAGGGGAAAAAAGGCAAACAAACTTTTAAATTCCAAACTTTTCCTTCGTGCTTCCAGTTATTGTTGGTAGTCAGCTGGACTTTTCTACCCCCAACAG
>JBAJHX010000041.1:18429379-18446761 GCA_037176925.1 Amniataba percoides
CTCTACACCCTGTCCTCTTCCATTCTCTCCATCCATCCATTTATACCTGAAAATCTACTGAATATATCACAGGGGAAGAACTTTTAAATTCCAAACTTTTCCTTCGTGCTTCCAGTTATTGTTGGTAGTCAGCTGGACTTTTCTACCCCCAACAGAGGAACTATCTGACTGCAGCTGAACTCTCAATTCAGAGGCTCCACTTTCACGTAATGACAGGTATGAACAAATCTTCAGAGAGAAGAGAGAGAGAGAGCGAGACTCTTCCACCTTTTCTCCTCTTCCTCTGTATGCACACACACACACACACACACAGCCTGCACATTAACACCATGTTTAATTGGAGTAATAAAAGAGCAAGGTAGGACTCACCACCCCGTTAATGCTCCTTCTCCTCTCTCCCCAGTGAGTGACACCTTCCAGATAAACTCTGCTATTTATATATTTATATACATGTATATATATAAATTCCACCTCACTCTCTCCAGGCCGAGGGCAGACTTATCCCAAACTCCAAATCCCGCTCCTGCTTTTAAAGCTGCGAATCCAGGTCTCGGGCAATCCACTTCTGTCTGTCTCCCTCCCACACTCTTTGGTAAAATGGATTGCTCTAAAAGTTTAAGCAAGAGGAGTCCCAAAGCTGCTCCCTCCCTCCTGTTGCGGCTCGCTGCAGGTCCTAGTGCCTACCCTTTCCACGTGCTGCGTGACGAAGAGGGGGGAAAAAAAAAAAGATGCGCACACATGCTCATAATTTGCACCTAGCTGCTGTTATTCATTCCCTCCTTCCATTCACCGCCTCATCCACGTCTGCCCCCTTTTTTTTTTTTTTATGCGCAAACCAGTGGAAATAAACTTCCACCCGGGGATGATTCAACTAGTTTTCATAGGAGACTTGACGTCACCTAACGCTGAGGTCAGGCTTTGCCCTGTGCAGCGAAAGTTGCCTTTGTTGTTCCGCACCTGAGTCACTGCTGGCTTGGCACGGATATTCTTGGACGCGGACTTGCTCGTGCGATGAGCCTCGGCCATGTGCGCGCGCAAACCGCCGATGTAGAGGATGGTTGAGGGCAAAAAGATCATTTAAACTCATATTAAGATATTTCAGAAATGTCTGCCCTTTTCTAACAGCTCATTTGGTAAAATGCCGTCTCTTACAGTTTAAACATTGAAAATATGAACAGTCCATTTGATGGGCTTACAAGAATAGAAGCTTGATGGTCTGTTGAAACCAGGAATTCACCTCTGCTACTTGTCAAATGGAGAGAAAATGGGGAAATGGAGTCAAACCCTGATAGCTGTGATATCCCCCTCACCCAGGGTAAGAGATCGGCCACACCCTGCATTCAGCGGGGGCCTCCAGGCTCCAGTATCACAACAGTCCCTTCTCTGACATTTCCCTCTCCCTCTCTTGTTTATGCATCTTTATTTTCCCCCGTCTCTCCGTCTTGCCTTCTCACCGTCTTTCTGCTTCTATGCGTTCCTCTCTCTTTCTCTCTTTCACAGCTTCTCTCTGACCTGAACCGTATCGCTGTCAGAGCCCCTGGCGCTGAGCAGACAGACATCCCACCCTTCTGCTCCGACAGACAGAGAGAGAGAGAGAGGGAGAGAAAAAGGAGAGGAAAAATGAGAGAAAGGAAGGATTGTGTGTCAGTGTCATCCTTTTCTCCTGCTCCTGGGAAAGTGGAAATTCCTTTACTTTCAGCTGCGACACTGATGCTGTTTCTGTGTTTTTTACATTTTTTTTTCCGTAAATTTTATTGGGTGCAAATGGCACCCTGGAAGAAATAAGACAGGTGAAAACTTGAGAGCGAAAAAGTTTTGACCCCCGCTGATGAGTTCAAACCCAAGCGGGCATTTCCCTAAAGCTGGTGTGGCTCTTTTGACATTATCGTGTGTGTGTGTGTGCGTGTGTGTGTGCGGGTACAAGCTCGTGTCACTGTCAAAACTGCCGTGGCTCTTGTTATCGAGGCCGAGTCTGAAAGGGGAAACCCCAGACGGTGAACTCCGACCCTGCACCCCGCACCCCGCTCTGGGGTCGGTTAAGGGTGAGAAAAGTTGAGGTGGGGTGAGCACTTTAGGCTGGGAGGATGGAGAGGAGGTCAAGAGTGCGCCTATATCCTCATATTTCAGGCATTTTGACGCTGGGACAGTTTAGGAGGATCTGCATGCACGGGTTCAACTTTGTTTCAGGCCTTGACCTGAATGCAGGTGATTTTTCTTTTTTTTTTTAAATTGTGTTGTCGATCAGGTTTCCTAACCTTGGGGGGGATTTGTCCCACTTTAGGCTGGAGGTGAAGTGCTGAATGTTAGTGAGCCTTGATATCACATCGATCATTTTTAGCACAGTGAGATTCAACTGCTTAATAAGCACTAAGAAACTGTTGCACTTTTTGTATTTATTAAGAATAAATGATTGAATTTGATATATTCTTCCCATGGATGTAAAACAAAAGGCAGTTTGTGGTTCTGTCAGGGTTTGGCCCTGTCTTTTAATCATTATGACAGCGCAGTGCGTGTGTTATAATAACTTGGGTGAGTCACAATCCAGCCCTAATGTGTGGTCTTCAATTTACAGCTCTATAAATTCCAGTAAATGCCTGTAACGACTTGAAGTCTTGTTCTGACACTACCACAGAGTGCATAACTATCGAGATGCTCTCCGGAGAACACAGCGCTACTTGATAATCGGTTCGAAACAATACGCGAAGTGATTCCGCTCTGATACGCACCCGTAGGGTACCAGCGTCCAAATACCCCCACTGTTTTCTTCCAAGCACTTAACAACGGGCTAATCCTTAGCCACGCTCGATATGTATCTCGACGATATCTGATGGAAGCGGTTGGACAGGTTTTCCCTGGCAGAGAGATGCTGTTCGCCGAATCGCAGGCCTGCTGAAACAGACACACTCGCTTCTGTTGATCGCAGCTCGATTCAGTCGTTCCAAGAATTACATCATACTTCTCTGAAGCTGAGCGGCATGTGTATGACTGTGTTATGAGTGTCACTCACCAGGTGATGGGATGTCAAGTCGAAGGCGAGTTGTGATTAAGGGCATGTTTACCCAAACTGCAATAAACAAATTTTCTCATCCGTCTATGCAGATAGTTTTGATTTTATGTGTTGTGGTTTTGAGAAAAAGGTATCTGGCACTTGACCTTTATGGTTAGGGTGTTTTTTCTGGTTGCTCAGTGTATATATTGTACATTCAAAACTCAACTATTGACAACATTTTCTCTGTCCCTCATAATATATAGATTGTCACCTGGTCAACATTTTACACTATAACTGCTGAAAAAGTAGTTCCGGTATGTGTCATGGTGTGTTTTGTGATTTATCCAGAGCTACAGAGTCACTGCTTCTGGGAAATATGTCTGTCTGTTGATTTCGTTTTAAAAGGTTTCCTTTGCATTGAACACCACAGTGACGTTTATTTCATCTTAAAATTTCTCGGCAAACAAGACCAAAACTATCTGTACGACAAGATGAGTAGAGGAGGGTATGTTTTATATAATTTGAGCGCACAAGTCCTTTAATGTGTGTAGCAGGTCTTTTTTTTTTTTTTTTTGTAGAGACTTGGGCATTTTGTGTATCACTTCCAACACAACGTAAAAATCACAATGCTAAAAAGCTTCAAATGACATTAATGATCACCTTCTTTTCCTCATGATCTTTTATAAAGGACAGTAGAGGCTCTTGAAGAAAATTCAGTGGTATAATCTAATTTCACACTGTCCACTCACAGATTAGGTGCGTAAGACATTTGTAATAGATACAACTGGAGCATAATGTTCCTGTCGTATGAATGTATGAAACCCCTTCATTACCCTAATACATCTGACCTCTGACGTGTTTCTCTGTTCCCATTTTCTCACTGCTCAATGAGCATTATAAGATCATACACGAAGCACTCTACATTATGTCCCTTTTTTTTTTTTTTTTTTTTTTTTTACATACTCATTGGACGGATTCTACTCAATAATTGATGACACATCTGTCCTAACATTTCCCATAGCATTCATCTGTTCTTTTCCTTAATGGCTGGTGAGAACCTACGCCAAAGAATCAGTCATTGATTGAGGCTTTCTGGCCCAGTTATCCATATGTCACGGGGAAGGTGGATGAATGGCTTAATTTCACCTGCGCCTTTTGTTGACTGTGTGTGCCTATGGTCGTATGCGTGTCTTCCTGCGAGGCGACTGAATGGCTGTTCCTCCGCACATTGTTGAGTTAGAGGGCCCGTCCTCCTACACCCTCATCATGGCCTTGCGCTGACGCATCCCAGAAGCCTCTTCACTCATTGACTCTTCTGTCCCCTTCCTCCCACGGCCTCGCGAGGCAGAATCCCGCTATTGTCCCGCCAAGCGGTGTACACAGGCTAGCAAACAGCCAGGCTGGCACTCGTACGCACTGTACACCATGCATCATGTACACAGATGGAAGCAACGGCGAAGATAACCTGAACCTATAGGGGGGAAAAACATACTGTACATCATTTGCTCACATAATATCAAGACTTTTTTTTTTCTCCAGTTGTTCCCACAGTTTGCCCTCCAACTCTAATCTCCTCTCAGTGGAAACCGAGCACTTCATTAAACCCAGAGTCCCTGTGTGTGTTTGTGTGTGCCTGTGTCTGTTACTGCGGTTCTGTGTGCTGGGTAAGTAAGTGTATTAACCTTTAGCCTCTCTCACCATTGTCTCTGTGACATGCCCGACTGCTACTGAAAGCCGTTCCCAGAGAATTCGGCAAAATGTCGAATCTGCCAACATCTTGTGTTCATTTTGCATCTGGGCCCCTGCCAAAGTTAAAGGATGGGATCTTAAGATCGTATGCTGCCGTGCATCCCGCATCTGGACTCTGATATGGACTCCTTGTTATGTCATACGACGATAACAATCACCAGTTGTTGTAAAGTTGAAAATTGATGTGGATTATAAGCTTTCATAGCGTCGGCCTATTTTAATACATGCCTGTTGTCATCCTCCTAAGTCCTCCTTTTAGTTAGTTTTTCTTTTTTTCTTTTTGCAAGAATTAATATGTAATCACTGGGATCTTTTTTTTTTCCTTTGTAAAAAATGTGTAAAGATGATGAGATGGAGATTTCATATGGCTGTTATGGTGTGTGAAAAGTTTAATGAAAATCATTTGCCAGCATTACGATCATCTTGTGACTATAGATTTGTGGTTGCCAGTGTTCGTATAACCCAACTCTATAGCAAAGTTGTTTTGCGGCTGCCTCTTTCTCACACACAGAGGGCATTGTGTCCTGTAATGGAGCCCTGGCCTCGGGGTCCGTTGCTTCACAGCTCACAACTCCTAGACATGTAGGCTTTAGATCTCTGCCTTGAAACACATTGTTGCGGTTGGATATCCTTCCAAAGTGCATACTGTATATTACCCATACGGCCTGATTAAAAACAATCACAGACAGGAGCCAGTAATGGTTTTCATAAAGTCACATAAATCTGGGAGCAAACCCAGAGAGCATGGGGCTGCATGCAGTACATCTCCCATGTGGAATGAATGTAGAAAAAAAAAGGAACCCACTATGAGCAGGAAATCACTTGGCTCGCGTCCTCACCCACATATCAAAGTCTACTTTGAGGTCAGTGTTCAAGCAGCAGTCATACGTTCATGCCCGATATGGCGCAAGGACATTGAGTCCTTACTCATAATTTGACACAAAATCCCAAATTTCCACCAGTTCTTCCCACAAGCTCCCATGATTTCCTCTTTTTTTTCCTCAGAGAAATTATTTCCCCACTTTCACACAAATTCCACCGATATGAGACACAGTCTGAAACCCACCAATTTTCTCCCAAATGTGAAACTTGTGACTCACATCCTACCTCAGCACACGTCAGGACATTCCCTCTGATCGCTCTGCGCTGATAATTATTTCCTCTCAATTTGTCAAAGTGTTTTTCCCCATTCACTTTCACCCCACGATCGTGGTCATTAACGCAACGAAACTCGTGACTGCCAGCACAGGCAGGCACCTGTTCCTTTGTGCTGTTGCCAATAGTCACAACACAACAATGTGTGACAACCACCGAAACTATTTTTTAAAATTACACACTGCCGATGTCCTTATTCATGTCACAACATGTCTCCTTGTGTTGTCCACACACTGATCAGTGACAGACGGCCACTAGCTGTTTAACATAGTGGAGCATTCAGCTGCCTGATATTTCCTCAGGAGCTGGTTAACACTGGTTAAGTGAATATTAGACTTGCATCTGACAGGTGGAAACACAAATGAATGTTTTTTCACATCTGTTTAATGTCTAAATAAGTAACTGTTTGCTAACTATTTCATCATATCATCCTCGTTGTCAGTGGCTACTTGCCCTTATTGGCCAAAAAATAATGAATGCAGCCCAAACTGAAATGCCAAATCAAGAGTAAATTTTATTCAGTCATGGATAGTTTAAAAAAATGCACCCAGAAAAAAAAAAAAAAAAAAAAAAAATACACAGAAATGTGGTGGCGACTTTACATGTTGGTCTCATGTCTGAATGAGTTCCTAAATCGCTTTCAGGTAGAGCCACAGCTGCAGTCCTTACAAAGTCGGACATAGCAAAAACTCCCATAATGCTTTCAACACCGAGTTAAATGCCAACAGATTAACGCAATAGCAAAACAATGTTGCATACAAATCTTCAAATCACAAGGATCAAGATCACTGTAATTAAACTGTCACGTAGGAATGATCTCCTGAGCTCAAAGAAAATAAGGAATCAGTTTGAAAAACAAATGAAATACAACGGTGAATCAGTCACATCATGTTTGGGAGGCTCCTCCTTTTCGTTACCTCACCGTGAGACTGGGGCATAAAGTTGTACAACCAAAATAATCCTACCACATGGATGATTAAATTAATATCCAGAGAGGGTGTTTAAACAAATAGGATTTAAACCTGAGTCCTAATTGTCATTTAATGGTTATGTACTATCTGACTTTATAAAATAAGCAGCAGAAGCCCTATGTAATAAATGATGATGATGAATTGAATTAGAGATTCAAAGTAGAGGAGAGCATCCCTCACCACAGTAGTCATTAATCAAATGGTTAAGCTTTTAATTAGGTTTAAAATCCTTATTGTACTGATGCAGCCTGTGATTGGAAAAACAAAAAAACTCCTCTTCCTCACTGATTAACCTTTTCACCTCGCTGCTGTTTACCACCAGTGATGCCGCTTCCTCTCGTGCACCAGGTGCAAAGTATTGCGTAAGCGTGTTGCTCTTTTTTTTTTTTTTTTTTGCAAATATCCTGTCATGTCTGACTTTTCATTAAACGTTTGCTGTGACTTTCGACTCAAAGACTTACAGGTGCGTGTGTGAGGCTGGCATTGAAGCAAAGAAACTGCCTGACTGTTTATAACTGCGAGTTGTAAAGATTAACTTGATGATGATGATGATGATAAACAGGCCTTTAATAATAGTTTGTACAATTTGAAATCCAATAAAAACAGTGTCATTAATTTCTTGACCTCCTCAAGTTGTAAATGTCCTGAAGATATAATTACACCATCAAGTATAATGACACTGATATTTTTGTGCCAGCACTTGGCAACAATACTACCCATTATGTCTTCATTTGAAACTTTCCTTTATGTTAAAATGATTTGAAATAGTTGTTATTATATAGATTAAAGGCAACTATTGTGCAAGATTTAAGTACATGCATTAAAAAGGTTGGCAATTTCTGTGTTGGCAGCATTGATCCAAGCATCATTTCAGCATCACACAGTTATAATATAGTTACTCGTTTTGTGCGATCAAGGATGCTGACACACAAAACTGGAGACTACAGAGACAGAAAAAGTTGGCTACCAAGCATTGCTGGCAAGTGGACATACTGTACGTCCGCCAGGTTTGTAAAACGTTTATTACATGAAATCACACCTCCCCAGAGTTTTCAGAGAGTGAACAAGACAGAAACAGACTTGGAGTTCGACGTGAGGGTTGAGGAGAGGGTGAGGAGTCGGGGTGAGTTGCAGAGGCAGGGGGTTTGGGTGAATGTTAAAGAGGGAGGAGGAGGAGGGGAGAGGCAGAGTAAGTTGTGAGGGGTGAGTTAAAAGAGACACCTGGGAGAGGAACAAAGCAGCAGCTGGCTCGGCTTTACTCCTTGGAAACTCCACTGAGAGTTTTTTTTTTTTTTTTTTTTTTTAAAGGGTTAAACCGGGTCAGCATGTACACTCTCGTATGTACACGCACATACAAACATCTAGGCGCTCCGCATACGCCAGTCCAAACACAACCTGAATAGTGAGACGTTGTGTTTCTTTATGTCAGAATGAAATATCTGCCATGCTTCTGTCTCCAGCATGTTGACATTGAGATGCTCCATTTCCAGTGTGAAGTGTCGCCGTGCGTGTCTTTGTAGTGCGGTGGTCGACAGGATCTGGCATCTCAGGAAACAGGGAATCTGTTTAACACCCAACAGATATGAAGTTATAATATGAAAACTTATGACACCATGGAGATCCGAGGGTGTTTCCACCTCTGACTAATCAGAATAGTTTTCCAAACAGGTAAGTGAAAGCTGCGCGAAGAAGCCTAAGGGTGATTACTGTACGTCGCTGGAATGCACAGGAGAGAAAATTAGATCGGTATGCTTGTTAGAGATCGCACTCGTGAGGAAAAGCTCCATTACCACCCCAGCAGACCTCGAGGCATGACCCCCCACACACCTCTAACCAACAGTCAAAACACTCCCAGTCGGTGAAGACCTGTGTTGTGACATTCCTGCTGCAGTCTCAGTGGATTCACATCCAAGGAGCTCTAACTTCAGAGGAGCGCTAAGCAATCAGTGACTTTTCCCCATGTTTAGACAACAGTGTCGCCTCGTCTTTTTCAGAGCTTACAGAGGTATGTGCTTACTAAAAACACCTCAGCTCAGTTAAATACCCAATATGTACCATTATTATTTTATCGTTTATATTTATCGTAGTTTAACTCCTGTGCTCATCAGTTAATATCAGTTTTGGAGGCATTAGTAAATCAGAGGCAAGTAAAGGCAGTTTTATAGCTAGCAAAGCATTGTCTCAACTCCAGATGAAGTTCAGTGATGTGCACTATGTAAATGATTTTATAACTCTCACTTTCTACAATATCTGCACATGGCGAAATACAACAGGCTTAAGATCAGTGACACTGTGGCAGTAATAAAAATTCCTCCAAAGTCTTTGCTCGGATGCACTTGTTGCTGCTGTTTTTAAAAACGTCTACTTCCCCTAACCCGTGAACATTTCCAAACAAACAAAAGTGGAAAAAAACTCTTCTTAGATTGCACAAGAATTCTCCCGAAATTAGAAGAACTTGTTGTCGTCCTTCTAGCAGTAAATACTGGGATACTGTGGGTTGGAAATCTGACCTGCATTCACACATTCAATACTAGGAAACACTTTATTTTGATAGTCCATCTGTTGACACTCTACAAGTTATTGGTAGCATGTCAACAGTTTGTCAGATGGATACAACATCACTGTTTCAACAGAAGTAACATGCATTCAGATGACTGCGTGTACACTTTAAGGTGCATCTGAAAATCTGTGTAAAATATGTTTTTTTTTTTTGTGCAAAGGGTTATTACCTAATATTTAGCAAACTATCTGTTATGGTTTGATGAAACCTTACCCTACATATAAATGGTGGATGTGTTGTGTTCATAGGTTATAGCAATTCTCCTGTTCTCAACTGTTTTTGACTTTAACTGAGTTGTTCTAACACACAAAAAGTTATTGGAGAATTCATACTAATACAGTAGTTTGCTTATAAGTAAATTTTAACTTCTGTTAAATGTGCATTAATACATTGTTAACGTGTTACTAAATAGGAACTGATAACTTGTAGAGACTTGTCAGAAGGGCTATCAAAATAAAGTGTAGGCAACATTTTCACTTTCTACACTATCTGCACATGGCAAATACAGCGCTGTTACAGCTGGAGAAATGTTATTGCTAAAATATTTGTGGCATGTTTGTGTCTAAAAAACAGAAGGCAGATATAAAGATGTAAATTACAGGTCTATTTCTGAAGGCAGACTCTGTGTTAAAATGGCTAACGTGGCATCTTTATGATTAATATCTACGATTCTTCATTCGTACTCTCCTGTTGTTTTAAGTAGTCTGTGGAACAACACGGCTTAGAGCTGAGAGCCACTGTTGAGAACTACTGACAGGCGGATTAACGCACTTTTGTTTTTTTCATATAATGTTTGGACAATAACAAGTAGAATATCGCCAGATTTTCTGTTAATACAACAAAACAAGAGTTGAACCCAGCAGTGCTTCATGCACGTGAAAAGTGAGGAAACCACCAACAGTTGTTTGATAAACCAAGTGATGAGCCTGTGAAGGAATTGCATTGCACAAGAGCTGGACACTCAGATCCAGGATGGCTTTCATCACTCGCACAAACATCGAAAATGAACAGCGTGCTCGATCTCAAGGTTTTATGAGCTTTTAGGCTCGTTCCTTTGTCCTGAGCTGTCCTTTGGTATGCTTAGACAAAAAGAGATCAGCGTCAGACCGAGTCTGCAAGTGGGATTAAATAGGAAATACCAGCGTTGCACACGACATGTAATGGAAATGAACTCACCAGCTTGCTCTGGAGCCACCAAGGGACTGGGATGAATTGCAAACGGACAAATAATTCACATACACACCAGCGCACACTTTTAAAACGGACACACACCACATCTACCATACCCAAGCTTCAAGACCATTTTTGTCAGTTGGTTGGATCTAACCAAAGAGCAGAGTTTACTGGAAAGGCCATAGACATTGTGAATTACTGATATAAACAGCGGCAGTATTATGAAGAATTCCTCCGAACTCTCTGGTTAAATGCACTTGTTGCTGCTGCAGAAACATGTACTTCAGAAAACTCTTGAATATTTCCAAACAAACACAACATGTCTTGTTGTATTGCACAAGTCTTCTCCTGAAATAATAATAAAACAAAAAAGTCGTTTTCCTTCCACCAGTCTTTTTAGAGAGTTGTGCAAAGATTATAATTTAAGATGTCTATCTTTGTTAGTAGAGCCAAAGTTTTTCTTTCTCTTAAAATTAAAGACTGACTGCTTACACTTTCGGTTAGTTCCAGTCATTTCCCAAAGTATGTAGCCATATTTTAGCTCTTGTAATATTTTGCCAGATTGTTGAAATTTTCAAATTTCCTCAATCATGGCTCCAAAATGCTCGAGTCACGGCAGCATAAAATCTCTTGGCATGTGCTACAGACACACCACCAGCTGTTGTCTGTCAATGCTCGGCAGAGTCACTGGTTTGCTGACCACTTTTTGTTTACTAAATAGTCTGAAGGTTTTTCCAGCCCTCCATCATCCAATGATTGCGCACTTCTTTTCTTCTCTACTTAGAGGAACGGTGTGTTTAAGTGCTGTCGTGTAGTTAAAATTTCCCTCCGCAGGTAAGTCAGCAAATGTTAAGTGGTCCATGAAAATTAACTGTCAGATTTATGACCTGAAGTGTTTACAACATTCAGGTTTGATTATTTGTATTCCTGGTTGAGTCTCCAAGCAGCGTAGCATGTAACAGCTGAAAGGCGAAACTCAGCACAGACAGAAACAAATCACTCCGTATTTCTAAAAGTATTAAAACACTAAAATTTAATAATTTAAACAAAGAAATGTGTGTGTTTCATTGTGATAGATTAGCTATGTTGCTGAAGTTTATGTTGATAGTCTACTGAATTTAACTGCAGACAACAGGCCCTGCAAGGTAGGAAAACTCACTTCCATGAACTAGGGGATGTGTGTTGGTAGTGTTGTATAGTTTTAACTGTAAAGAAATCATCAAGGGTCATATATAAAAAGCAAAGCAACAACTTTCCACCTGGTCCACTTTACTCTTTTTCACAGGATGTCCGAGCACACCAAACAGGCAAGGCAGTGAAACACATATCACTCACTATGTTATATAGCTCCCTTCAATTATATAGTCTCCAACATAACAATTATGTATGTGGTTCTTATTTAAAATTACCCAAAACAATAAACCTGAATTTCCATTTCCAAAATTAATAAATTTACACAGAATAAATCTCATCTTACAGTAGCATGAGTTGTAAGCACATGGGAGTTAATGCAAAATCCACTGATACAGTCCTTTTAAAGCTTCTTGATTCCTCTGTGTGTGTGTGTGTGTGTGTGTGTGTGTGTGTGTGTGTGTGTGTGTGTGTGTGTGTGTGTGTGTGTTTGTGGCAGCCCGCCGTAGATGTCTGACTGACAGCAGGGCTGGTACTGGTCCACAGGGCTTAGTTACAGTCATAAACAAAGATCAGGAACACAGGACACATCTACCGCCACACACCAGCTACTATCTGCTACTTCAAAACAGCATCTGCTAAAGCCATTACAGCTTCACGGTGAAGGATGGACTGAATGAGAAGAGGTGGGAAGGGGGTATGTAAGAAGTATGTGGTACAGGAGCAATGAGCGAGAGGGCCTTTGGTGACAAGGTCTCACACAGAGGGATACAGAGAGCTCTGAACTATAAAACACAAATGGAAAAAAAAAGTAGTGTGTACAGGATTGGACTTGTCATTTGTTTGGTGCTGCAGAGCATCATGGAAAAGGCTTCACTGAGTTCAGGGATTTTTCCGACACAGGCCGTTAAAATTTGTCTGGTGAACCAAATTATTGAAGACAAGAGAAAATCTTCCAACATATTGCACTTCTTGTTTTTTTAAGGTTCATTATTGTGCCATTTAGTGAGACGTCCCAGTGACTTTGGGTATAAACATCCATGTTCCCCTTTTGGATGAATAGTGATACCTTTGGTGACTCCTGGATTTCATCTAGCACTATTATCAATTGTTCCAACCCATTCAAAAAAATCTAGTACAATTAACTGTACTGTGTGTGTGTGTACCAATTAAAGCTGTTAACAACACGCTTCATTAAAATGACAAACTTGATACCTAAAAAAGTCTGAATGCTAGCATTGCCATTGTGAGTAGATTTTTAGCTCTAAACACCACTGTATGGCTTCAACATGTCACTAGAGTTGCTGTGGGCCCTTTTTTCCCCTCACCATTTCTTACTTTCACTTAACTGACTAAGCTGTTCTCACAACTGCAGGCTCATTGAACAGACATGACTTCAGTCGTGAGTCATATCCTGATTTTCTCAATTTTGAAATTGGTGGTTTTGGAACTACTCGCCCATGCTGCCCCCATTATTTAATCAGTGTTAATAAATACTTGAGGCACATTACAACTTGGGTTTTAAATGCATGATTCTGGCCATCAGTTCTGTGGGTGATAATCACCTTTTAATGCAACAAGTTGTGGGTATCTGGGAATGCAACAGAAGACGTTTGACAGGGCAACGAGCACAGGAGGTCTGGCTAACCTGGTTTATTTAATACCTTGTGTGACTTTTCAGATTTATTTGAAAGCTAAAACAAAGTTTAAAAGTGGTCCTGCAAACATGCGTCACAGAATGACTTCATAATTCCTTGGAAACAATAGGTCGACTATGCCCCGTGATGTAAAACTGTTACTTAACATTTTTGGTGCACTCGCTTTTGGTTTGGCCTGTTTACAAAATGTCTGATCAGCCGACCATTTGTGTTTCTTGCACTGCGGTGATATTACCATGTTCCCAGAACTCATCGACGACTTCGGTTAGCACCATGTTGTCATAACCGATCGGCTAAAACCATAAAAATAAGCGCCAAGATGTAATATCCCGGAATCATACTTTAACAGCCAGCTGCATTCAAGTGGAGTGGAGCAATGGGATGTTTTTCAGTCTGAACAATTCAAATGTTGAAATGTTGTCCCACGAGCGATCATTCACCTCTTTGTCCAAAGTGCCGTTAAAAGCAAAACTGAACATCTCTTTTCTTTGTATTCCAAAAATCTCTCACCTTTCGGCCTTGGAAATGACTGGGGATTGTGTGCACACTGAGCCAAAAAATACTCGCAGAGCATCCAAAGCTACTCTTGCCACAGTTATCTTAGGCCAGAGTGCAGGAAACTCGGCCTGTTGGGAGGAAATTGGTTTCTAATTGTCTGCCGAGAGAGCTCCTTGCATACAAAAACCCAAATGATAAGATGAAAAACATTTTTTTTCTCTTTTCAATCCTCCTGTGAAAAACGCAGTTTGAACTTCATTGTACTTGGCACCTCGTTTGGACACGGGGATAGGTCTGGACAGATGCGCCCTTCAAGCACATCTGTCTGGTTTTCTTCTGAGGTATTTGATGTGCTTCTCCTCGGGTGGGAGAGGCAGGGTCGAGGACTCCTGGGGATTCTCTATGCTGAAGACTGCGATGGGCGGGGTGGCAGAAAACGCTGCAATGGGGGAACAAAGAATGAAAAGAGTCATGGAAAAGATACGGGATGATGAGTTAGATATCCATCTGCAATTATCCCGGTTTGTGGTTTGGGATAAGGGCTGATATTGAATATATTTTAGAAACAATTGACAACTCAGCAGAGGCCCAGTTGGAGTAATTTGTGGAATATGTCATCCAGTGGTTAAATACAACGGCCTTCTTTGTGCTGCAGAAGTTACTGATCAGCTCTCGCGTCTTTGTCTTCGCAAATGTTCGCAAGATGCTGCTCGCTCCAGCAGAATGGCATGAAGCGCCAAAATGATCCTGAATGACTGGAAATGAAGCTGAACCCAGACTCACTCAGATCTATGGTTGCCATTTTCGGTATCTGAAAAAAGTTCCCAAAATTAGGGGAGCAGTTATATTTTCAGTAAGTCAGCTTTTACTTGTCTGCTTAAAAAAAAAAATTGAATACGTTTTCGTTTTGCTGTGTGAGTGTGTATATGAGTGTGAGTGTGTATGTGTGTGCGTAACACTGTTCTTGGGTGGTTAGAGCTTGGCAAACACACCCTGCCTCCGTGCCAGACACTTCTCTAATCAACGCAGGTCACTGGAGCTAGATGGCTGCTCTCTAAGCCTCTTTAACTGGGAAAAGATGTCACGGCTTCGCTCCGCTCGGCTCGGAGCTCCATCACTTCGCTCGGAGATGGGGACCGTTTCATAATCATTTCATTATGGACCCCAAAGAGATTTCAATATCCTGTGTCTACGCAGCGAAGGTGGAGCTGCTTACCGTGTTACACTGAACGTTGCAGTAAGCGTTTCCAGCCCGCGTTTATGGCCAAGCTTAACCTTCACAGTAATTGCTGCTGTGTTTTTCCACTCGCTCTTTGCCATAGAAAACATTCTTATTAGACGAAGACCAAGTCCTTTGCTTGATTTTTGTGATATAAGCTCTTACAGTTACTTCATCCCTTTATCCCCTCCTTTAAGAGTTCATAGAGAGGTACTGGCTAACTTTTCAGCGATGGCTCCTCTTAAAGGATGGGGAGCTGCAGATGAAATCAGCTCTTCTATGAGGAGGCAACACATGTGCTCACACACACGCATACATTTAAATCTGCACGTCCTGTACTGGGGGCCCCTCGTGGTCTGCTGAACCGAGCTCTCCCGGTGTTTAGTATTGTCTAGCGGCTAGAGATTGCCTCAGAGCCATAAAGATGTCTCTTCCACTCCATTCATAAACCTCTGACTAACTCCATCTCAACCCACTGGGACCACACAAGGCCGCTCCTCAAACACCCCGTAACCGCACCGTGCCGAAACTTGACTGTCCATCCGCCGACTGCGTGCTACAACTTTAACATACTTTACCACATCTAAACTGTGGAGATAAAGCAAAACCTTAATAGAAAGAAGCACTCCGTAACGCTTTGCCACCAGTCCTACCTTCATAATTTGTTTATGTAAATGGACATTTTTGTGATGCTTCAGATGTCACTAAGCCAGCCTGTAACTAGACTCTGCAGTCAGCTAGAGTTCACTGTGAGTTAGTTTCTTGGCTGTAGACAGCTACTGTTTGAGGTTGTGCTGAAGAGAAAAAAAAATATGAAGAGCAATCTGCGTAAGAATGTATCATCGTGCGTGTATTTCTAGAGTTGAGCCTTTTCTGCCTGTGGAAAGGATTTACAGTTTCTTACCAACTTCCTGTGCTTTCATCTCGGCAGTCTTGACAAGCATGCGACACTAAATGTTTGTAAAATGACATCACCACAAACCAAACCGCATAGGACCTCTGTGTGTGTGTGTGTGTGTGTGTGTGTGTGTGTGTGTGTGTGTCAGCCTATGAAAGAGGGGAATGGAAATAGGAAGTGCTGTGATCAATAATGATATACAGGACGTATGAGTCATGTATTTATATGACCTCACCAGCAGCGGTAGCCTATTAAACAGCAGAGATTTGGAATAATCGGACGTCTCCCTTGACCTACTTTATCAGATGACCCACAGTATCAGCACCACATCAGATGGAGATATATAACGCGGAGGATTTAGCTTCTGTCAGATCACAAAACTGCCCTCAAATAGCACTGGGCATGTGCTTTTGAATGTGAAAATAATATGGCTTTTATGAAATCCCACTGTGGATGTTTATTACTTTTTTTATTTCGTTCTTTGGGAGTTCAGAGCACAGGATCAGCCACCCTAGGTGCTACTTAATCACCGCGTCTTGCTCAAACATACCTTATTGGTTTGCCAGAAGTGGGAGTCAAATCCAATATTCTCCTTCACGGTCCTTTGCTGTTGTTTCAAAACATGGAAAAGCTACAAGATTAAAGCTTCAGCTGCCCCCTGAGTATATTACAGCTGCTGGCTGCGTTGTGTATAAAGAAACCTGAAGCATAAAAACAACACTGAGAAAAAACATATCGATAAATTCATCACAATGGACGGCACATAAAAAAAAAGTCATCAGGGAAACAAAAGCACAAGAAATGTCTGTCGGTAAGGTCCAACTCACATCTGGCAACTCAATTAATGTGGGAGAACAGTCTCATACAATCATGTATGCTCAGCATGTACCTAAATTTTAATTCAATAAGAAAAAAGACAGATAAAAGGATAGAAAGAAAACGATGTAGTTGCCACAAAAGAAAGGAAATGGTGAATTAAGGTCAGCCCACACCAACCCGACAAAACAGTGTCTGAATGACAAATGCCCTGTTTGCATTATGCCCCGAAACGCGTCGATGAAGTCACGTGTTCGTGCTGCCACGTCGAGGGTCTGCAGAGTGTCAGCCACATGTCGGCAGGGCGGCGGGAGGAGGGAGTGTGTGTGTGCCACGAACAGCCTTGGCTTTCACACATTTATTTCTTTGTTTGTTAAGGGATGCTTATTGTAGCAACAACCGTGTGTTGCTGTTTGGGCCAGCTCTGTTTTATATCTTGGCTGAGAGGGGGGGGGGGGGGGGGGGGGAAAAAAAAAAAAGGGCCCACAAAAAAAACAAAAAACAAAAAACGGGGAGAGTGAGAAAAAAAAGGAAAAAAAAAAAAGAAAAACCTTTTAGAAAAGTC
>JBAJHX010000041.1:18446861-18465343 GCA_037176925.1 Amniataba percoides
CCCCCCCCCCCCCCCCCCCCCCCCCCCCCCCCCCCCCCCCCCCCCCCCCCCCCCCCCCCCCCCCCCCACAAAAAAAAAGGAGCTACAAAGGAAATAAAGACAGAGCAATCGGGAGAGTGAGAGACAGAAGGCAGACGAAAAGAGAGAAACACTTTAGGAAAGTATGACATGGCACAGAGACAAGGCAGCCATTAAATCCAGCTGACAATCCCACTGATTGATTTTCACCACATCAGAGATGGCACTGAGTCTCCGTCTGGCACAGCGGACCGTGCGTTGTAAGTGCAGGATAAAACGCAGGGACCGACGGCTATTTTAAGCCAATGACTTCCAGCTACTTCTGAAACTCCACCTGGTGCCGAAGGGGAAGTGGGCGAACGAAAACAGAGCGACGGGCCTGCGCTGTCAAAGTGTTTAAAAAGCACAATTACAGTTAAGTGTCTACACATACACACTCCTGCAGACACTCTCGGACAATCAGGGCCCGAGCCACGCGGCTAATCAGCGACGCTTCAGCGTGAGGACGGACATGAATGGCGAGAGGCAGGTGCTGTCAAAAAAACATTCTTTGCTCTGCAGAAAACTGTAACTCGGCTGGCACCTGTCCTACCTTTTTACAAGTGCTTACAGTATCGGAGCGCAGCAAAAAGCAAACACGCCACTCAAGATTTTCTTTGTTTTTCTTTGTCTCACAGTAGCTTCGTCTTTTACCTGGAGATTGACACATTGCAGTGTAGAGAGAAAGAGGGGGCGGTGGGGGGGTGCAGTTAACGGGCCAAAAGTGGAAGGAAGTTGCCGCTCGTTTTTGGATCAATCCCATGGTTGCCGTCTTTTGTTCCACTGTCTGCTCTTGTCAGTGTCAATCCACGGGCTCGCTCTTAAAACGGTTGGTTTGACGAAAAAAAAAACTCCTAAAGAATCTCAAATGTGTGTGTTTGTGTGTGTGTGTGTGTGTGTGTGTTTGTGGACAGCTGCGGGTGATTACCTGGGCTCAACTGTGTATCATAGGAGCAGATACCGTAGCCTGTGACATTAGCGTTACTTCCTGAGTTAAAAGGTCTGATGTAATGTGTCAGACAGCATGGTGCCAAATTGACCTTTGCCCGTGGCCCAATTTCTCTCACAGGAAGGATTTACTTGTCCTTTTTTTTATTTTTGTTTTTTTTAAATGTGTCATCTGTCCTATTTTAGGCCATATAATTCACTGCTGGTGAAACTGTTTCTTCATCACAGCAATGGAAGCAGAGCTGGAAGTATTTGTTGTACAGTCTTTCCACAGACGTTCTCCACATTTAAGCCAGCGTGACGCAGTGACCGCATCCATCAGGGCCTGGCTGGTTCCCGCTGGAGATTTGACCAACATGTGAATTTATTTTCGAAGGTGTCTAAGCTTGTTTAGCGTGGTTGCATCACGCTTTTTGTCAGGCCCAACCCAAACGCTCCTTCTTGCCTTGCCAATCCCTCCGTGAGCCTTTTCCACCACACTAAAGACACAATGATTTTAACCCCTGGCCCTGACTGATTGTGACCAGGTGGTCTCCATCGCCAGTCTGCGTGAGGGATTGTGTATGTGTGTGCATGCGTGTGTGTGTAAGAGAGCTTGCACACACATGGAGATGACTCACAAAGAATAATGCTCAAAGAATAATCACATGGAAAACCACCAACTTTCACTACACACGCCCACTCTGACAGACGCAGATGTGATTCGGGCAGCTTAGAGGAGAGATATATATGAATGTGTGTGTGAGAAAGAGGCCCGATGGTGAACTATTCACAGGTGTCCACGGCCATTAACATGTGTTTATAGCTCTGTCTCACACTCGCACAAGTATGGAAGCTTATTCCCAGTGTCTGCGGTTGGGTAGACAGCCATGGAAAATCACCGCCGCAGCGTTCTCAGAGGCAATCAATTAGACCAACCTTAATAAGTGCTGTCATGCATCTTGAGTGGGTAACTCATTGTTACAATACAGACAGCCGCAATTATGTCATATGTCAATGTCTAAACGGTTTTGGCGATGAAGCTCCCATATAACCACACAAAAAGAGGCAAAGGTGTTTCATTCATGCAGCTGAAGTGCGCATGAATGTGTGTGTGTGTGTGTGTGTGTGTTTTTCCGTTTCCTCTCTCGTGAGTTATGTTTTGTCTACAGTAAAAAGTGAAACTGGAGCCTTTGGTTACGATTTAGCTATTGTAATGGTAATATCTGTGTTAGAGTCCCAGGCCTGTAATTCAGCATGCACAATATGCCCGACTCTGGTAAAGGCATTTTGTCTTTATCATAAATGTGGAACTGATGTGCTGACAGGACTGATATGCCGTCGTTAGACAAACTCAGAGCTGTTGCAACTTTTGATTACAAACAACCTTTATGATCCTTTTCAGTGGAACCGCGTTGCCAAAAAAAGCGCTTGGCTCCAGTTTACTTCCTGTCAGAAAGTACCAAACACTGTGTGGGGAAATAAACTTGGAACCATTTAAAGTGTTTACATTTGAAAGGTAGGGAAAGGTGTACACAGAACTCTTGGAGAGTTGGCGGTAATGGCTTTTTACTGTCGACTGCGTAATCTTGCCGTGGAAACCTCGAGTTCGCCAGAGGACGAACATTGAAAACGTGTAAGTTAAAGCAGCTGAAGCGAAAGAAGTGGAACGGGCATTTTTTTTTCTCAGAGAGAAAGAGTGAGTGTATGGGTGAGAAGTGAAACCGTGATGGAACACACCCAGAGAGGTATATGTCCAGAGACAAACATCCATCAGAGTCAATTCTGAAGTGGACACTGAGATAAACAAAGATCAGAGCTAATGTAACCCAGGGATTCGCCTCTGAGTAGCGTTTTGGCCGGAGAGCGCAGCTTTCAGACCAAATGACTTCCTCCCTCCTCTCATGTCGGCTCACTGGAGGATTCCTGCTCTGATTATGCCGGTCAACATGTTGATGAAGAATGTGCTTGTAAAACACATTTATGGCCGGATTACATCTTGAATTTGTTTCATTTATGTCTTCATGGGGAGAGAGAATAAAATTTTAAAAGCTTTCAGGGGATCAGCGAAATCTCCTTATTTACGCAGTCTTTCTTTCAAAGGATGCACTATAATTCAGACACCATACCTTTAAAAGTAATAAGAGTGTTGAGCAAAATTACTCCCATAAAATTAAGTATGTACTTTAAATAGAAGCAGTCAATAGAGAAGGTCTTCTAACCATCAGCCAGAGCAAAAAAGTCAGTGTAGGCTGTGCGGCTGAACAAGACAGACTCTAATAGGTGGTAATTGTCATGTTCCCCCCTTTATTTTTAATGATGTCAGGGTTATTACAAGAGAGCCATCCAAGCCCATGGTTTTAGGTTGCATCTGTGTGTCTTCTTGTTCAGATGAGTGTGACCAGGGGCAGTGACATCTGCTGAATAAAATATCATCCATGTATGGATACGCAGACATGTGCTTGCACACGGCGATGCACGCGCACAAAAGCGACGTGGCCCGCGCCGGTTTGGGCCGCAGCGGTCTGCCAAAGTTCATCAATCACATTTGTGATAGACTGTTGATTAGTGTTCCTCAATGTTCCTTTAAACACACGGGTACATGCCCTCATGACAAATGCACACACACTCAGGCGCTCACACATACACAAACGCATGCACACAAGCACTTTGACACGTACTAAATAAAACATTGGACTCTAGTAAACCAATCCTGCCCACATATGCTGAGCACAGCATGGGCAGCACGCTGCATTGTGCTGCTGTATGACATTCTACGGGCTTGAGTTTCAATTTGGAAACCATAGCACAGGTCGGAGCTGAGAGGGAAGTTACTGCTTTCCCAGCTAATCTAAATCACATGGATCTTTTTTTTTTTTTTGGTCACCGCTGATTTTTCTGCCAGCGACATTGTTTATCCAGAAAGCCCATTTGACTCAAGAGCCCGATAACGTGATGAAAAATCACGTCTTTTGATATGCCAGGTGATGTGCTGAAGTTGCACAAGAACTTGGAGCGCGCACTCGCGATACACCCCATCCCATCTGGAGGAATGTGGCTGGAGATGAGGAGAGACGGTGAGGGCTCGCGAGGCAAAAGTGAATATAAACATGTTCCATAATGACAAATTATGAGGTTAGTTTTGTAAAAACAGACCCACCTTGCTTTTTGTTCACTGCGGGTCGTTACCTTTAATTGTGAAAATAAACTGTTTACAAGGCGCGATTATGCAGCGCCATAAAACCCCAAAGAGAGACAGATCTGTTTGCCCCTGCTGCTGATCATACTTTCGTTCACCCTCACTTGGTCGAAACTGTTTTAGCGCTGCTGTAATGAAGACGCAGGCTGTCGCGCTCTTACCATCAGGCTTTCAGGCATGACGAGTGGCGATATGGTGCACTACAATGCTAATGACGCAGAGGTGATCTTGTAAAGCGAAGGCGTTTGCCTGTTTAGCCACAGTAATGTCATTACTGCCCTATTTAGCTAACCAAGCAGAACCGCGTAAACCCCACTGCTTTGTGGGTACAACATATGGGAATTCTGCTGTGGAGACTTGTTGCATAAACAAGGATGCCTGAGTATAATGTAAATGACTGAGATGATGCAATCAGTTCAAATAAAACTGTTGTAATTGCTCAGTGGGAGTTCAGGTTAATTGTTGTCCCATTATATTTCCACTGTGTGAACTTTCTCACTGCTTAATCACAAATAATTACTTAACCTCTGTGAAACATGCTACAAATACATGTGTGCACACACAAGATTGTCTGCATGCATGTGAGGGAGCATGCACACTGTAGCTGCTGCTGACTAAACCCATATAGCAAAGGTCTCACATAATGAGCTGCTGTGCGTGTCATTAATTCACCTCATAAAGAAAAGGAAACAGACCACCGCGGATCCCGACATGCTGCCCTGCGTGAGTAAGCTCCTTTCTTAACCATTAAGTTAACATGTGGCCTTCCAGCAGCTTGTTGCAAAATCAGATGTGCAAAGCTGACTTCTGCGCCACACATAAATATTGATGAAATCCAAACTAGAGGGGGAACCTTCTCTTTTTAGAATAGCAATTTTCTGGCCTGACAGCCGTGTGCAGATTACAGGCACAGCTCCAGACACAGGTGCATGTTTGGCATCTCTGACTCTGTGACATAGTGGTGCAACCGGCCCCAGGGACGCCTCCAGGTCTGACCCTGCGTGATTTACCTTTTCCGCGCACACACAGACACATATGTGCTCGCAGGACCTTACATGAGAGGTTTCCACTTGATTTCCGTCCAGAACTTTTTATGGGGCCGTGGGTGATTTAAGAGTCTACAGGATGCGCAGTACCGCAGATTCTCAGGATCCCTTTACAGAGCAAAATCCAAACTCCCAATTCTAACAATGGCTAAAACATGGCTGTGCAGTTGAGAGTGAGTTTTGTCCTGTTTCAAATGAAAGAATTACTGGAGCCGTTTATTTCACGTACACTGCAGATTGCTAGAAACCAGGAAGCACAAATTGACGTCTTTTGTGGATTCCTTTTGGAGTGTCTGTAATCCATTTACTGTAGGACTCACTTCAGCCCTTCAAAGACCGTTTAGGTCATAGTTTATTACAACAGTAAGCTCTGAACCAGAGGACTGGCCTTCAACATTGCACTAAGTGACCAGGTTTCTCCATTGCTTTATAAGGAAAGCCAAGTTTATGCCTTGTTTATGATTTAGGAGTTGGGTGGAGATAGTGATGAATTTAGTAGAGTGCCTGAGATAAACAATTTGTCCAGCAGAACCATTTTTATTCAAATTTGATCATATGCCTTTTAGATTTATAGCTATCATGGCACTTCACCCCGTTTGACTCAAACTTCTAGATGTTGATGTCAAAACAGTGTAACAAACAGTCAGCTCTTCCTCTGAAGGGCACAGTAAAGTATATGCCATACTGTATATTCTGTATGATTGCACGCCATTTGTGTTTGCGTCTGGACAAACAAGTGTTAATCACCTGTTTACACGTCTGACAGCCGAAGCCAGCACTTCAGATTACTGCCTTGCGTCAACAATCGTGGCCAAGGCTCTTTTGCATTCATAAAGACTGAGTGCAAAACAGCCGCGTCCACTGGCAGAAATTCCACCTGCCTGGAAGGCCACTGGGCCTGTTTTTTAAACTGTAAAAATTCCTACCATTACTCCAGAATGCATTAGGCCCTAAGGGTCCACGTTTATGACACATCCAACCTGACCTTGCTCTGGCTCAAGAATTTCATTAAAAACACTTTACACACACACAACCAAAAAAAGCAGCTGAGAAAGAAAAACGCCTGACATGAAAGGAAAGAGGCAGGAAGAGAGGGATTAAAAGGAATGTGATGATGATTGAGTGAAGACAAAGCTGTATCTGAAATAAAATTCTGTGCACTCGTGATAGACCGGAGATCAGAGCTTCAATGCGTTTCTGTACTAAACATGGGGCCTCATTAATAAAAGTGTACATAGAATAAGTTCTTAGTTTTGCCAGCATGCAAGAAAGTTCATATTTAGCATGCAGACTTACTCCTGTACGTACCGATAACTTGCATGTATTCTGCACCCCCAAAATGCCATATTTGTTCATCCTGTCTTATCCTAAAGGTCAGTAGCTTTAAGGTTAGACACTTTTAACTCACTGTCACTAAATACAGTAATACAATAGTGACTGAGCCTTTGCCCCGCTGATTAGAGCCCTTACAAGTGCAGCAGTATAAACAGGGTGTGAGTCACAATACAAATCACAAGCAGGACACAGTTAAGCTTTTAACACAACACACTCTTTAACTCAACTTAACTGTGTGAAGTGGCAAACTTTTTTTTTTTTCTTTTTTGTCCAGGCTCTGCTGCTATTGCAAACTTATTATGGCTGAATAAACAAAAGACTGTTTCCAGACAACAAAACAGAAATGACATCCAAAAACACACCTGAAATGACATTTCATCGCTACAGGTGCTGCTAAAGATGATGGAAACGAAAACCTGTAAAAGTTAATATATTTTCATGTGGGATTACTTGTGGGAAAATGCAGAAAGATAAAGAAGACGCTTGTCACAAGGAGGATGGGATTGAGAATCTGCATAATGACGATGAGCTGAAGCATAACATTTTATTTGGCATGTGGACTCTCTTAAGTGGCTTGTCGAAAAATAAAGACGTGATGAAGTGATGAAGTGAAGTGAAGTATGGTCGAACCTTAAAGACCTTTAAAGAGTTCTGAAAAAAGTTGGCTTTGTGTTTAATGTTTAATGTTTAGAACTCCAAAACTAGGAAAAGCAAATCTACCTCATCAAGACTGTGAATGATCAGATTTGATTAGGAGTGATGGCGATACAATCAAACCTCACATCTGTGCTCAGACGCTGATTCAAGTGTTGTTTAATCCTGATTTTCCGCACAGACAGAAATCTCTCGAGTGTAATAATCCAAACAGTTTTCAGTTGGGCGGAAAATTTGTGTTTGTGTAGGATGACATCACTCATATTAAGAAACTGATTGAGAAAATATGTTTTATGGCTTTTTTTTTTAAGTCACTGCAAATTGCAGTTCACAAGCAACTTTGGGAAGAGCACTGTGCAGAATAAAATCTCACCATGAAAAAAATCATCTTCTTGTTTTAAACAACTTGAAAAATAGTTGACCCTCTAATATGGTCATGAGTTTGTGTCTGACTTGGGAATTTCCACATGAATACACTGATCTGCATGCACCGGCAGCAGTGGCAAGTGTGGAACTGTACTGTTTAGGTGAAAAATGTCATACAATGGCCGATAAATGAGGCCCCTGATGTCGAGGATGTGACATACGAGAAGACCACCGGCCCAACCCCGGCCCACCTGACTGCCTGTCCATCTTTACCTGTCCATTGAAATTAGATCCTTGGGAGAGAGAGGCAGACAGAGAGAGAAAAAAGGCAGGGAGAAGGGACCAGGATTCAGCCTATACCCATCTATTACAAACATTGTACTCCCTGCCCACTGTCCTTCCTCATGCCCACCCCCCCTTCCTCCTCCTCCTCCTGCCTCACCCGCCTCACCCAGGGCGGAGATCAGGTGTCTCCCTTTGAAATCTAGGATGGGATCAAACAGGACGCAGGCATTTGATAGGGCAGCCCCACTGCCACAAGGACCCTTGATGGAGGAGTAGCACGACTGGGACTTTGGCCAAACTGTGTGTGTGTGTGTGTGTGTGTGTGCATGTGTGAAGAGAAGGTTGATATAAAGAGAAGGAAATTTACAACCAGGAGCCGTGTGTGCCTTGAGTGCCAGTGGTATATGCGAGCGCTAATAGGCTGATAGGGAGGCGAGATAGGGAGGCTGCTGTCTTTTCTTTCGCTGAAATTTTGTGCCAAAGCCCAACTTGCAGACACACATCTGGAGCTTGTTGGCTAATCACGGATTTCACTGTTTTAGAGCCATTCCAGGAATGCTCTCAAAAAGCAAAATACAGAAAAAAATGCAATATGCAACCTGGGATTAGTTACAAATCCCCTCATATTAAAAGAATTTGGAGTGACTTTTTTTTTTTGTGCAGAGAGCTGATGATCAATTCATTCCATTTGATCAAACTGGCCTCTGTCATGAAACCCCAAAAGCTTTTGACTAGCCAGTCAGGATCATTGCTCAAACCAAATCAGACCGGCTTTTCTCAGAGTTGTAGAAACGCAATCCATCAGGAGAATACGGGTGGTATGGACAGTGGCCAAAAACCTAAACAGCCATATATCGAAATGCACGTTGTCTCTGCTCTCGTCTCTCTGCTGCCCCCGCTAATTGTTTTCAGATTGGTTTTCTGTGCCTTTGTCAAATATTTTCTGCTGAACTGATGGTTCTGCAAGGCAAAGTTGTAATTTAGTTATTGTTTTGTGGTCAATTACAGCGGGATGTTGCGTTCAAAACTGTAGCTGTGGAAAGATGAATAGATACAGACGGATCATGTTTTGTTTGTGTTTTTATGTTGGAGGGATATTGTTGTTCTGTGCAGTAGGAGATGTACTCTGTGGCGAACATCTATACGTGCCTCCATGTTCTTATGCCATTCTATCACTCTTTGTGCATTTATGTCGTAGGTTGGTGATGTGTCACTGCTTCTTCCTTACAGCAGGCACAGATTCCCAAAAGATTCACCTTGTATGGGCTTTATTTTTGTCCTCATGTCATTAGGAGTCATACTCCAGGGACCAAACATGACCCTTGTTGTAATAGTTGTTGAGATAGCCATGACATTTTATTTGCATAGCCCAGCATCACCAATCACTTTCCCTCAAGAGGCTTTACAATCTGTACAACATACAGCAGCCTCAGTCCTTTACAGACTCGACTCAGATGAGGAAAAACACCCTTCAACAAAACCCCTTTTATGAAGAAGGGATTCCTCTCGAAACAGACAGACATGCAATAGATGTCAAGTGTATAGGGGGAAAAAAACAATAACAAAGATATACATTGTAGAGAAACTGAAGAGGCTGCATCCAGGAGGACATCAAGAAACTTGAGGGAGCGCAGGATACTGAGATACTTCAAGCTGGGCCAGGCAGCCCACACTGACATCCCCAGAGCTCCATTGTTAGCCGAACTGTCCTCGCTCTCGAGGTCTACAGCTGAAATTAGCCCACCCAAAGACAGAAGTACACACAAACAGACCTAAAACCAATCTAAACCCTAAAATAAATACTATTGTGGGGACTGGATTCTGACAAGTAACCACATACCCAAAATATAATAAATTGCACACACTTGCACTCGGTTTTCTTAGAGGTGTGATGGAAAGAGCCATGGCAAGATGCCAGATAACCTAAAGGTGTTATCTTTTTTTTTTTTTATCATGTTTCCTCCATTTTAATCTTGAACATATGAATTCTAATGTTAAAAAGTTGCAGCAAGGTTAGTGGGGTGGGTGTTACTGTGTAAAAATTAGTTTTCTTGGCCATTATTTTTAAAAAGTGAGCAGAGTTTCCTGGTAATCACTGCTGTTTTATGTTCGTGTGGTCACCAGGAGCAACTGAAACCTTTATCAAAACAAGTCAGGCAAACTTTGAGGCTTCAGACAACACACACACACACACACTTACTCACACACAAGCGCAAACCATAATGGTGCTTTGGACTCCACACAGAGTGCAAGTCGCAGACAAGTTCTCACATTTCCCAAATGCTTACATTCCACTTGCTAGCTCGTTCTGCCCCAGTCTCAGTGTCAGTCTCCTGAGTTTACACAGTCAGACAACCAAGCCGGTGGGATGACAAGGTGACATCCAAGGCTTTACAGCTCTGATGGATACACACAGAGAGATGAATCGGGTGGTATTTGCGTCTCTGGACAAACACTTGTAAAGCTGGGATGGTAAAGCTCTCCTAAGACATACACCTTGAGGGACCAGAGAGGAGGGAGGCTTTAAAGCCGCTGGAGAGTCGCTGCAGAATTCACATGATAACCTCCGTGAGCGACCAGCGTTGCCGTTGAATCTTCCAGTATTTCCCAGCAAGCGGGGCCGGCTGCACGCAGACTGGTTTCATAAAGATGACAGCTCTCTAATTCACTGTGTATACATACAGAAAGTACACGTGTGTTATACAGTAAATCCCTCCTCACCTACCTATTAACACGTTATTTTCTTTTCCACTGTGGCCTTTCAGCCTGTCAGATAAGGCAAAATATACTGTTTGCATAACAGGGGTTGTTTAGCTATTAAAGTGGAAGAGGAAGTGCCGGCTCGGCCTTACAGTAAAAATGTACACAATGAGGTGTTTGCACATATGTTTATGTGTGTGTGTATGTATGTGTGTGTGTGCTTGCTATCTAGTCATCAGTCGCAACCTCTCATTTGTTCCCTTTTAAAATGTGGAATATTTGGAGGAAGGACAATAAGATACATTTTAGACTGTAAAATTTGAGACTTTTTTTCTTAAGGTGAATACATTTTTTTTTTCCAGGTTTCACCTCTTTAAAAGGATGTTTTAGAATATTTGTACACAAGGTTTTAGCATTCATGTGAGAATCAGATGTTTACTTTCCACCTTTGCCAAAACTGTCATAGAACATTTACTCAAACACTTCAGTTAAGTACATTTTTGGGGTACCATTCATGAGTGTTTACATTTTGTGCTACTTTATACTTGTGCTTTTTACCCCATTAGGAGCCTTTCTTGGCAGAAATTACATACAACATATAGTATATAATGAGCTTGTAAAGTATGTCTCATTGCCATAGGTTATAGTATGCAGCAGTATATAAAGTGGTTTAAGTCAGCTGCACCCCCTCCAGCTACAGTAAATGGCTGGTCTCACGTCTCACATTAATTCTTCATTGATTTGTTTTAATTCTGCTCCATAGTTTTGTTTTTAGTACTTTTTTTAATGGATGCCTTTTAGTTAATGAAGTGTCTTCAGGTATTTGTGCGCTTATTTCAGTCTGTAATGACCCTATAATGATGGTGTTGCCGATAAAGTTTCATCATCACATTTTAAGAGCCTGGGTTTGAATCATTACAGCACCAGTGTTGTTTGCTTCCCCCAGGTGGTTGATAATAATATTACAAAAAAAACGTGCACAATGGGGAAAAAACAAAACAATCAAATCCAACAAGGCAACATAATTAGCAAGTAATATTAGTCATCAGCTTTTACAGAAATATTGCAATAACAATACTTGATATATAAATACATGCTTCAAACGCAATCATAAGCATCCTTTTTTTTTTCTTATATATTATCATAATCCACTGTGTCACCTCTACTCCCTGCGTGGTAGTTTGAGACTGACGGCTATTTGCTGCTGTCTGGATCAAGCTCCCGTATCTTCATTGATACCCACCACCCCTCCTCGGCCTGCTCGGTCCCCTGGCTCTCTCGGGCCCAGCCGTGGTGCACTTGTAATGGGCAGCTCTGGAAACCCAAGCCCTCATTACCGCCTTCATTACTCCCTCCATGCACAATGGGGACCTGTTTCCTGGCTTTCACCCCCTTCCCCAGATAAAACACACACACACACACTCGCACAGACGCACACATATACACTCAAATGCACCTCATGCCCTCGTCCGTCCCTTTATTCCTGCAGGCTCTCTCTCTGGTCCAAGGCCTTGGCGATCAGGTGTCCTTGATTCTTTGTCTGCGCTTTTGTACACGAGTACAAAGACAGGCTGTCTCTTTACATCTTTTCTTTTTGTTGTTTTTTTTAAATCTAATATCTTCACTCTCCTTAACTCTCCTCTCTCCCTTTTTTAATGTAGTTTTTTTTTTACTATATCACTTCATATTCACTCTCTTGTCTTTTTAAGATGTGAAGTTTGTGCAACACTTTCTTTATAGCTCTACTTTTGATGAAGTGCACTCTGTTGACTTCCCTTTGCAGGCCACTGGAGGGCAGCAGTGGTTGCTCTGTCAATCTCAGTGGAAAAATTTGTGCAGCCATTCATCAGCATTTGAGCCCTTGTGGTTTATGAAGCCCTAGATCGAGCTTCTTTAAACCACAAGCGCACACATAATCAATCTCTGCAGACCGAACTCATCTATTTTAGTCTTCCCTATTTTGGCCTAAAGGTTTTAAATGATCTGTTTAGGATGTGGAGAGCGAGCCGCCAGCTGTGTTGTCGTTGTTGTTGTTGTTCAGGCTTGCAGCAGCTACAGGTGCTGATCTCTCTGGAGTCTTTTTAAGATGTTGTGTTAATTCTTCCGTGATCTCGGAGGGCCACATTCACCTATATCCATGCGCCTGGGTTATGTGTTTATTTGTGTCAATCGATCTTCATCGGGAACACCCCGCCCCATGTGAAACTGGCACTCATCTACAGTAATGCAAACATCGGCCTCAGGGCCAGCCGTCTATATGTTCAGCTGTTTTGTCCTGTTGTCATAACACGCCCTTCGCTAATGGAGCCTCTTATCACTTTAATGGTGGCACAATCCTAACAGGAGAGTGGCCAAGCCTATAGAGTCTGTTACAGGCCGACTCTCATGAAGCAGGACATGCACATTAAGAAATACCAAACATCGGGGCTTCTTGTAAATGCGCTCTCTGTATTACATTATTGCAGGTAGTTATGGGGAGCAGGAGTTATCTGAGTAATGAGCAAGCTGCTGTGGCGAGACCAGCTCATCTGATTAAGGGTATTTTCATCTTAAACGCAGGCTCCTTGGCTTACGGGTAAATGACTAAAGGTGCATTACAAGTCATGGCTGGGGAGATGATGGAACATGCTGGTTCCCAGATTGCAGTCATAAAGGCAAAGTGCATTTTTATCAATATCAGATGTGCACGGAAACACAAAAGTATGAAAGAGAGGCCGTTTTGTACCGAGCCAAATCCCTGCAAGGACTGAAGGATGTTTGCATGATCTGCTAAGTATGTCTCCTGGAAGACTCCACACTGATCATATTGCATAATAGCAAGCATATATTTAAATTATCCTTCAAATGCTGTTTGTTAACACACCAGTTCTCCCTTCACTCTACTCAACTTACTGTGTAAAGAAAGTAGGACATATATTTTCTTGACTGCTTTAAGCTTTGGAGGATCACTGTATTCATCTTTATCTGCACTTAAGTTTCCAACTATTGGACCTGAGTTCTGATACATGGTGTTTATCATGATTACGTTACATGTTAAATTACCCACATAACTTTGCTGAGTAAAATGTTTCCAACTTGTGAAAGCCGTTTCAGGTTTAATCTTGGCTGCCTCCGCGATAGTTTGTGAGACATGCGCCTATTAGTGCAATTACAAGTTTCACATGCTTTGGAAATGCCAAACAAACACCTCCACCGCAGGCATCAATTATTTTTTTCTCTCGCAGTGATGGCTCAGCTGCAGAGAAGTTTCCAGTTTTAACTTACCACATCCAACATAATTGAAAAGATAATAAGTAAGCATGAACACCGTGGAAAAGGATTATAGGGATTTGACAAAGGAAGTTTGTTAACTACCTGTGTAGAGAATAGACCGGAAAAAAACAGGAAGTTGAGCTGAGCAATTTTAAATTACTTTAAATGGATTATTTTGCATGACCAAAACCTATTAAAGTGTTTACTCTTAATGATATATGACTGCGATAAGTTGTTAGGGACTTGATCATGCAGTTTATTATATTTCCAATACCTGTTCATCCAATTATTTTAGTTGCACTATGATTTTGATAAGCTTTTCCTGTCAGAAACTGGACTTGTTTACTCGTTGTTTGACAGTCAGCTTCACTGCTCTATGTCCATACACACACAGAGAATAAATGGTGAACTGCAAAGGGGAATTTGATTGTGTAGCACTCATACAGAGAGACTCCATCTGGTTGCCTGAGGCGTTATTCCACCATGTGTAATCATGACAAAAACAACGTCTTAGCCACACACACACACACACACACACACACACACACACAGAGAGAGGCATGCATGTAGACACACACACACATAAAAATACACACAAACTGTATTTTCTATCTCTCTCTCGCACTCGCACACACACACGCACGCTCCAACATGTGGGGAGAGGATGTTTCATTCAACGGCGCTCCATCACAGAGGGTCGCCCACAATCCTGGAAAAACAGTAAACTGGGGTCATGAAGGAAAGACTACTGCCGCACATGTGGAAGGTGTGTTTTCGCACACAAAACTGCGTTAGATGTGCAGTGTGTAGCTAACCAGAAATGTAAAACTTAATGAACCTGGACTGTTTTTAGTGCTTTGATTATCCTGTACTTGCTCTTATCTGGATTAGCTGTACTCAGATTTTCAGGTGATTTTTTAATGCTATATTTAAAAAGAAAACTTTCAAGTTAGTCAAATGTAAGCCTACCATTTAATTTTTTTTCATATATATATACGACCGTTGTCTCTAAATCTAAGTGATGCAAACCTGTAGATCTGACTATTAAAAGAACTTGATGAACTCTCGAGCACAGATTTACCTCTGCCTATGGAAAAAACCTTGCGTGTGTGTGTTCCTGCGTGACTGTCTTGTGTGCGCGCACGTGTAAATAATTATGTGGCACATTTCCTTTTGTGCTACAGGCTTTTAATTACCCCACTTCTTTCCATCCCTGCGCTGCCTTTTTGCGAGTATGAAGTGATCATATAAAGGCTAAATTTATACGTGAGCTCAATGTATTTAAGTCGCTAATTGCATCCTAATGACTAAAGGTTTGCCAGGAAGCGTTGTGTTTCAAGCATTGCTAATTGAACGGGCAGGAAGTGGTGGTGGTGTGTGTGTGTGGTGGTGGTGTGTGTGTGTGTGTGTGTGTGTGTGTGTGTGTGTGTGAGAGAGAGACAGACAGTGAGAGAGGCAAACATACAAGAACAGGATATCTCATGGAATTTGTGACTGAATCAAATGAAGAGATCAACCATCTTTTTTGCGCACATATACCTTTTTTTATGAATACACACACACACACACACTCTCTCTTTAGCACACACACACACAAACACACACATACAGTCATGCCTTTCAAATAAATGACTGTGCTCCGTGTCATTGTCTTTTACAGAGTTTGCAGCTGCACGTCAGACATCTGCATTCCCATCAGTGACTAGAAGATGACACGTTTACGTATCCGTCCTTTGTTCGCGTGAGTGCGCTTTTCCACGTTTTTGAAAGATCCGCTCACGGCTTTCAGAGCGTGCAACTCTGAGGCAATCGAGGGCAGATGGCAGGAGTCAAGCAAAGGTTAATCACCAGGTTAGACTCGGCATTACATTTTTAGTACAGAACAACAGGTTTTATTTTTTTTCCCACCCATTTATTAAAAGTGCTCTGTGTTCCTGCACGGCGGTGACGCGAGGTTGTCGCTCTCTCTTTCAACGAGTCTGCTATTTTGTCTCGCACTGTTCGCAATGAGCCCCAACCCGCCGCTCTCCCCTTTCAACTCCCGAGTTACATAACAAGCGAAATACCTTTTCTTTCTTCCCCTCATCTGTTCGGCCTGTCTCTCCTCCTCCCCTTCCAGTCACATTGCTCTCCTTTTGTCACACTCTCTCCACACCTTTGTCAGCCTCTTTTTCTCGCTCCCTCTCCCTGTTCTAATCAGTGCCTGTGGTGAATAATTCACTCAGTGCTGTGGGGACTGAAGCTCTTTGATTGGCAGCTTTATTCTCCTGTCTGTTACATTATTAACATACCTCTATTGGGCATTGTTGCTATGGTAAAGGCCATTACAGGCCAGAGGAGAGTCTGCAGTTTAATGGAATGACCACCCCCTCCACCTCAAACACACACCCTTAATCTCTTTCTCCTTCTATCCCTCCATCTTTTATTCTGTGTATCCTTTCTTTCCCTCTTTGGTTGGGTTTGTCCTCCTGAAGGTCACAGCTTGGTAGTGACATGCAGGGCTGAACAAATTAGTTTCAGGTGGCCTTTTGATGTGTCTTTTAGTAAGGACTATATTTTTATTTGGATTTTTTTGCCAGTCGGGACACATGATGCAAAATATAATACTGCAAAAATAAAAACAATGGAGATGCTTGACAAAGGAATAGAAGAAAAAGCTATAAGAGGATATAATTAGTCCTTTTGTATCAGCAAGGGATCACATGGCTGCATGTTCATAATGACAAAAATGACGGAGATTTATCGTGTGATTCTGCAGTTCTTCTCACAGTTATTTTCACTCTTTTGCTTGTTTGGCCAGCATCTTTACTGTTGGGGTTCATTCTCACCACATATTTGTCTGCAGCAAAACAACTTCCAACCCAGCACCAAACAGCAGACTTTCAAATTAAGTGATGAGCTGGCAAACAGAGTGCAACATTTAACTGGTAAAGAGCCAGATGCTTACCTCAGGAGTTTGCGGAAGACCAAAAACTCTAAAATGAGAATGAATAATGACCAGATTTCCTGAAACACAACTTCACAATCAATGCTGATATTTCTCCAAGTCTGCTGAATATAACTGTTTGCCAACAAGCTAGCTGTATATAAAAAGTGATAATATTTTGCAAAGAAAAATACTGTATACATTAACATAATAGATGATAAAATATCTCGCTTGTCAAACGTATGCTCAGTCTGCTGTATATCCAGTGCACCTCGCATGAATTTCACCTGAAACCTGTTGGGCCTCTTTTCTCTGAGGTGTGCATTCCTCACATATAACCTATGTGTTCATGAATGGAGCCCTTCAGCCACTTTGTTTATGTAAATGAGGTCAGGCAGAGATGCGACAGTGAGAATTACAACTCTGAGGCCTCCGTTCCGCTACATGCGTTCGAAATTACTTCCCCGAGAGCAATCATGCTTCTTGCAGCTTTAGTTCCCCTGTGCCGCAAATTGCTCTTTTTTTTTTTTTAATATTTCAAAAGCGGGGTCTTCCCTCAGGATAAACACAACCGTACGAACGCGTATGGATGCGCAAAACCACGCTCATCCAGAGGAGACGTACGGGTGTGCACAAAGTAAATCGCAGAGAAAAGTGAGCGAGTGAACTGAAAAAAAGAAAGTAAGAGATGAAGGGTGAGAAGTGGAGGAAGGATGGGGAGACGTAAAGGAGAAGCAAGGTGACACAAGGTTTCATAGAGATTGAAGACGCCGTGGCTGCAGTGGAATTGAGACTTAACTGTGCCAATGTCATTCTGTCTGTGGCCTGTGTGGGTGAGTGTGCATTGCTGTGTGTGTATATGTTTCCATTATTTTTTTTTTTTCCCCTGAAATTCAATTCACACCATCTCACATCCTCTAGACGCCCGAGGAAGTCATCTGTCAAAGTGGGTAGCTGGGGAGGTGCGTGGTGAGCGTGCATGTATGTCTCTGCGGGTCTTTGCACAGCACTTTTTTGTTTGCTCTGATTCCTCCGCTTGCTCGGGCCTTCCGCAGTCTCAGTGCTATTAGCCCTTTGCCCTGTTCTGAAGGGGGGGAGGCAGAGCAAAAATACCTGATGTACTTACCACAACTTACTTCTCCTCTGCTCTTATCCTGTCTTCTAAACTCACCTCCTTTTCTTATCCGTCCTCCTCTTGTCTCACCCTCTCATCACTCCTCTGCTCGTCCCCTCGCTTTTTCTCCACTCTACCCCTCTCCTCTTCTGTTTTCCTCTCTCTTCTCACCTCATCTTTTCTTCTCCTCTCTCCTCCCCCTTCCCGTCCTCCCTCTTTCTCTGAATAGAAATAGCGCCGGGTCCCAGGACGGCGACGTTTAGTCCACCAGAGGTGAGTGAGCGAAAAGCACAGATGTACTGACTTTGTAATCTCTGAATGATGCCGCTCTTTAAAATAGTACGCTGGACTCATTAACTTGCGGCAACTTCTCGGACGGTTTCTGAAGTTTTCCTGTTTTTACAAAACTGCCCAACTCTTGAATTATGCAAGTTACTGGGCTCATAAAACCAGAGTCTTGTCATTAATGCAGCATGTGTCCATCAGGAAAGATTCACATTTTCCCATGCTTATAGAGGGATAAACCCCAACAAATGACAGTAATCATGCATTTGTGTGTGTGTGTGTGTGTGTGTGTGTGTGTGTGTGTGTGTGTGTGTGTGTGTGTGTGTGTGTGTGTGT
>JBAJHX010000041.1:18465443-18487342 GCA_037176925.1 Amniataba percoides
TGTGTGTGTGTGTGTGTGTGTGTGTGTGTGTGTGTGTGTGTGTGTGTGTGTGTGTGTGTGTGTGTGTGTGTTCAGACAATCATTTTGGCAGCCTTTTCTGGGAAGCTATGAGAAATTGGGTTACTTCTTTCATCACATTGTCCTCCCTCACAACAGGGAGCAGAAATCTCGTGCGTCTAATTAACGAGCACAGAATCACAGGCACACAATGTACCGAATGACAAAGACAGAGTTTTTAAAAGAGCAGTGACAAAGGATTATGTATTTTATTCATTTATTTAAAAAAAAACAGGTTGGCAATCTGTAGATGTATAATGTGAAATAGTGACAGTGAAAGGATTCAAGTTCTTGCTGGGCAGCTGAAGATGGCTCCTCGGAACAAGCTGAGTGATGTGATGTGTGTGTGTGTGTTTGTGAGTGTGTGAGTGGAATAAGAGAGAAGTTTATTCTCCAGTAAAACTCACGTTGCATGACAACTATGTGAGGTTCTCCCCCTTTTTTTATTATTTTTTTTTAAACGATCCAATTGGAAATACAATCTACCTCAATATTTGTTTTTTATTGTAATTAGAGCCAGACCTTCCTGTCTTTTTTTTATTTCCACCGCATACAGAGGGAATAGTTTTGGCAAACAGCTCAGATAGCCGCTGTGCCTCGTTTTGTTTTCTATGAGTCAGTGTTGTTTGTAGAAAAGAGACTTTCTGTTCATTATTCTTTGTTTTTCTTTTTGTCCTCAGCTTTTGTGCTATGTTATTGTCTCCTGAGCCCGTCCTGTCTGTTATTGTCTCCTTATTTATTGTCTTACAGTACAGTAATATAAATTTCCACTAATGTTAACATTTACCTAAATGGCATTCAAAATAAGAAATTATTGTTCAGCTTTTATAGATGCCTCTCATTCAGAGAAAATCACAGTGGCAGTGATTATTATTGTTATTATTATTATTATTTTGAACGTTTCAGTTTTCTAATATGACACAGCGGTGGGGAGGGGACGTAACGCGTGCTGAGGGCAGGGTTTAGATGACACCCACATTTAAATGTGTCTTCTCTGTTCACAAGGGGCAGAGATTTCTAAATGCCAAAACTGAATAATTTATCAGGGCAGCACCTCTCCAAGAGGCCAGTGATGGTGGATGAAGACAGATGGAAAGAAAATGTGTCTGACGAATGAGTGAGAGGTGGACCAGAGGAGATGGAGAGTGATGGAGGAGAAAACAGTGGACAACAAACACACAAACGCAGAGAAGGACCACTGTGTGCTTGTGTGTGTGTGTGAGATAGAGAGAGAGAGTATGGTCGAGAGAAGAGCAAATATTTTAGTAGCTCCTGAGTCAGTCCTGACATGCATGTTAATATGCAGCAGTTGAGAGGCGCTCGCTGGTCGTAGATATTCAGCAGCACTTTCTCCTTTTTTGGACGATTCAGATTCCCCTTTATTGGCCAAGAATGCACACACATGCAAGAGATTTGATTTCTTTTGTTGCTCTTAAGGTACTCCAACAGAAATAGAAATGATAAGAAATAGACTAATAAAAATGAGAGAGGGAGAGCTGAGAGAACCTGAAAACCTGAGAGCTCAGTCCCGAGGCTGCCATCTGTGGTTTTAAATGTGATGTTTATGAAGGCCAGTCTTTTTTGCAGCAAGTACCTTAATGCTTTGTGAATGAAAGCGCTTAAAACCTGTGTATATAATGGAGGGTTACTTTAAAGTGAATTCATTAAAAGAAAATTGCATACCAAGAAAAAACAAGTATACATAACAGCATAGCAAACAGAGTAAAAAGAACATTAAACAGAACATTAATTTGATTTGGAAAATTATCTGGACGTGTTGTGTCCAGAAACCTTCATTTGTCCTCACAGGTTGACAGAAGGTCGTGAGGTCATGTGTAATCTGAAGCTATTTGGTGCAATACAAGTGATCAACTGCACTCACTGTGGAACCTGAAGGGTAAATCCATACATGTTAGAGCTGTTCAATATCTTAGTCGCTGCCTTCTGTACAATTGATGTAATTACAGCGGTGCTGCTACATGGCCAGATGGGCTTCACCTCCGACCTTTACTGGTGACACGGAGTCAAAGGGGGCACTGGACCAACTGGAAAAATCACCACCCTGAATTTTGTCTAGTTATTTTCTTACCCGTGGAAACCATAAACTCTCCTCCCTGCACGCTGCAGACAGCAGGAGGGAATCCATGCTGCTTGTTATTGCGAGGCCCAGCAGATATTATCCTCACAGGTTGGCAGGGTAACAACCGCAGTGGCAGTTTTCAAAAAGCAAAGATCTGAGGCTCAAAACCGAACAACAAATATTATCACTATTATTATCCAGCAAAAAAAAAAAAAGCGAAAAACATGAAAAAACATACAAAATAACATAACTATCAGGCCTGGGTGTAAAAGCAGACACTGTGCAAACAACCATTTTATGACAAATTGTACATTTAAGCAAATATGAACTTCCCAGTATTATTTAAATAATGTTGAGTTGTTGAGTGTACATAAGCAGATTAAAAGCTTGAGATTATTTGTACATCTTTTGAATCACTTTGGCACCTCAGTATGTTTTAATTGCTCATGTGAGCCAGAAAGGTAGTCGAGTAAACCACGCAAAGTAAATGCAAAGTGATGTCACCACACCAACGAAGTGTAAAAATTAAAAAAGATATACTTCTTTAAAAAAATACAGCAACATTTCTAAAGTTATCTTAATCTGGGGACAAAAAATCTTTCTTAATTCACTAGTTTATCGTGTCGCTACATTACTGAGCTTTGATGAATATTAGCATCAATCTGGTTTTTCGTAGTAAGCAGAATCAGAAGTGCATGTTAATGTAGTGACTCATCCTTCACTCGTGCCGGCACTTTGGCTTAACTAAACCCTCATCATGCCATCAACCAAATTGATAAAGGGAAGTCAAATGTCATGCACTTTTTTTTAGTGGAACCTTCATTTGCATTAAAATGATCATTAAGATGGGTTCTACAAAGAACCTTGTCAAGCCACTTAGACTGTAGTAACCCACAGGGGGGACGAAGAGCTAACTCGCCATATGTGTTGCAATATGTTAATAAGTGTAAACTGTGATTAAAAAAAGACTGCTGAATCTGCATGATGGTCGTGTTGGCTGTGTGACCTCGTACTCAGTGGGATTAACAATTACTTCAGGGATGACTTAAATGTCCTCTACGCACTCTCACATGCGTGCACATTTGTTGAGAACACGAGAAGGAACAGCGGAGGTCTTTCATTCAGGATGTTGATGCCGACTGTAAAAATAGATGACACAAGATTAATATACTCTTATGCTGAGAGGTGATGAGTGTGATCGGAGGTGAAAGGAGCGAAAGAAAAATAAACCTGCGGAGAAAAGTGCGTGGTCGCACAGTTGCTGTTGGCAAAGACGCGCTGACCCACTTATCAAGGATGTACGGTCTGAGAGAGAGCCTGCACATGGAGGCCAGAGAGGCCACCAAGGAGCTCCAGCCACAAAGTGTGTGTGTGAGTGTGTGTGTGTGTCTCAGCTTAGTTCTATTAATGACTTATTGCCTCTGCCTCTGTGGAGTCTGGGCGGGCTTTGAAAGGTATTGAACCTCCCATGGTACCATCACTCAAGCACACACACACACACACACACACACCCTGGGGCTCAAACACCTTCCTTTTCCCTTTTCATCTATCTGTAAAACACACAGCGGGAGAAGGCCTCAGAAGAGAAATATGGAAATGGGGCTGATGGGTGCCTCACACTGGAAGCCATCCTTTCCTGAAGTCCTCCCTCATGCATTTGCAGCCAGCCTCTGCAATCATTCCATGCAATACTGTATCAAATAGCCTTTCACCTAGTGAGATTGCATTATTGCACAACAATATAAAGGCCAGGCAGAAATGACGATCCAGAGATTAGTCTGCTTGTTGCACTAGAAGTAGCAGAATGTGGGTTTTTGTAGCCATGCTAGTAGTGTGTCTGTTAGATTGGCACAATATTTTGTACAGACAATTATAATGCTTAATGGACTTTTTATTTGTGGTTTTGAGTGACTTGGAATAACTGCAGGATGGATTGCCATTAAAACTGGTGCATGAGAGGCTGCATTATGCCCTGTCAAATCGTCAGAATACTTCCATATACTTCTTTTTTTTTTCTGGTTCTGCTCCATGTCTCATTGATTTGAACAAAATATTTGAATGCACACTTTATCCATTACTTGAGATATTCTGCTCTCCTCTGATTTGACCCAAATCTGTCATCTTTTCTGAAAGAAAGCAGGCGTATTATCGTGCAGTATTAACGGACAACTTGAAGAAAATTCTGAATGTAAATTTTTTTAATGTAATCTTCCAACTTTCAAGGCAAATGAATTACAAAAACAAGTTACAACCAAGAACAAATTTACATTTCAACACAGAGGACAGCGGGCCTACGGATGCACTCGAGTACATTTTGCCTCGTGTACCAACAGAAGGGTGGGACAACTGGGAAAACTGACAGTCAGGCTGCAGCGCAGAGCCAAACATGTCAAACAGAGGTAAACTGTAAACACAGATGTGCGTGTTGAATTCATCAAAAAATATTCTGCATGTGTTAAACGAGCACTTGTAACAGCTGACCCATTTAGTTTGGACAAAAAAATAAAAGCAACTGAGCAGACTGGATGAGATCAAAAGATGTCATAAGATATTAGGCAACATAAAATCAGTGAGTGTGTTTTCTTTTTAGTACTTCTGCTTTGATTTTAATAGCACCTGCTTTTTCAGCGACAAAGGGTGATTCATTTTAACATGCAGGGCAAAATGTTGTGTATTTCTGCTTTTAGTGGCCGTGAAAGCAAGGAAAGGAATTTAAGCCATGGAGCAATGAAGGAGGGAGTAGAAAAAGGAGATGATGTATTTTGCCTTCGAGGAGAGGACCGAAATGTTAAAAAAGTTAGGCCGATGAGAAAAAGATTATGAGGTGTGGAAAGGGGATGAGCGGAGGTGAGAGACATTGAGGGGGAGAGGATGATGTGAGAAATGAAAGTGGGAGAGATGTCAACACCATGTGGAGAGGAGGAGGAGGAAGTGACGGGGCTCTCCCATATCTTCTTTTTTACATGCCGAGACATTCCACGAACATGGCTTCCCCGACTCTTTACTATCAGACTCCTCCACCGTGGGAGAGGATTTTCACTGTAGTTTATATTTTATAGATTGACATATGAAGCAACTGTTGTGTGATGCAATTATTCAGCAGCTGTTCTCACGGCTGCACCTCTTATCCATTCAGACTCTCCAGTCTGAGAAAGATTTGGTTTCTAAGTGGGACCTAAGTAGGGCAGAACACAGAGACAAACACTCTAATTAATAGATAATTACAAGGCTTTATAATTCATCAAAGTCCTGTGTGGTCTCCGGAGTTTCGATATGGCCAACGCTTTAGAGTGCTCAGTGCAATCATCTCCAGCCTCGCAGTATTTTCTCCAAATGCGAAGGTTTTTTTTCTTTCTATATCTAACTGGAAGTGATGGTTAGTGTGTGAAGCAGGGAAGCCCCTCTCTCTCGCTCCTGCAGCTGATATGCTCCGTTGGGACTTTATGTATTTATAATGCATACATATTGCCTGCCACTACAGCTTCCTATCTGTGACACTCAACTCACGCTGGGCACTTCCCGGAACCTGAACAGCAGATGCCTTTAAAGTGGCAAAATCAGTTTCCAGGCAGTGGAAAAAGCACAGCCGAGCAAAGGCTGATCTTGCCTGTAAATTTGCGTGTTTTCTGTGTGTGTGTAAAATCACACATGTCCCAGCGTGTGGTGGTCCACATGTGCCCAGTATTTGTTTATCTCTTTGTAGTCCTTTGAGCCTCGCAGTCTTCCGGGTCGAGTGTCACAGCCAGCCGAGCTTCAGCAGCGTCCCTCCCTTCTCACATCGCCCTTTCTCCCCCATCCCTCTCTCCGTTGCCCGGGTTACGACAGGACCTGATGCGGCTCCTGGCCAGTCAGGCTTTGTTCTACAGATGGCCCTGTCCTCTCTCCCTGCCTGCTTCTCCCTCCCGTCTGCCTCCTCTGTGCCTCTGTCATGTGCAGCTGCGCTTCGGCCCCAATATCTGTAGTTATGCTAATATGAGCAGTTGATTAATTAGTCCGCACGCACAGGTGCTTTGTCCATATGGCCCTCCTCTTCATTTGTGAATTTTCATATTACAGCACCTCTGTGTGCTTTAACCATTTATGTGTGTGTGTGTGTGTGTGTGTGTGTGTGCACATGTGTGTGCACAGGAAATAGGATGTGGGATGGTTGAGGGCATGTCACAGGCTCAGCAACAGGAAGCCCCGGCTTGTAAAAGTGCAGTGATTAGAATCTGGATCTAATTTATCATATAAATCACTGGTGGATTTAATGAGTGTGTCTGGGCAATAACAAATACTCATGACTGTGTTTGCAATTGCATCTCACCGTGATTTACAAACTCAGATTTTCTATGCAAATCCTGCCTGACATGACTCATTCACCATATAAATAAGACTCCTACTGTGGATCTCTTGTGAATAAAAGACGTCTGTCTGTCTGTCTGTCTTTCTCTGATATTAGTCCTCCTGTCACTCCCTGGGGCCCCTCCTGGGGACTATAACCAGAGAAGCACTTAAACTTTCTCCACAGCTCAAGGGAGATGTGATCAAGCGACATTTATTTCCTGAGCTGCGCTGACGGGATGTCTTGGCACCATCCCATCACAGCCTCCACTTCATACTATAAAGCCCATCCTTTAGATTTATGTTTCACACATGCTCAGGCATTTCATCAACATATGATCCTTTTCCCTCTTGTGACTGCCTGTATCTTTTTACTGTAGCTATACCATATAGTCCTTATAGCAGCATAAATCTGAAAAGGACAACACCAGTCTGTCAGTCGGTCATCGCTTTGATCTAAACTGAAATATATCAAAAACCACAGGACTGATTGCCATGATATTTTTCATCCTGAATCCTGGTGACCGGTCAGCACTTTTTTTCAGGTCAGACTTGTAATATTTGTCATATCTTCATCATCGTTCATCTCAACAGGAAGGGGTAGCGCAGCATTTTGTACAGACATTCATGGTTCCCAGACAATTCATCCTACAGTTTGACATTTGTGGTTTCAAGTGGAAAGTCTGAACGACTGTTGGATGAAGTGCCATGAAATTTGGTACACACATTCTTGTTCCCTCAGGGTAAATCATGTTGTTTCTGACTTTTCCTTCAGTGCCACCATGAGTTCAAGCTTTTAGTTTATACTACCTACAAATGAATGACATGCAAATGTTAGTCTTATAACTCGCTGAACTAAGTTTGTGAAAGGCAAATATTACATCTGCTTAACATCACAATGTAACTTTTTTTGCAAAACAATTTTGCAGTTGTTTTTTTGTTTTGTTTTGTTTTTTTGCATGTGTTACCACTCGTACCTAGTGTAGGTATATTCTCACAGAGCTGCTAGCATGTTTTGCTATTATAACTCTTTGCTCTGCAAGTACAATTGGTGCACAAGTAAATTAGCATTACACAATCATTTGATCTGTTATAAAGCTGAGAAAAAAAAACTCCCATGGGCAACTTATGAGGAGAAACTGAAGAAACATTGGCTTGGCTGAATGGGAAGCAGCATAGCCTCATTAGATACAATGAAAGCAAAAAAGACAAACAACAACAAAAATAAATGTTCCATTAAAGCTGAAGTAGCAATAATGTGGTTGCTGGTCTTGAGGCAAACTCTCCTGAGAAGTTGGTCTGAAATCAAGCATTTTTAGAGAGAAACTAATGCACATGTGGTCTACTTGTGAGGTCAGAGTTTACAACCACGCATAAATGCTGACCAGTAGATACAAGTGCAGGCTGCCAGATACGTGATCCCCATTCTTATTTTTCTCTTAAAGACATAAACTTCTCCCATTTTCCAGGAACTGTGTGAATGGATGCTGCTGTGCATCCCATGCAGAAGATCCAAGCCAGCCCATTTTCTCAAGTGCAACCAGATGTCCATGACCTCAGCCAGCTGAGCTGTTCTTCCTGCAAAATGACCCACTTCCCCCTCACATTCTCTTTGGGCCTGTTTCAATGCCTTTCAGTCAGCCACATTCCAGTTTAAGGCATCGAAGAGCAATGTGCAAGGTAGCCTAATTTCGTAGGTTAATAAGGGAGTTGGGGTGGTCCTATATTTAACATGGAGAGTGGAAACCACATTAAAAGGCCTTGTGGCTGTCCCTGAGCTCTTTCCCTGTGGACTGACTGGCCCTTTTTAATACAAGACAGCTTCAATGTGGCCTCAATAGGAAAACAGGCTCTGCACTGACGGTATCAGAGTCGCAGTCTTTACAGTCACTGTCATTATGCATATAGGTATACAACTGTGAACATTTTAATAGCTAGAGCAGGTATCTGACAGGCTCTGCAACCTTCTTATTCACAGTCCCTGAAACTTATTGGCTTCATTAATCTCATTTTAGTTAGTTCCTGTTGTGTTGCTTCTTTTTTTGACAGCCAAACATTTGTATTAACTTTCAATGCATTCTTGGAAATAATGAAAGTATTACCTAAATAACTGTACTTAGATTAAAGTATTAAAATATTATCAACAAAATGTAGGTTAAATATAAAAATAGTTTTTTATTTCTCTTTTCTATTTCTCTTTTATATTATTATTATTGATTCATCAACATGTTACACATTTTAATATTTTGGCAGTTGAAGTGTCTTATAGCTTTTTGCAAATTTATATTGTATAACAGTGCATTATATTTTAGAAACTGAATGGTAACTAGTGACATTGCTGAACAATATCATGTAATCTATCAAAAGGTACAATATTTTCCTATGACATATGCTGGAATAGTGGCATAAAATGGAAAGCACACATGGAAAAAATGTGAGTATTTGTAGTTGGACTGGAAATTAGATTAAAAGTTCTGAATTGTGACTCAGAGTTGTTAAAGTAGTAGATGTCTTTTCTCTCTCTCTCTCTCTCTCTCTCTCTCTCTCTCTCTCTCTCTCTCTCTCTCTCTGTCTGTCTGTCTGTCTTTCCCAGGGGGACTCAGTTCCCATCTGGAACAAAAGGCTGGTCTCCATAAGTGAATTATTGTTTGTTTCTTTCTGTATCTTTTTGTTCTTATAAATCACTATCAGTGCCCCCCAGTGGTAACACAAAAAAGACACTGTGTGCAAGTTTAACATTTGACTTCAGGATCAGGGGTTAAAGTTAACCTGCAGAGATTAAATGTAAAGTAATTCCATATCCTCACTGGTACAGTACAAGTGTGTGTGTGTGTGGGCACGTGAAGGTGGGGCCGCCGGTGTCAGGTCGGGTGTTTCCACACATTTCCCATGTTGATGGGAGACTTCTCAGATTAGTCCAGTCATCTGATGCTCATTTTAATCTAATCTGGAGGAAGCAGATGTTCATGGGCAGCAAGCGCAGTCATCCCTCACAATTAGCCCAATGTCTCTTTCCTCCCTTACATCCTCTTCAGTGCTGTGCTCCTTCCACGTGTAAATATGCAGCCGGAGAGCGAGTTTACATGCCTGCCTGTGATGCACAATCGAAACACTGAGTGAGAACATCTGCAAGGTCGACTTCATCTGTTAAAGACATCAGAGCGGCTGACTTTAAAAAGGAACGGCAGAAGGTTTTATGACACTTTTACTATTTTGTGTTTTCTTTGTTGGGTAGATTCATCTTAGTAGGCAGTCAGCTTTCATGCTTTCTCTCTCTTTCATTTTGTCCTCAGCTCACATATACACCACCACCACCACCATCCACCTACACACACACACACACGCAGAGAGGCGAGCATAAATAAGTGTTTGGCATTGGCTACTTATAAAGACCTTCCACTGACTACATTTAGCCCCAACCCCGGAGCAGCTCTTTGTTGAAGTAGGACCAGCACAGTGTCCTCACCTTGGGGGATTGTCCTCATTTCTGCTGTCCTTGCAAGTTATTGTGTGTGTCTGTGTGTGTATATAAGTATTGAGAGAAACCCTCTCTTTACACTGTTCATTCAGATGTGGCAGAATTTTAATAGAGTAGAAACAGTCGTTTGTTTTGTCTTTTTGAATTATCTCATCGTTTTATACTCATTGAAGAACATGTTAAAAAATGTCTCCAGTCAGGCTTGAACTGATGAGAGAAACTGCTCATGGTCAGCAGTTTGTTAAACCTTGAAATCACTTGAAAGTAAGTATATAATTGAGTTAAACCTTAATAGGTTGAGCCAATAAAACATGTTTTTTTCCCCTTGGCATGATTTAGTTACAGTGGCCAAAAGAAAACAATCTGATGAACTTAGAAAAATGAATATAGGAACCATAATGACTTTTTCCCCCTCATTTAAATCATGACCACTGCTTTTTGATGGCTACGGGTAGCTACAGGTTACAGGTGGCGGCTAAACTTCTGACTTCCTGTCTCTCCCACCAAGCTTTAGTGTAGTTATTTTAGCACTCTGGCTCCTCCCACTCAGGTTGATATAACCAGTGAGATGTTTTCTGCTTGCAGGTGAGAGAAATGGTGTTTTTTTTTAGAGTGAGAAAAAATGAATTTCAGAGATTTTTCATTTCAGCACCTCGGACAGCAGCCTCGAGGATGTCACTTCACTCGATCATGTCAGTGGATGGTAAAATCTGCAAACCAAACTTGTATGACTTTATGTATTTTATATGCAGTTTATTATACTGATGCATCACCACTCCACTATATATGCTCTTGAAGAATAATTGTGACTCTTTCTAATCATTTTGCAGTGACGTAACTCATATTTAGTCACTCTTTTGTGTATTTTAATGATGAAATGAGGAGTCACGTCTCATGCAGAAACCCACAGCACCATCCAGAGCTGGCAACTTTCAGAGGCTGAATATGATGACATCCAGCACAACAGTTGTAAAGTAGGCTAAACATTGCTGGTGAGCTGCTAATCTGGCAGAGTGAAAACTGGTCGTGATTCAGGTGAGAAAGGCAGGGATTAGTGTCTCTCTCCTTCCCCTCTGCCAGTGTGATTATGTCTGATCGAATCTGTCACAGGACCTGCATGCTCTGTGTGCTGGAGGTGTCCTTTTTGACATTGAACATATTAGCCCTTAAATATTACATGGTGCTCTTGCGCATGTGGAAAGATTGTGTGTGTCTCTTGGTATCATGATCAGGCTTCACTCTTGTTATATAGATATATATAGTCTAATACATATTTGATACTCTCTCGCACATTTCTGTCTCTCACATCGACCTGTTCGACCTCTCTCCTCTCTTTTCCATCCCCCGCCCCTTTTTTTGTGCTCCCCTTCACTTTAACGCGCACCGTCTCCACTCTGGGACTCGAGTGTCAATTATATTTGAGATTTCACATGCCATCATCATTCCCACCATCACACCTCTGTGCGTTGATTAAGAATCCACTGGACAACGCTCAGTTTTCCAAATGCATCTCATCCACACCGTGGCACGCCCAAAATTCGTCTCTTGGATGAACAAAAGATGTGGCCAAACGTAGCGCGTAATGCTGGCGCGTCTCTTGGAGGACAGTCCCGGAAAAAAAGGAGGCTCTGATATATTTATGATTAGCCTATTTGAAAATGTCCTATCTGTGGGCAATGACCTTGTTTGAAAAGAAGAGTGTTTGGACTCACCCAGCAAGTGTCTGTGTGTGTATGTGTGTGCTTGAGCGCGTGTCTACAAGACAAGGAGAGAGAGAGAGAGAGAGGAGAGAGAGAGGGGGGAGGCGGGCACGCCCAAACGATGGTGTTGAATGACGCCCGTCTGTTGCTTCTTGTGTACATCGGTGCGTCCTGCGATTGGCGGAGGCTTTGGTAAGGTACCCATCGCCGGCGCGCCGTGGGCGGGTGGAGGCCTGTTTATAAACCCAGATCTGTCCTCGTGGGCGGGAACAGCAACAGTAGAGAGTGAAAGTGAAGAGCAGGGAGGGAGAGAGAGAGAGGAGAGAGAGAGAGGCGGCGGAGGAGACGAGGCTGTGGCGGCTGCTGTGGTTGAGCGGGGTGCGCAGAGGGGGCGAGGCGGCCGCCCCTGTGTGCGTCTTCAGCCGCGCATGGACGACCACCTCAGCCTCCTGCAATCACCCCCGCCGAGCGCGACCAAAACCCGGGGCGACAATCTGGTGAACCACGGCTACACCGAGACCGAGGCCGACGTGATGACGGTGGTGGCGTGTGACAACATGCTGGAGGAGTCGGCGGCTCTGCCGGGCCACCACTCTCTGGACCGGTACGAGCCGGATCACGAGTGCTGCGAGCGGGTCGTCATCAACATCTCAGGGCTGCGCTTCGAGACGCAACTCAAGACTCTCTCGCAGTTTCCAGAGACGCTGCTGGGGGACCCCAAGAAGAGGATGAGGTACTTTGACCCCCTCCGGAACGAGTACTTTTTCGATCGGAACCGGCCCAGCTTTGACGCCATCCTGTATTACTACCAGTCCGGCGGGCGCATCAGGAGACCCGTCAACGTGCCCATTGACATTTTCTCTGAGGAGATCCGGTTCTATGAGCTGGGTGAGGAGGCTATGGAGAAGTTCAGGGAGGATGAGGGCTTCATAAAGGAGGAGGAGCGGCCGCTGCCGGAGAATGAGTTTCAGAGACAAGTGTGGCTGCTCTTTGAATACCCGGAGAGTTCGGGTCCGGCGCGGGGCATCGCCATAGTGTCCGTCCTGGTCATCCTCATCTCCATTGTCATCTTCTGCTTAGAGACACTGCCGGAGTTCAGGGACGAGAACAGGGACCCGATCACCATCGCGCCCGTCATCAACGGCACGCTCCCGTACTTCGTCAGCCCCTTCTCAGACCCCTTCTTCGTGGTGGAGACGCTGTGCATCATCTGGTTCTCCTTCGAGCTGCTGGTGCGCTTCTTCGCGTGCCCGAGCAAGGCCACCTTCTCCAAAAACATCATGAACATCATCGACATCGTGGCCATCATCCCGTACTTCATCACGCTGGGCACGGAGCTGGCGGAGCGGCAGGGGAACGGCCAGCAGGCCATGTCTCTGGCCATCCTGCGCGTAATCAGGCTCGTCCGGGTGTTTCGCATCTTCAAACTCTCGCGTCACTCCAAGGGGCTGCAGATTTTGGGACAGACTCTGAAGGCCAGCATGCGCGAGCTCGGCCTGCTCATCTTCTTCCTCTTCATCGGCGTCATCCTCTTCTCCAGCGCTGTGTACTTCGCCGAGGCTGACGACCCGGACTCGGGCTTCAACAGCATCCCGGACGCCTTCTGGTGGGCGGTCGTCACCATGACCACGGTGGGCTACGGGGACATGCACCCGGTGACCATCGGGGGGAAGATCGTGGGCTCGCTGTGCGCCATCGCCGGCGTGCTCACCATCGCGCTGCCCGTCCCCGTCATCGTCTCCAACTTCAACTACTTCTACCACAGAGAGACGGAGGGCGAGGAGCAGGCTCAGTACCTGCACGTGGGCAGCTGTCAGCCCCTGGCGGACACGGAGGAGCTGAGGAAGACCCGCTCCTCCTCCTCCTCCCTCAGCAAGAGCGAGTACATGGTGATCGAGGAGCACGGCATCAACAGCGCCTTCAAGCAGCAGCCCAACTTCCCCACCACCGCGCAGAACAACTCCCAGAACTGTGTGAACATTAACAAAAAGATCTTCACCGACGTGTAGCCGATTTGTTTCTGTCCTTTTTTTTCTTTATAAGAGTCACGATGGCCCCTGAACACGGGAGGGAGCGGGACGGTGGGGTTGGGGAGGTGAAGCGTGTCAGCTGGTTCTGTCGTTGCGCACCAGCGTGTGGAGGCAGATCAGGTGGAGAAATGAATGAAAGAAAGAAAGAAAGACAGAAAGAGCAAACCCTGTCTGTTCAGAGACGCTGCTTTGTGCTCCATCCCGAGAATCAGGATTTTTCTTTTCGTTTCAGTGATCTGAATTCATAATTCTGCACGGTTCCATTCGCGCTTGGAGAGAAAGAGCTCCTCTAAAAGTCTTAGGCCTGCTGTGCTCCCCCCCCCCCACAGAGAGAGAGGGGACTGACCTGTTGTGCGTTGCGCAATAGCCAGCACGTCACCACAACAGGTAGCTTTTTAACAGGAGAGAGAAGAAGAAGAAGAAGGAGGAGGGTACACGTGTATGCTACTTGAAGGACACTCACATTGTATTAACATGCGTTATGAGTCGTGATTCGTCAGTCGTAGCCTATACTATCCAGAATCATTTAAAATATGTGTGTGTGCTGAAACACATGTGATGTCTGAAAAACACAGTTCTGCATATATTATCTCAGTTAGAGCGTTCCGTGCTATGCCTTTTATTGTGCGTTAAAGTCTAGTCCAAATGCTACTGTCTTTAAAAAAGAGTCAAATGAAATAATCCCTTAATTATTCTTTGATATGAACCGTCCTGGTAGGCTCTTTAACGCGTAAACGGCGCTATACAAACATAGGGGCGAGACACACGTGAGAGAGGAGAAACAACGGCGCTCTTTCCACACACACACACACACAAACAGACAGAGAGAGAGAGACGCACACACACAGCGATCAAAGATGGAGCGTGCCTCTCTTTGGATGCCTCAAATATAGCCCGCTGTGATGCAGTCTCCATGGTGACGGTCGTTTCCTCGGTAACCCCGGTCACCGTTGCCATGGCACCCTTGTTTCCACAGTAACCTCCCAGATGGCTTGGAAGCTTAATCGAAGATTCTCATCTGAATAGCTCGTCTTCGGCTCTCCGGCGAGGCCGTTTGGTCATCGCGCCGTGCGTGCGTAAAGATGCAAACCGCCTTAAAAGAGGAAATAAAATTAAAAAAAAGAAACGCTGATCAATAAGCCCCCCTCCCGCCCCCCGTGCAGTGACTTAAACATTGGCACACACACAAATTGGAGTAAGCGGGTGTGTTTACAGTGAGCTGAACGTGACCCAGGCACAACTCGGAGGTGATGAGCGGAAGGAGGGAGCTCGTGAGGAATTATGAATGGACCTGGGAGCACTTTGTGTCTGGCTGTCTGGACTGCGCTACTGCGGCCGCCCAGCAGAGGCCGCTGTTCTCCCACTGATTAAAAACCGGTGAGTTTGCGAGCACTGTCACGCCTCTCTCTTGCCTCTCTTTAGCCCCTCTTTGCTTTTACTGTTTGCAGATTTACACACATGCTTTATAGACTTGTCGATTCAGGGTAGGTCGTTTTTAATTTAAAGAACAATCCCCAAGAGAGTATTTCTTCGAATCCCATCTTCACTGAAAGGTGCAGGTCAAAACAGTTCTGGTGAATGGTTATTTTGAGCATAGTGTAAAAGGAGGTTGGTGTTTTATTTAGGTTTTTCCATTGTCATCACTTTTTATAATGCAACAGTAACATGCAACAGTATGGTGACATCACAGCGGCTGCAGTACGTGTTTAGGCCTCCATCAGCCTGAGCGAGTGAGCTTTTCCCTTCCTGCGTGATGCTCCTGCAGTGTGCCCAGGTTGCCTTTAACCTTCAGCTGACTTTGTCTTTGAGATGAATAAGGGCACCAACAGCGCGCCCACTCAGCCCGTCCCGGTGCTTCCCCCTGGTGGCCATCGTCTCACGCTGACAGAACAGGTGACTCCCACCTGCCTCATGACCTCTGTATTTGTTAGCCATCCATGCAAACGAGGTCAAACAACAGAGACGTACCAGGCAGCAGCTGGTTTGACATATTGGTATTGCTGAATAAATTTAGTATGGTTTCTCATTAAATGCATTATGAGTGGAGATTGTTCTCTTGTGCAGGGTGTCTGTTTTTGTATTTGAGTTGCAAAAAACAATTTTAAATGATCACTTGCACTCCTTGAACAAGTGTTTCTGCAGTGTGTGAGTTTGGATTGTAAGGCCCACTAAAAAAATCCTTTAGGGGACAGGGTGAGCTTATATCATGCCTTTTTTTATGTACCATGCTCTTGTCTTTGAAACGGGTACGCTGCTATCCCCTGCAGATTTATGTCTCCATTTAGGTTCACTGTCCCCCCTGACTGTGATTACTCTTACCGAAGCCGAGACAAGACTGAGAAAGGAATAAAATTTTAAAAAGGCAGGGTGGGGAATCTATCAAGCAGCCATGTTCTGAATCTGTTCAGCGTGGCTGTGCGTGCGCTTGAATGTGCACTTGTAAGCACATGTGTGTGGTGGTGCAATAATAATATATAGATGTATATAGATAATAATATCTATATACATCTCCAGTCATGGTTGAGTGATAATTAGGGCAATCTCATTAGCAGGCTAACCCTAAAGGCAAAGTGGGAGGTGCCACTGGATGACCTCTCCATTGATTATTCCTTCCCATTTTGACCCCTGACCTTGACTTCATATTTTTTAAGAGAAGACCTCCGCATGACTCATCAGTCAAATGGCTCACATAAAAGCTTCGGTGGGGAGAAACACTGGTCTATTGATCAGTAAGCAAGATATATTGAGGAGGAGACGTGAGCTATTTGTTTATCATCTAACTAGATTGGTCAGTCTGGAAGCTGTTCTCATGGGAGCAGGCCGAATGGATTGTCAGAGTCAAAAGCAGAGACATAATGCAACACAGGGCCATGTGCTGTTAGTCTGTCCACCTCTGTGAACGTGCATCTCGAGTTTTACATTTGTTTCTCTCACAGACTCTAATTACATCTCCCTTCAACTTCGCTCTTTTGTCCTTTTGTTTACTACAGTGTAAGCACGTAGTTGACCTTCATATGCAGGGTAAATTGCAGGAAGTAAGCTCAGGTCTCAGGAAATATTGCCCCTATTGTTTTAGGACTCTCGTCCAAAAGTTGCCCTCTCCTCTCCTTCTGAACTGACAGTGTTTACAGTTTGAGTTTTGCATGGGTGGTAATGAGACAGCAGGGAGAGGAGGAGCAGCCTTGCGTTGTTAATAAGACCACTGAGCTGTGTGATGGGTCCGGCTACGCTGTGTGGCTTCAACAATTTTTTTCTTTCTCTTCTCTCTCTCTCGCAGGTGAAAGTCTTTTTTTCTGCACAGACCTCGTGGAACCCCCGGCGACCCCAGTTAGACTGGCTCCCATTTAGGTAAATAGACTCTATTTGATAAGGAGAGTAAATGTGACATTGGTGAACTTCAAGTAATATTCATTGTTTTCCATTTAAAAGCTATATAGATTGCCCATTAAACTGCAGTGACCTTTGTGTTTTTCCTTTAGGGGTGCAATGACTCTGGTCTTCCTGTTGGGCCTGATGGGCCAAAGTTAAAGAGTTGAGACAGATACCCACTGGATCAATTTTTTCCTCCCCTGCCCTCCTCCTCCTCCTGACTGGTGTCTTCAAACCAGGTCCTCCAACAAGCGGTGCCTAGCAGTTCTCCCCCTCAGTGGATCACCGCTCAACCCAAGATGCAACTAAATGCAAATCGCAAAAATGAAAAAAAAAAAAAAAAAGACTGACATATTCCACGTACAGCTTTGTAGCCGCAGTTTTACGACTGCTTCTGTTCTGTTCTGGAGTAAACGCACTGTGAGTGGAACCATCAGAGGATCAGGCAGTGACAGAATTCAGCCAGACCCGTGTTACGGACTCTGACATTTCTCCATACAGCTTTCGATACAAAATCCAAAAGGACAAGATTCAGGAAACAGCCAGCAATTTTGCAAAGCACATTTGACTCCTGGACTTTACATGGATTTCTACATTCTGTATTCATGTTTCTGGGTAATGATATTCATTACGGGACAATAACTGACAAGCAGCTTTTGCTTCAAGCCTAGAGTGGCGACAACTTGAGGCCAGCCGTGATTTGCTGATATGAAACTGTGATACAAATCAAAGACTGTTAGCCATATGCCTTTCTTAGCTCTGTGTGCTATGTATCGCTAATATGTGAAACACACACATGCGTGCGTGTGCTGGTTTTCACAGCTATTCCCCTGACCTGCACGTGGAGAACGATGCAAAGGCATGCACGTACACACAAACACAAACACGCGCAAACACGCACACACATGTATACACATGCCTTTGAATGGCTCTCTTTTATCCCACGGTGTGTTTTTTTAAGGGGGGATGGAGCAGAATCCTGTCAGGGGAAGGCTGTGTGTACCAGTATTTGTTCTGTGTTACTCTGTGCTGTCTTAAACATGACCCATATAAAGAGATTATGAGTTGTAGCGTCTTTATTTGAGAGGAGCCGCAGCCTTTTTTCACTCAATTACCCAGAGGATGGTGCTCATTTGCGTCTGGGAGAATATCAAGGTCCAATTACTGATGTTATTCACCTATTCTCTGTGTGTGTACAGTACATTTATGTTATGTAACTTATGACTAGAGACATCTGAAACAACCTCACCCTCTCTGTGTGGATGTTTCTGTGCAGTTAATCCGCTCTATCATTCACTCCAACATGTTGTTTTAGTATATTCAATTTGAATTTCATCATTTAACAGGTTGAATGAAAACTGTGGGCAGAGCAAAAACATCAAATAGCTGCAGTAGGGTACTAGATCAAGTGATTGCAGTACTTCATATCAAATGTGACTCTGTGCTCGAGTTTAAAAACAATGATGGCATATTTTAATGGTTTAATCGGTCAGTGTCACAATTGGAGCCTTTGTGTCCATAAAAATGCTGTCGACGTGCAGGAAATGTAACTGTTTAATAAGGGTTTCCTGTGCAGAGGCTTGAACAGAGAAGGCCTCTCAGTGTTGAGCAACAGCGTGGCGCTCGCAGCCCTTTTAGACGGCTGGTTACAGAACAAAACGCTCGTACAACAGAAGTCTCCTCTGTAGTTGCGATAAACAGACACAACAAGGCAACCTCTCCTCTAACGGGGGGAGACTGGGGCAGTCCTATATGAGAGCATCAATGAATCATCCAAACAATAAAAGACACTGTTCTGCCTGACGGATTTAAGAACTGCAACATCAGAGGCACCAGGGATTTACTGTGTGCTTGGCTTGGAAAAGAGCTAGTGATTCCCTTTTTTTCTTCTTCAAGTTTTTAAAGAATATTATCTCAAGTTGCCACACTTTTGGCTGCTCCCTGAGCTGTGTCGCTGGAACCGAACTGTGCACGAGCCCAGTGGAAAACTTTCTATCATCGGCGTGCCGAGGAGGTAAATATTAACATTCTAACAGAGGTTTACAGCCATCGTACTGTCATCCTGTGTATGAGCGAGTGTGCTTTATTGCTCCGGTGAGCCCACCAGCTTACTAATATCTGCCATCTCTCTCTCTGAAACCCGTTTTTGTAAGGCATATTGGAAATGTGGCGATAGCTCTAGACTTGATGTTTCAGATGTTTATCAGTATTGCTCAATTGTGCACTAACCCGTCCATAAACTTTGTCTTTCAACTTGTCTCTCCTGTCATTTTCTCCCAGCTTTACTTTCAGACATTTCGGTGAGAGATACAACTGCCTTGAGATCGCGAATATACCTATGATATCATCAAACTCACCGCCAGCCGTGGTGCTACAGCAAGAAATCTCCATAGCAACAAGGGACGGTTGTTGGTAAGCGAAAGAGAGTGGGAGAAAATGGCCATATAGACCAGATCCAGTCTACAGGTGCCATGACGGGATCACCACTTAAGCCGTCTGTAGTAGTGTCAACTGTTGCAGCGTTTACAGGGCTTCTGGGAAGGACGCGACTTGTGTGCCTCTGTGTGTTTTCGGCTATTGTGTATCTGTGTGTGAGCGTTTCTGGCAGAGGATCGGTGTATTATCTCACCATGCAAGGTCTCTCCCAGCAGGTCTACTATAAGGGGAGTTAAGACAATGATGAACATGAGATTGTATGCACACCCAAACAACTCAGAGCATTGTAGGGTTAAAAGCCAACAACAGCAGATGTCAAAAGAATTTCCCAGCGTATCTAGGAAATTGTTTTTTTTTTTTTTTTTTACCACATTGTGAGCACAACATTGACATTATCCTCTTTAGTTAATATGGTGAACCTTTTAGCCAACACTTCCTTATTTACTGCCTTTAAGCTTTGGGTTTCTGGAGCAACATATCAGGTTCTTTAACTGCTAAATCCTCCAGTCTTCACTCGTAGGTTCCCAGTGTGTGAGTGATTTTCAGCTAAAAACAGTTGCCTTGTGTGGCTAAACAGCTCTACGAGGGCAGAGAAATTACTAAACTAATAATGGTAAACAATGAGCTGCAATTCTCCAATAAAACTCTATAAGATTGATGGTAACTTCAGATTTAGGCTACATTTGTCTGTACTATATGGTCAACATTACAAGTGTCCCCTTTCACAATTAAAATTATTTTCACATTAATATTACTATAAAATCTGCATTTATTTTAGGTAATTTAAAGGTTGATGTGATTGTTTGTTGCTCAGGTTGTAAAGCCCTCCAAAACAACTTTATGACTTTAGGTTATATAAATGAAGTAGACATGATATGACCTGAATCTGTTAAAGACAATTAATTTTTTTTTCTTAAAGAAAAACAAAACTTTAAATTTTGTATATATCCATGTTTAGTAGCAAAGCCCCGTCACTGGCAGCTTGGAAGGATGGTTGCTAAGGATGATGATGCTGTTGCTAGTGCTTCCACAAATAAATAAATAAATAAATAATTTAAAAAAAATTATTTCTGGACTCTGATTGGCTGATTAGCTCCAGCGCAGGAGATGAGGTGGAACTCCTGGTCCAGACACATATTCTGTAAATGCAAACATACACATGTACACTTTGAAGTGCATGCAGACACACAAACAAATAGATCCAAAATAATATCTGCAGACCCAGATGTTAATAATGACCCAGACGATTTTTTTTCTTTTCTAGCTGTTGAACGGGTGATCATCTGCCAGTCATTTCAGTTTTTTGCTGTCAAAACAAACAGACAGATGGTGGAGAGGGTGTAAAACAGGGAGAGGGAGAATGAGATGCTTTGCTCTACAGGATGACTCATCACTTTGTCACAGTGACCTTTAACAGCTACTCTCTCCACCTCTATTGTTCTGTCCCTCCCCTTCATTTAAAATTTCTGCACACCTCTAACTAACATTTCCCGCTGACTGTGTTCGTCTTCTTGCTAACCTCTTACTCTTGCTCGCTTCGCTGTGACACATATCTGCTCTCCATAACATAATTTCAACCTCTCCCTCCTTTTTCTCTCCTCCTATTTTGCTGGGCGAGATGTCCTTAATGTCGCTCGGCGCACGTTTCAAAGTCGCACCGCCAAGCCTCACTGTAAAGGAGGTCTCTGCACATAACATGCATATTCATCCCGTGCATATCTAGTCATGCAGTGTAGATGTCATTAATACACTCCCAAGTTTCCTCGCTAGGCTGGGCCACACCTCCGGAGTTGGGTCATTGATTTTTCCTTGTTTTTCGAAGGCTGAGAAAGCAACAGAAAGTGAAACCACATCCAAAATCAATAGTGGAGTACTCTACTGTGAAGGTGAGGACATATCTCATCATGAAGGAGGTGATCATGATCAGCCTGGCTGCCCTCAGCTGGCAGGTAGAGAACTTCCAAGGTCAATCTATTAATACAGAAGGACCCCAGGGGGCGAGAGCAGTGAGGGGAGAAAATGATGGGGAGATGAAGGGTAAAAATAAGGTAATGTTGCAATTAAGTTCCTTGGATACTTGTCATGGGGAGAACAACTGGTGTGGGGTGCTTTTTCCATATGTTTCAAAGTGAAATGAAAGTTAGGCGGCATGCAGTGCTGTCATACAGTAATTTTAGGAATATTAGAGTAACGGAGACAAAGCAGCCAAGTTGAGTGGCAGAGCTTCAGTCATCATTAGTGCCATTATATGCGCGTGCGTGGCTGCATTTGTATCTATGATGTTTGCTTGTCTAGTTTCTTCATTTTCCATTTTAAGTTCCCTGTCTCTGAGCTCTAAAGATTAGTATGACTTTGCTTAAATGTGTGTATTTCAGCGTGTGCATGCAGGCCCTCGTTACATCTTTGTGTGTGCATGAGAGTGAGAG
>JBAJHX010000041.1:18487442-18501609 GCA_037176925.1 Amniataba percoides
TGTGTGTGTGTGTGTGTGTGTGTGTGTGTGTGTGTGTGTGTGTGTGTGTGTGTGTGTGTGTGTGTGTGTGCATGCGTTGCAGCTCATAAGCGAGCGATCACCTGCTGCAACGCCAGCAGAGGTCATCCCAGACAAAAGCTCCTCCCGTGCAGTCTGCTGTCATAAGTTGGAATAAACACCCTCTTCTCTCCTTCTCTCTCTGTCTTACTCAGTCTCCTCCTCCCTGTCTCGGTTCCACATGTTCTGCTGCATAGAAAAGGGTGGAGATTGTAGGTGTGCAGGTCTGCTGACTCACACACCGATGCACAAAATATGTTGATCATCTCACAACATATCTCGCCTGAAATATTAGTGTGAAATTATTCCCTGATTAATGTGCTTTTATCATGGGGAATAATGGATTCTAGGAATTCCCCACATTTTCTCGTTATTCCATCTACAACAAATATTGCTTTCATTAACATCACTTCATTTTTTTCCTAGAAATTTTGGGACTCCTCCCTCAGCTGGGACCACTATGATGCACCAGCTGGCACAAAGAGTCACAGTTAATAATTGACTAGATAAATAAAAAAAAAAGACATTTCAGTCAGTGAGAAGGTGCACAGGCTTGGTTACAGCAGGCATGTGGGGTCGTTAGTTGGAAAGCATTCTTAAATTTCTCGACGAGGTTCCATCTGGTCTGCTCGGCTGAACACATAAAACAGAATCAATGGACTCATTCTGAGGCTTGGCACAACCTGAAGGTGAGAGGGAACTGGAGACAGAGTTGAGGATCTAAAATGGCTGGAGGGCCAAGAGCCACCGAAGCTCTCGCTCAGTTGTGTGCCAGTAAGATAAAAGTATTAATGCTGTATGCTGTATTATGGGTTTCCCCTCCCTTTGACAAAATTAAAACAACTGTGGGGCTTTTTTTTTTTTTTTTTTACTTTGATTCGTCAGCAGATTCATGGACATTTATTCACGTTGGATATCGGAGCATAATTACATCACCAGAAAGTCTATGTCATGGTGAATCTAAAAAATATGTGTATAATGTCTATAATGTGTCTTAAGACATTATGGCAGTGGGCCGGTGTGGGTTTTAAACCTTCCAGGCCACAGATGACACTGGCAAGTTCAAATGTCATCAGTTCCTCCAGCACAGTATGTCAAAGTGAAAAATAATTATTGGGCCACATAGGTTATGTTCTACTGTAAAAAAAAAAAAAAAAAAAAAAAAAAACACTAGCATAGTAAAACTTTATTAAAGGCAAAATTAAAGACAAGCGCCTGAGACTCTTAAGGTTTAGAGAACCTCAGTTGCCTCCAGGGGTTGTGCATCAGTCACTGTCGCTGCTGTAATTGCTGAAAGTGTTGCTGAGGAAAACCAATAACTTCCCTTTGTTTTCAGAACACCACCATGTAACTGTAGTATCTTGACTCACTCTTTATACTCCTGCTGTAGACAGTCGACGCACTCTGTTAGAGAAACGATCCTGTTCATTGTGTCTCACACAAATTTTCATATGCAACAAATTTGTTTGCATGATTTTAATGTCTTTCTGGGTAATTGCAATTCACCATAAACTAACATTGCCCTCCTCTGAATTCTAACGTGAAAGGCGACGTGATCCCAGCCAGCGTATGCAAATTGTAAATGCAAAACAGTTGCAGCAATGAAATTAAACTACACAGTCTGCCAAGGATATGACTCACCCCCCACACCCCCCCACCCCCCTCCGTCCCGAGGGGCTCAATCCCATATCCCATACTCTAAGTGCCCCGTCGCAGTAGTAAAACTCTGTTATAGATGACTGCTGTGAAGGTGGCGGATGATGAATCATTACGCTCCTGACACCCAGAATTGGATACTGGTGGCTGGGCTCATAGCTGCCCTCCATTTAAAAGTGGCCCTCCACATTTACATCAGCAAACTATGAGGATTTAAGAGTTCCTGGCCATCAATCAACCTGCTTATGTAAAAGTGTCGATAGCTCCTGATTGAGACCTTCAGCCGGAGTTGCGACCTGGTTATCGGGCCTGTGTGCGGAGTGAGCTACCACCGCAGTCCTCGTGGTCCCATGTCACAATGTTAATCAGTATTTTGACATTTTAATTGCAGAAGGATTGCATATCATGTTGAACCTGTCCTTGGGCTGCGGCGGGAACGGCTGAGCAAGGAGAACACACTCGGGGGAGGACGTGTGGTTTTCCTCATGTATTCTCGGGAGAATTTTTTCCTTTCATGTGCAATTCCCGCTCTCTGCCTGCAGACATATCTGGGTTCTCACCTGGCCCACTTTCACCCAGCAGAGGGAGAGAAGGGCGGGGAAGACCGTCTGTCTGAGCGAAAACCTCACTGCCAGTTAATTGGACTTCATAATCAGTGAACTTCACCCATGTTTGTGATCGCATCAAGAGCCGTTAGCATCAGTCTTCTGCAGGTACTTCTAAGTGGACTGTGACACAGTATGCAGGTCTGTAAACGTAATCAGATTCAGAAATTGCACTGGAGTCTGCCTCTACTCTGCATCCACCGAGGACCTCACAGGTGGTGCACACATTTTACTCACTGCTTTCTCTCATCAGAATGTTTGAGCAGACAAAAATAGCAAATCCCAGACGAAAATGTGCACACGGACACGTCATCCCAACGCAGTCACAGGAACACAAACCCTGTATGCATCCAATGCAAGCAGTAAAACCATGAAAAAAGGAAAATTCGGATCAAATTTGGGTTACCAACCCAGGCCGGCCTGGGACTGGAGCAGTTCACAGAGCGGTCACAGACACACACAGGCGCCGCAGCTGTGGGGTCATGTATTATTATTTTAAAAACTAATTCTTTGATTTCAGTTCAGAAAAGCTGCATCCTTGTCAGAGGAAAAAAAAACAGTGCTTTGGGGTTCTTTTGGGGGAGGGGGGTGCGGTTACTGTGCATGTGCGTATCTGTATGGATGTTGTTATGTAAAGCTGCATCAGGGTCAAAGTCGATCACAACCTGCGTGAAATTCTTTATCTCATTCCCAGTTTCTACTTTAACATGTTGTCTCACCGCGATGCTTCCCCTTTAATGTGGATCAGTGAGGGCAGGAGTGTCGGAGAGAGGAGAAGGGAGGGAGGAGGAGGAGGTGGTGGTGGATGGAGGGAGGGAGGGAGGGAGGGAGCGCAGAGGGACGGGGCGAGGCGCGCAAGAAGCTCTTAGTATGCGCTGCGATGCCCGACTGCAGCCCACGCGTCTCAACTATGGTGAATTGTGGTGAAATATGAGAGACGGGCGAGGAAGGGCCGGCAGCTCGCTAACAGCCGGTCGTGATGAGGTGACAGAGCCCGCTGCACAGATGAGTCAAATGAGGGAGGAAGGACAGACATGAAGGAATGGACTCACGACCTCACGGCACCTTTTAAGAGGAGGCAAACTGGATAAAAAAAATTAAAAAAAAGAAAGAAAGACACATGCGTCTGCGCACCGGAGAGCACCAGGGTGAATTCCTGCATGCCGTGATCTGAAGGCACATAATGCAATGCTGCTTTGTTTTTTTTTTCTTAGTGCATGGAGCCTGTTGTGGCTGGGGAGGGCTGCAAATGTCTTGAGCATGTCTGGCACCTGTCACTCCGAACTAACTACCCCGCACAAACCGCTGCCATTGTAACGATGCGCCAGTGCATGAACTTGGTGGCTGCTGTTTGTGTCCGACTCATGACAGACACCTGTTAAAATCGCCCTGTGCAGAAAGGAGGGGGAGGGGAGAGGAGGGGGGGTGCGTTATTTCATGGAATAGATGTGGTTGTGAGCCTCCATTTCTCACTAATGTGCATCATTGGCGCGTTCATATGGATGTTCACCATTAGGGAAAAAAACAGGATGATGGAATTTGCGCAGAAAATAGAAAATAAGATTTTTAGAGACGCAGATGGGGAGCTGTTTTTTTTTTTTTTTAAATGTTGGGGATCAAACAGGTGATTAGATTAAATCTGCGCTTCCCACTACAGAGACACTGACAGCGGCGCGTCTCATTCCCGTTTTAAGATAAGCTTCACCTCGAAAATCCCCCCTCCACCCTCCTTCCCTCGCTCCCTCCATCCATCCACCCTCCCTCCAGCTTCAACCTGTAGCCGCATCGCAACATGTTTCTGCTGGTCACTGAGGGAGGGGAGGTAACTCCTGCGTCCTCACGCCTTGTCCCCTCTCACACTCCCACTGCTGCGTTGCTGCAGAGCTTCGGGTGATCTATGGCCGGCGGAGAGGAGCTGCTTTGACCGCTGGGAGGGGGGGCTGACTTTTGACCGGACACTTGTGCTGGGCCCTCCACACAGCACCACCAGAGGACGCACAGCAAGCAAGCTGCACAAGCTTCAGTGCAAATAGGTAGGTTTGTGTTTTTTTCACTGTTCAGATGGCGTTCACACTGATGCCACCTCAAAATAGGCCCAGTATCCAGTAATAAACACCCTTATGCATGCCATCATGATACGCTGTTCATCTGATCAGCGACTTGATGAAGTTTTTCTCGGCCACATCACACATACAGAGAGAGGAAATTCATCTCCGAGGCTGCATGGAGCACTCACCGAGTAATCAGATTTGTTGGTTGTAATTGCAGCCTGTGAGAGCTGATACAGTATTACTGGCCAGCATATTGATCCTGCAGCGTGCTCATATGAGTGAGAACTCATAACCTGATACACATAGACACAAAGGAGCCAATTCGCTCAAATGGCTCAGTCATCACCCCCTCCGTGCTTGTTATTTTCGATGGCCCTGCTGTTGCCAGCGTTTGCAGGCACCGCAGCATTTCTGGAAAATTACTGACAATTTTAGTCTGTGAAAACTGTTCTGTTTACAAAACGATTTGTTCAGAATATCGTGCTCATGAAGTTTGCCGAATGTGCATACTCGAAATCTGAATTAATAAATCAATTACAAAGTTTCCCTCCTCGTGGCATTCATTACTGCAGCCTTTTCTGCTTTATGTCCTGTCCTGTAGCTCTTCGCAGGCGGATCTGCCTGTACCCGAAACCCACAAGCGTGTGGGGCCTTTATCTCCTCAAGGCCCGACGTGGCCCCACCCTGTCTGAAACCTGCAGGTCCCATCTCCCTCCAGCATGACGGTTGCTACCAGCGACCCTGCGGACGAAGCGGCGGCGCACCCGGGTCAGCCTCACGACCAGTACGACCCGGAGCCGGATCACGAGTGCTGCGAGCGGGTCGTCATCAACATCTCAGGCTTGCGCTTCGAGACGCAGCTCAAGACTCTCTCGCAGTTTCCAGAGACGCTGCTGGGGGACCCCAAGAAGAGGATGAGGTACTTTGACCCTCTCCGGAACGAGTACTTTTTTGACCGGAATCGACCGAGTTTTGATGCAATTCTGTATTATTACCAGTCAGGAGGGAGGCTGCGCCGGCCTGTTAATGTGACGCTAGACATTTTTTCAGAGGAGATCCGGTTTTATGAATTGGGTGAGGAGGCTATGGAAATCTTCAGGGAGGATGAAGGTTTCATAAAGGAAGAGGAGCGGCCTCTGCCAGAGAATGAGTTTCAGAGACAAGTGTGGCTGCTGTTTGAATATCCCGAGAGCTCAGGTCCTGCCCGCATCATCGCCATCATCTCCGTCATGGTGATTCTTATCTCCATCGTCAGCTTCTGTTTGGAGACACTGCCGGTTTTCCGAAACGAAGACGAGGAGATGTACAATAATCCATTCCACCCCATGTCCAATGCAACATCTACCTTTGACGGCTCGACGTACTTTACGGATCCTTTCTTCATCGTGGAGACCCTCTGCATCATCTGGTTCTCCTTTGAGTTCCTAGTGAGGTTCTTCGCCTGTCCCAGTAAAGCCGGGTTTTTTGGCAACATCATGAACATCATTGACATCGTGGCAATCATCCCTTACTTCATCACCTTGGGCACAGAGCTAGCAGAGAGGCCAGAGGACAGCCAGGCGGGCCAGCAGGCTATGTCTTTGGCTATCCTCCGTGTCATCCGTCTAGTCAGGGTATTCCGTATCTTCAAACTCTCACGTCACTCCAAGGGGCTCCAGATCTTGGGACAGACTCTGAAGGCCAGCATGCGCGAGCTGGGCCTCCTCATCTTCTTCCTGTTTATCGGCGTGATCCTTTTTTCCAGCGCTGTCTACTTCGCAGAGGCCGACGAGCCACATTCCCAGTTCAGCAGCATTCCTGAGGCCTTTTGGTGGGCCGTGGTTTCGATGACCACTGTGGGCTATGGAGACATGGTCCCGACAACCATCGGGGGAAAGATCGTGGGGTCTCTCTGCGCAATTGCAGGTGTGCTGACCATTGCCTTGCCTGTGCCCGTCATCGTGTCAAACTTCAACTACTTCTACCACAGAGAGACGGAGGGCGAGGAGCAGGCACAGTACCTGAACATCCCGAGTGTGCCTAAAGCCAGCTCGGCTGACGACCTGAAGAAGAGCGGCCGGAGCGGCAGCGGATCCACTCTCAGCAAATCTGACTATGTGGAGATCCAGGAGGCTGATAACCACAGCATCGAGGGCTTAAGACCAGAGGGCATGAAAACAGGAAACTGCACCCTGGCTAACACTAACTATGTAAACATCACTAAGATGCGTACAGACGTATAATGAGAGCTACTGTAGATGGTTCACCTCAGCTGGGGTCTACAGGGACTCTAGCTGGAAGATGAAGGTATGACTCCCTGTGTTGACCAATGTATGACGCCCAGTATGGGAGTCCAGAGCAGATGAGTCAGATTATCTTGGAGAAAAGGTCAGTAGGGAGGACGTCATGGTCTCCCACATCCTATGGCGCATATCATAGAACTGCCACCCATCTTATTTAGGACATTGTCAGTGTCTGCATGGAGTTAGCCTTACCTATGTGACAGTAGTCGTCCTGCTCGCAACAGTAGCCATATAGTAGCCTAACCAGTAATAATCCATGTTAACAGTGTAAAGGGAACACTAATTTTATCCTTCTTGCTCAAACTGCCGAAGATGCACCATAATGATAATTTTGATTAGCCGTAACCTTTATATTTAAATGTAACCTGACGCATTGATTTAGGATTAAAAACAGGCCATACTCTCAGCATTCACGAGCAACTTTAATCTGCTGCTCTAACTGCCACGGTCCTGACTCAGAGAACACAGAAAATCTCCAAGATCACAGCTGTTCAATCCGGGAAGCTGCAGAGAGCGATGGTAATATGCTTTTGGCCAAATGGTCATTTGTTGCTTTCTCTGTCAGAGAAGAAGCCAGAGTGCTCGAGCGTTCCTCCCTGGGCCCTCGCTAGATATTGTGTAGTATAAGATAGTGGTCTCTGTAGAGACCAACAGATAGATGACAGTGCTGTGCTGTAATTCTGGACCACAACAGCACACCTTCTTCTTTTTCCTGCCATTTTTTCCTTGAAGTGGATTTACACTCTTGCCAAGACTCTGCCTTTTGTGTGTGTGTGTGTTTTCTGGCCAATGCAGGATAGCAGGTGGACAGAAGAAATGTCTCACTAATCAGAGTGAATGTCCTGTTTTTATTACTGAGGTGTGTGCATTTAATTTGTTGTTCTTTTTTATTTAGTAACATGATGAATGTGTGCTTTTCATCTACATTTTTTATGATATAGGAAGAAAGATAGTGAATATTACTTTGTGCGGCATTCTGTGCGGGTGCCTAGTTCTTCATCGTCTTAACTTTACCTTTAAGTGTCTCTTTAGCCGCTAGCCGTGTCCACTAAGAGGCGTGAGAAATGCTCAGTGTGACACCACTGCCCGAAATAAATGTGGCTGTTCTTGACTTCATAGCATTCCATGTTTGTAGAAATAGGTCAAATAAGATTCAAGAGCAAACTAGAGTGAGGTTTTAGTTTGTTTTTATCAGAGGCGTTTTTTTTTCTATATTGTCTTTTCACCATAATGATATAGTGTCGATGTCCTGAATGCATAGAACTGATCAAGTGAATCCTCAACATTTAAAACGCAATTGAAAGATTATGGCAGCAAAGTTAACTTGATTTATGCATAATCAATAAATGTTTTGTTTGTTATGTTTGTTTTGTTGCTGCAAATGGCCCGCTACCAAAGAAAGAGCTCAGCGATCAACTAAAATTAGGTCCATCTATTGTTATATCAGAGATGCAAGCTTTGTATATTAAGGCTCTAAGAGATAAGATGTAGAAGAGAAGAAGCATTTAAGTTGTCTAAATATAAAGAAGCTCATTAGCAGAGGAGACTAAATTGATCGCTCTTGAATAATCAAACTGATAATCACTTCAGCCTGCATCGTATTCGTTCCTGCATATTTCTCCCCTTAAACAACAGATCAACATTAATCAACTTTGCCTGCATTTGGAACAAATGAAAAAAATTTAATTTTTTTTTATGTTAGATTTTTATAGCAACAAGTGTTTCTAGCTCAGTTTTCTGCTCTCTGAAGAGTTGTATTTTGGGTTTTTTTTTCTATTTTGAGGGGACCTAATGCAATTTGAAAAATCATTCCATTGGTGCATTTTTGCCCAGATAATGCAGAACCCAGAATATGTGTCCTTTATCAGCTTTTTGTCAAACAGATTCTGCTACTGTAGTGCTGCATGTCCTTTGAAGTATTCATTGTAGCATGAATTAGTATGATTAATACTTAAAAAGAAAAGTGACATAAATATATTCCTATATCTATAGAGGTACTGGCACTATGTGCAATATACTGTATGAAAGACTAGTGTCTTGTTTTACAAGTATGTGTCATGCTTTGCAAATGCGTCTTCTCGCCATTGCTAGAAGTTACTCAGAGAGGGGTTGGTGTCCACAAGATGAACTGTTAACAATTGCTAATGTAAGGAGGACTGAGAGGAAAACAGCAGGTTCAAAGCCACATTGACTTCAAAAAAGGGAAAGCTAAACCCAGTGTTCAGACATTCGCTAATGTCCCGTTACTCTCAGCTTTAAGACTTTTATAGGCAATTGCAGTGAGAGTAAGTATGTCTCACAGCAAAAGCACAACAACAGCTACGATCTGCTGCCAGCCCAGTGGGTGCACAGAGATCCAAGCAGTCAGTCAGCCAGACTTTTTGCTCAGCCAGGTGTATCATGATGCTCCAAGGGACTGTCTGAGAGCCCCTCTGTATCTCTGATATATAGGTCCATCACGCTCAGTGTGCAGTGCTGTCTCTGCTTAAGTGTATGTGTGTGCATGAGTGAGGTAGAGACAAAGAGATTGTGAAAGAAAGGGAGCTTTCCCAAACACACAAAAACTGAGTGTGACACTTTTAGGGACAACGTAGTAGCTGATATCTAAAGCACTGCACTTCTTGACTCCGGGCCAGAATATCTATGGTGCTGTGTATGTCCATCCGAGCGCACTGTTTACAGGCTGTGTATACATTCAACACATGCATACAGTACAGTATATTAAACAAAGAATACTGAAAAGAATGTCCTGCACCCACTAGAGATGAGATGTACGAGCGTGTGATGATTTGTGAGATAAGCTGTGGTATTAGCCAGGGTCAGTTACTGAAGAGAAGGAGATGGGAAATATGATAATGAAAGGAAGATAAACACTGCCCATGACCTCCTTGCTTTGTACTCTGATGTGTACTTGTATTTTTCTAAACTGTTCTTGTGTGTTGGAACACCTTTGCGACTTCATGTGGCTTGAAAGCTTCGTCTGTACTGCCGTCTTTTCCACTCTTGTTACCAAGCACACTGTTGAAGTGACACTCTGTCAAGACAAACACACTCCCTCGTAGAAAGCAACAGGACGACACATCAGGATCATCTCAAGCACGGGAAACACGTCTTTGCTGTATTCCACAACACAGACAAGAAGACACTTTAGACACACACACACACACACGCCAGACATATGTACACACACAGCCAGTGTACACACACGCGTACTGCCTGTGAACATGTACCTTTATGGTCACGTCTGCTGTCAGGACACCTGTGGTTCTGTAAACTTCAAGACCACAGAGGGGACGGACTTAAAGCCACTGCTGGTGGTGAACACACGTAGCCATGTAAACAATGTATCTAAGACTTACGGCTGCTTTCAATGATGTCTTAAAATGCCTAAAGCTTCAGCTTTAAAACAAGCTTCTGCCATGTACAGATTCCTGTGTAGCAGGGAATCACAGTGTATGCTTGCTGAATTAATCCAAGAAATTTAAATTGTATAGTGTATTATCTCTTAGGTTTAATATGCTCCAGGGACTAAGATTGGAAGTATATTAAGAAATCAAGTAGGAAATATAATTTCTTTAATGAATTTGTGTCATCCGACACTGTATAACTGAGCTGTTGTCTGTTTTTTTTTTTCACTATGTTTTTCTATTTGAATGTTATTACTGGCTCTCCCTTGAGCCTCACAGTGCAGGGGCTGAGGTTAGACTGAAATACACATGCAGGCCTTGATCAAGTAGATTCTGTCTTAATGCATATTTTCTCCTTCCCACCTCCAATTTCTCTACTTCCTCTAAATTCTTCAACTCTTCACAGACATCAAGTTACAAAAGCGTGTGTATGAGATTTTGATAATCCTCAGCTTCTTCACTGTAGTGCGGTCTCTACTCACGGTGGTCTATACTCAACTATCTGTACAAAGCCTGTGTTTTTCTACCATTGTAAGGACTGAACCATGAAGCAAATGTCCATTTGGTTCACAGAGAGGAAATATGGATCTGAATGTTTGCCATGTCCTTCACAAGGACTTCAGTAAATAGAAACTGATTAATAGAGAATATCTATGGAGAGCTACTTTCATCATTCAAAATAATTGTAAAAATAAAACTATTATGAATAATAATGGTCTAGCATCTTTGTGATAATCTCAAGCTCATGTGTCTTTCTCATGGGATGTAATATGAAGGCAAAAAGACTAAATAGATTGTTCCCAGATCAAACCAGCTGATTAAACCAGTGTTTTGTGTTTGTGGTGTTAAATGTATGTCCTGGATGTCCGTTTATCAGCTTATTGCAGATCCTGTGTTAAAGACATAGCGAGGTCACTCAAGCATGCAGTTTGCAACACTTCCAGCTCTTCTTTGGGGCTCTCTAAAAGAAGGCAAATGAAGCCACAAGAAAATACTTTGCTCCATGTACAGTATAAATTGTTGAAAGCCCAACCGGAGCGGCCTCTCTCATGCCCATTACAGCAGAGATATTTGAGTATCGACCCTCACCTCCTCAATGGTTTTATGTCCCGCTTCTCTCCTTAAGTGAATCTTCTGCTCTCCGCGGCTTACTGAGAAAGCAAAGTGGTCTATTTATGAAACCAACAAGGGGGGGGATAGTGAGGAGGAGAGAGAGGAGAGCAAAACGCTCTTGACTCCTGGTTCAACACAGAGTGGGACAAGTACAAACATTCGCTGTATCAGTGCCATTTGGTGGAGGCGAACACTTCCCCGAGCAGCTGGAAATGTTTGTCTCGCGCCCTCGTTGTCTTTCCCCTTTCCCGCTCTCATCTGCTCGAGTTTGTTTTCACTTTCCCTCTCTATTATTCGCCCCTCTCGTATTTCATTTCCCACACAATTTTCTCTCGCCTTTGCCATCTCTGCCTCTCCAGCAGTGCTAAGCACCAAAGTAATGCGCAGTGGGAGATCTGATTCTCCTCTCAGACGTATATTAGCAGGAGTATAATGCACCCTCTGGCTGTCTCAGTTGGCCGAGTTCCGGTATGTCAGCTAAGGACAGTAGCCAGGCAGCCTTTCATGTAACTGATGGGTATTGATCCACTGATTGCGGTTTGACTAGCTACGTATTAAACAGAGGCTGCGCTCAAGTTCTCTTTAAGACAGTCAGACTGCCAATATTCCAACTATATCGCGCATCTGCGGTTTATCCCGTCTTACAGCGCGCGGGAGCTTCTTCCCCGCACCCCTCCTGACTCCTGACCCACTTATTTTGTAGGCGACATTTATTAAATGATTTAAGGTGGCCAAGAGAAATAATGAAATTCATATATTAGCAATAAATCTTCCCACCCAGTTTCACTCCTAACGCCCGTCACTTTGATGGACACGAGTGCAGTTGTGTTTGTCTGTTGTATGAGGCAATAACCAATACACCGAGGGATTGCCTCACATGCTGTGTATGTTCGCCCACTGCAGTATGGGCTGATTTGTAACCTAATATACAGCCCAGTTAATGGCCTGTCAACCTGAACTTTCTTTATAGCACACCAGGTTCCATAGGGGAGACCTGTGTGCGTACCTTGTGCCACTGTGTGTGTGTGGAGGAGGAGAAACCCTATTTTCATTACTTCCATCCTGACAGTGGAACCCCCCCCCTATATTAACTTCCTCTGTTAATAGCACATACAGAAGGTCTTCTTTTCCTGTTTATAGGGAATTACTCCTTCTTGCTTTGAATATGTTAAGAGCCAAATCACTGATCGTGTAGTTTTTAGTAATTATTATTTTTTTATTGGATCAGTAGTCTTTTTTAACAGAGGAAAAAAATAAGATCATGTTTTAATGATTCAAACTGCAGTGTGAAAAAATATAAATATATTTTCCAAAAGTACATGTTACATCCACAGATAATGCATGTCTGAAAAAAAAGGGGGTGAATAATACTTGGTAGTGGTATAGTATGGATGACAGAGAGGTGGAGTGGGAGCAGGGTTAGACTTCGAGCGGAGGAGAGAGGAGCACCACTGGGGAGCTTCAGCCTGTCAATGTGTTTAATGAGCTGAATTGATTTACCGGTTTGGCCTATATTCTGTTCTGGCCACTCTCCATCATACACCTTAACTTACAGCCAAGCACGGTGCGGCAAGGGTCTTAAACGTTTTAGCTGATAAGCTGTGTTTAGGGAACAGCTGGGCTTAACACAGTGAGATATAAAATATAAATGAAAGACACTCTCATACGAAATAAGAGATACACAGGACTTGCAATTACATTAAATTAGATTCTTTATTTTGTCTTATTTCTGCAGATGACTGAGGGTGGATAAGGGCACCAATTCATAGGTACGACATGTAAATATATGACACATATGGAGAAAGAGGCAGCCCCTATAAAAAGAAAGGAAACTCACTGCTTTTAATATTTTCAGTTTCAGTTTCTTTACTGGACTCCATCTGTCTTTAGCTCAGCCAGCAAAAGTAGAAACAAATTAAGCATGTGGGAGCAAAACAAGCACAGCACAGAGTAACCTCGTGAGAGGGATAACAAGCACATCTACAAAGTCTACTCTACCAAATGTTGCAGTGACCTTTAGAGAAAAAGACTTCAAACAGATATTCATGATAAAATTAATCATTGCAATCATATGCTCCCTTTTTAGCATAACCATTGCTGCATAATAAGAGTCAACCAGCTCTGGTTAAAAAATAGACTCAGTTACACTTGACCTCTGTGCATGCTGAAGCTAAAAAAGCTCTTCCCTGCAAGTTGGTGTCAGAACATGAAGGGAAAAATGCAGACATGATAACAAACATAATGCCTTTATTGCAAATGAAAGAGCTAGTAGTCCTGCAAAACTCAGTGTGTGTGGACTGATTATCAGCATGATGTCTGCTAATTCTGCTGACGACATGAAGCTGAATCTTGCAGTAAACTTGCATCGCATCAGGAGGTGTAAGCAGTTACCTTTACTTGGACAGAAGTGCCAATATTACAATGGAAAGTTTAAAATTATTCTAAATACTTCACTACAAGCAAAAGTCCTGTACACAAAATCTTATTTAAATAAAATTACTTAAGTATTATTAGCAAAATGATGCAAAAATATTTGGAAACTTATGGATTAATATTACTGCTGTATTGCCTTGTATGTTGCTTTTTACTGCTGAAGATGGTTAGGGTTAGGAGAGAGGGGTGAGCTCATTTAACTACTTTATATGCTGCTGGGCAGTTTAATCTGCAGCAGTGCATCATGGCATCATGGTGTAGGACATGAGAGGGACAAAGGGTGCTAATCGACGAGGTCCAAAAGAGTAAAGGGACCCACAAAAACTCCCTGTAGTAAAGGAGGCTCAGAGACAGCCTGTGTCCACGGTCCAGAATTCCCTGCTATGCCCCTGTATTATGGTCTATAAGATCATTACGTGTTTGTAGTGTGGCTATCCTTTGGCCACCATGCATCATGCAAGTAAACTTTGCACGAGTTCAGATAATATACGAATACGAATACGAATACGAATACGACAACTTTATTCATCCCGAAGGAAATTGTTGTGCCAGAGTGCAGTACA
>JBAJHX010000041.1:18501709-18520904 GCA_037176925.1 Amniataba percoides
TGATTATTTCCAAGACAGATGCTGCACATGAGGATATTGCTCGTAATAATAGACAATGTATAAATACACTATCACCTGTAACTTAATAATATATATACTTTACAATATACTTTGCAACTGATACAAGGGGGGTTAGTAAGTAGGTAAGTAGCTATCAGACACATAATGGAGTAAAAGTTTATCTGACTCAGAGAACTGGTATAAAATGTGACTGTTTAGGTAAAGTTCAAGTAACTCAAATTTGTATAAATCCAGTCATCAAGTAAATTGACTTGAGTATACTGATTCAATTACTGTGTATAATCAAACCAATTGTTTCACATTTCTCAATGTTTAGGTGTAAAACTGCATCAAATACGATCGCATCTTACAAGACAGTAAAATAATAAAGGAATATCTTTGAAAAATAATAATTCTACAACTTTTTCTTCAACATTTTCAAAGAAATGAAAACTGAAACAGTAAGGAAACAAACAACGAAAAAACACTTCACTTTCATTTCTGTGGACAAAGCATGTTCTCTTAGTTTGATTTTTCTCTGCACATCACATTAAAAACAAGTCAGCAGCTCTGCGACAGAAAGTGGAACAGACAAAAAAACATTTTACAGTCTGACGGCACCACTACCAAAAATCTCAATTCCCCATATGTCAAAGTAATCCCCTTCACCAGCGGGCACAGAGACGTTCTCCTCTGATGTTAAAATGTATCGATGAACATCAAGGAGTCTTTTGTAGCTCTTAGTATGAGTCCATGCGGAAAGGTAAGATTTGTGTGTGTGTCTAAGTACAATAATAGTCACCACTCTGAGGAAACGGGCAAACGATACCCACTTCCTCTCCTCCTCTTTACCTCCACCCACTCATTGCTCACAGACATAATATGGTGGGCTTAAAATACCCCACCCACATGAATAATTCATAAATTCAAAATGCATGTTCTCCAGTCCCTCCTGGTCTCCAAGATAATTTTCTCTTTTTTCCCTGGTCCCTTGGTCCCTTTCTCATCTGTCTTTCTCAGGGTGTGTTTTTACCCACTGGACACACACACACACACATTAATCAGTTCTTTGTTTTTGCTCCTCATACCTCTTAGTGTATTGATCAAGTGTGATTCAGAAGTGGATTACATAATGGGGTGGTGATTGGAGAGCATTAGCTCAGCCGAGGGTTACTTAGCCTTAGTAATTGTATCTCTGACTCAAGGGCTCATTTAGTCTCCCTCCGTCTGTCTCGTCCTCTCATCCAAACATGCAACCAGACTCATTTTTCATTTAAATGTAGCATTATATCACTGTTTAATGGGTCACAAATCAGTAAAATCATTCAAACGAGTAAAGAATTAGTCAATCCAGTGATGTGGCGAGAGCGTACTCCGGCTCTTCACCTTCTACCTGCTTCATCGCTTATCACTCATGAGCTCCTGGGCCGGGAAGAGGAGGCTTGAAACCCCACCAATCAAGCATGATGCTTGATATGGATTGTAGAAAAAATGTACTGAGGCAAAAAAAAAGATATAAACAAGTAGGATTTTTTTATTCTTCTAACAAGAAATTATAATATTAGCCAGAGGTCAAATAAAAAAAAACAAGACCCCTCAGCAGTTATGTCCTTGAAGTTGCTTAGTCCCGCTCTTTTTGGCCTATTTATGCGAATTTAACAGAGAATCAGAGCAGAAGCAGAGCGTTTGAGGGGGATTGGAAAAACACAGAGGGGTGAGGGAGTGAGAGAAGAGCGGGAGATCAGGCCTGTTGAGACATGCAGTCTAGGCTTCCTGGAAGAAGACGGTGCTACTCATGAATATGGATTGGGATAGTAGAAAAACTCATAAACAGCCAGTAATGTCCACTGTGGCTGTGCAGCCTGTGAATCAAATAGCCTGCAGTGCGTCTGATCTATAAATAAAGTATTGACTTTAAAAAAAGACAGCAAGTTTAAGTTGCAGGTTGGGGGCGAATAAATTACACAGTATAGCCTAATTGTTCATTGATTTAAAGTTACTTGAGACTAAAATAGATGTAAGAGAACATGAAAGACATGAAAAATAGATTTGTCTTTACTGAGCAGTGCATTTTTACTATTTTGTTAAAATAAATAACTCATATGCATCTGCAGGTCATATCATCCAGTTTTATGTTTTTGAGGAGCATCAGGGCCAAATCTTCTGAAATGACGTGGTTCGGAGAGGGATCAAAGTGCATGAGCTCCAGAGTGCAGTGCCAGCAGAAGCCTGCAGAGGGGAGCCTATCCACGCTGTGTGATGCTGCCTCTGAGACTCCACGCTGATCCATGCTCACTCAGTCAGGAGCCAGACAATGGCATTTTCTCCACAGACTGGGGATGCACGCAGGTCCGAGGGTCAGCCAGTGGAAGCATCAGTGCCAGACGCATCCATTTAAACAGAGATGATGGAAGATTAATGTGGCAGTAAGCAATGCAGCATAGCAATCTTATTCAACCGCAGAGGGTTTACCCTTTTGATCTGCATGGCCCATATGAAATGTTATATAGGTATTACTTATGGTTTTGGAAAAGATTGCCTTTAAACATAAAGGTATAGGTGGAATTGTCTACTAGGACTTGAAAGGACTAAAGAATAGGCTTACATTTTTTTAATCTCAAAACTGCACTCATATTCCCATTTGTAGATTGCAAAACGTCATTGGTTCCTGTGATTGTTCCTACTGGTTGTGACGAAATCTCTTCCCCCACAAGAGGCTAATCAATAATCTTTTCTCTGTATAGTTACGTGGTAAAATCAAATCGATATGTAAATCCTATAAACGGGGGATCTGCTGATTTCATAGATGAAAGTCTATCTACAGGTCTTTTGGAATACTGTTGAAAATGTGAGAAATTTCATATAAAAGCTCTTGTCATTCCAAATGACACTTTGCAAGGTCTGATACGCTGCCTTAGGTGATGTCACTTGAGTCCACATGTTTAGAAAAAAGTTTAGAAAAAAGTCTGGGGGTGTGAATCACTGACCAAATGGTAGGGAGTCAAGTTGGCTTCAGCAGCCACTTTAAGTCACTTTAAGTTTGAAATTCCTCCTTTTTGCGCTTCCATGGACAATGTTTTCTTGCTGAACCCAAGAGAGGGATGCAAGGCAGAGAAATGTATATAAATTTATATAAAAAACTGCCTTTAGTGCTCATAATACTTACACTACCTCCTGCTTTACTTTTCTTCCCCACAACTTGGTGGATGTACTTTTTCACAGTTACTGCTCTGTAAACCGATGAGATAAACTGGAGATAAACTTGTGAAAATGTGATTTAAAGACTATTTGTTGTGAAATAAAAGAGGGTGAAAAAAGCTTCAGCATCCTGCTTATGAGAGGAGAAAGTTATCATGGCTGATGGTGGTCAAGAGAGCATAAGGCAGCCAGGCAGAGGTTAGGAAACAAACTTTTTTTAAATCTCCTTAGTCTCTCTCTCTCTCTCTCTCTCTTCCTCCCTCTCTCCCCTCCTCCCTCTCTCCCCTCCCTCCCTCTCTCTCCTCCCCTCGAGATAGAGCGACACAGCTTTGGTTGGAGGACGAAGAAAAAACAGGGATTTTGCAGACGAGGAGGGGGTGGAGGTGGGGGGGGGTGAATTGGCCAAATTAAACGCAATCATGCCGTTGTTATATCACTCTCACATCTGGCCTCGGGGTGATTGGCCGGGCCGCCTCAGACGCGCCTGCTGCCTGTGCGCTCTGGCCGGGGGGCTCGGGACGCGCGCCGTGCCCGGTCCATCCAGTGCGCACTAACCATGCCTCCGGCGCGGCCCGGAGCTCCAAACTTTCCCCAACAGCGGCCGGAAGTTTTTATGGGATCGTGACAGCACCACAGGTAGGCCACTTTCCTCTCTTCTTACAACCTGTTACACGGAGCTACAGGTTCCTGTGCCATCTTTCACCGTGCGTTTTTTCCATTTCAACCATTTGTTGCACATTTGCGCAGCAGAGAAATCACAGCTTGCTTGTTTTTGTTTGCATTTTCAGCTTACTTCCTCTCTAAATAAATTAGAGAAGAGGAAACGCTGAATGCAAACAGAATAGAGGGAAAAGGTGCATGGTTTATTCTCTGGATAGAGGCCAATTTCTATCCAAATTTCCACTTATTTAAGTGTCATATGTAAGTGTGTGAAAAGATGTAGTCATGTCTATCATCACCTGCATCATAGCTTGCACTTAGAGCTTAGCAGTCTGCATTTGTGCTTTGCACATATTATATGTATGCAGTGATGTTGCATTAGTTTTTCTCAGACTGCAAACAGGCCTTAAACACCTTTAATGAGTGTGTCTTTATCAACATCATGATCTGCACTGTGGTTGATATGGATGCCACAAATCATGTAATGAAGTTACAAGGAAGTCTGTTTACTTTGAAATCTATGAAATGGAAACCCTCAGGTGAAGAGCTCCACTTATTACTTCCTGCCTCTGGCCTGATTAAATTATTATGTGCCTCTGCAGAGAGTCCTGCTGCTTTTTAATGAACGAGCTCATGTGCATGTTAAAAACACTGAAATATTGATATAAGACAAGGGGGGGGAAATGTAATGACAGATTGGTAAATTATTTTATTATTATTATCTCTGTCTGCGCTATAACTGTAAACTTTATGGATTAAAATATTTTTACAAGAAAACTCTACTGGCACAGCTGCCATGGTGCACACATACACATTTTTTCAGACATTCAATTTATAAGACACTAGATGGAGAAAAACAATTATCTTTAGGGGTTTGAAAAACTTTATTTTCTTGGTGACACGGCCCATTTAAAAGTGTCTTTAAATACATCAAGAGTGCATAAAAATATGGCAAGTTTCCGCTAACATGGATAGTTTCAGGTCATCACTCACCAAAAGCACCACTATCTGACTAGCTAAGCTGGTCACTTTGAGTCAGCCCATGCTGGAATGAAATTAGTCTTTAGGGGTCAAAGGTAGTTCAGTATGTGTTATATGGTTTTATAAGCAGATGTGGAGATTCGCTTAATATGCATGGCGTATTTTGGCATCTGTATGAGTGTGTACGTGTGTGTCTGGATGGCGTGCACGTGCATGGCTTGTTTGTATGCTACCTGAGATTAGTGATATGTAACAGAGAGTCAGACCAGATGGCCATATTTTCATAGTCTGGATCGGGCACAAAAAAGGCTTCTGAAAAAATAACATAATATTCCTGTAAATGAGACAGGCTTAATCCCCACTGTGGAGGAGGAATACCAGGGTGCATGGGAGGTGGGGAGGGTGGAGGAGGAGGGTGGACTGGGTAGACGGTGCGAGGGATGAGAGTGTCTGTTTCGTTGCTTTTGAGGTCAGCTTAAATGATATTTAACCTTTTGACTGTGCTTTGTGTGCAAATAACCTTCCTCAAACACTTGTTCAGTGAATTATCAGAATCAGAATATTGACAGGCAGGCCCCCCCACCATGAACGACTCCATAAGAGCCCTTGAAAACTTATTTTCTCAGTTAGACTAGATCTCTATGAGGAATAGGATCCTACAGGAACACAATATTCTCCTCCCAATTCTTGCAGTTTACATTCTTGCATTTCCTTTCTTCACTTTATTCTTCTCACTGGTTTTAAATGGGCGGGGCTAATTTCGGAAAAAGGTGTTTTCACGTCCTTTGGTGCTCCAATACGCAACTGTTTTAATAAGTACCTAATAGCAGTTGTTCAGTTGTTTGGTCAAATTTGATCAAACCTGTCCTTGATGATTAGATTATCTGAGTTTTGGATGTATTCAGATCACAGGCAAAAGTGGATCAAATCAGATTTTCCTTTTGTTTATATGTGACTTGAATGTGTTTGAGCTCAAGTCTCGTCTTGGGCCTTTTTGTGCAATGCATCTTCAGTCTTAACAGTCTGTTTCTGTAGATGGGTCACCTGAACAGACTGACAGATGTAGTTAAAATTAGAACCTTGACATCCTGAAATTTTGGATGAAATCTGTTTTCTGTGAAGCCATTCACGTCATGATCCCGCCACCCCAGACTCCGACATGCGCATCCTCTCAAATCCCCTTTCAGAAGTAGCATCCACTGTGAAACAAACAAACAAACAAAAAAAAACATAATTCAAGATTTGTCTTTTGTTCTCCTCCTCATCATCGTCTTGTTCTCACAAATACACTTGCTTCCACTGAACACCAGCATATAAATGAAAGAGCAGATGTTGACTTTGGTGGCCTCCATGTTTCTTCCGCACGTCAGCGTGGTGTGCATGACGTCTCTGTTATTGTTATTTTACACATACAGGTCAGTTCAGGACTGTGACTGATTCAAAGTGAAATCTGATATCAGACACATCAGAAAACAAAACACAAACAGCCAAAGAAATCTAATTTGTCCAAATTGAGCACCAAGGCTTGCAGTGTGAACAAAGCCTTTGAGTGGTTAACTGAAAAAAAATAATTTAAATTTTGAATATAGCTCATTTCATTTTCTTAATGAATATTTAATGCTGAAAAGTTCTTTTGACTTTTTTTTAATCTAGTTTATGCCCTGATGCAATCCCTTCTTTATCATGAGGACTAAAGTCTGTAGTGTTTAACTATTCTTTAACCCTGTAAAGCCCAAACCATGAAATAATTGCCAGAAAATTCTAGTTTATTTAACCTTCTGACAAATGAAAAAATTATGATATTGATATCCATATATGACTTTTATTATATTGATCATTTGTATAATTTTTGCTACATTCTTCATTTTTCTTTATTTTTTGTTTATTTTGTACTTTTAAGAAGTTTGTTTATATACATCAGGTATATTCAAGAAAGAAAATATCACACTGGTGATGTTGTCTCAAAAATTAATGTATCAAATGTGATAATTTTGGCATTATAGGGTTAATAAAGGTTAGTCTCTGGTCAGGTGTCTTCACATGTGAGGTTGGTGTTTATCAGTTTCATCATGAGTACTGAGAGATCGCTGTTGGTTCATCAGCCTTATTGGAGGTACCAGTAATTTGGCACATCGGACCTAATATGTATTTTTATATTTTCTTAAACATTACTGTAGGGATCTGTGTGAGCTCATCAAACACTATTAGATGTTGTACTGTAGATCTGAAATATGTAAGTACCTGATGGAAAGCTCATTTAATTGCTTCACAGCCTGTCAATGTCTAAAGTGCTGTTTGTGCTGTTTTTAGATGCTCTGCAGGAAGTTTTTGATTCATTAGGAAGTGTTTTTGGCTGTACTTTGCTTGTGCGGTCATTGCTGTTGTTTTTGTATATGTGTGTGTGTGTGTGTGTGTGTGTGTGTGTGTGTGTGTGTGTGTGTGTGTGTGTCTTGTCAAAAGGCCAAGGGAGGATTTTGGTCCCAGCTGCTGTGTACTGGGACTTGGCCTGGAGCCTGCAGACACACCCATGTCAGCATCAGCAGCTTACATCTTGTGAATGCCTCGCGGAGACTGCGCATAGACCACAAATCTGCTCCAGACAGACATATGGAGAGGGGCTGGGGTGTTACGGGCAAAAGTAATATTTAGATGTTTTCCAGCATTTTGTCATCTTAGCTCTCTTTAATTCAGTGTGGCATGCATGCGTCATCCAAAATGACTTTAACTCCCGTTAACTTCAGTCTCAACACAAGACACCCAACTTCCATCTCTTGGCCCTCAGATCACACCCAAGTTTATGTTGCTGTCCTCCAAAATTACAGAAGGTGACAGGGATATGTGTTATGGTGAAATAAATGATAGCAATAGTCCAAAATCCTGTTTTATTCTGCTCACATTTCTCTTAGGATCACCCATTGCGCTCATACTCATACTGTACAAACATACAGTAGACTGTAGTGTCAAGGGTTTATTTAGCCTCCATTTTTGGCTCCATTAATGAGAAGCAGATTTTGGCTCTGATTATGTCAGCTGCATTACCAAATGGACATTTGTAATTCACATTTCATTAAGTGACTTAAAAGCTCAGGAGAGAGAGGGATAAGGTTATATTCTAAAAAATCTGTTATTCGGATAATAGATGTTTGATAATTAAAAAATATACTCTCAGTCACCATCTGCACGGCTGCCTGCAAATGTTTATGAAAGGCATCTTTGTATTGAATAGAAATGACTGACTTTGTGTGTGTGTGTCAGAGCAGGGAAAGGACCTGAATCAATGATGTATCGTAGGATAAAGCATACTGGCTCACAGGCAGACAGGTGCATGAACATAAGCAGGTACAGAGCAGAACAGCCTTAAATAAAGCAATAAAACTAAAATGAGTCACCAGAGAACAAAGGAATATGTGGTGAGTGGATCATTAGAGACGGCTCAGGTGAGGGTGACTGCAGTGCAGGGGGGGCAGCTTTGTGAGGGAACTGAGGAGCAGAACGTGACAGTTTGGACAGATTGTCCGTGTGCGTTTTTGCATGCATGTAAATATTTGCCAAATAATTCACGTATGTGTTTTTAAGTATTTCATTTCCCCACAAACAGTTTAGATTCATGATGGCAAATAAGAGCATAACTTTTTTTTCCTCCCCATAATCATATTCATTTGCAGCATCAGCACTCCATGCTCAATTGGAAGATTAAGTATGACGGGAAGTGGTGTGAAGTGGAGGTCATGATTGCTCAGTGAAAAGTTTTATCTGTTAAATAAGAGAAAATAGTGCAGAATATTTCGCCACAGCCCAAGGCAGCATATTGAAGTAATTAGTTTGATATCTTATACGAGAAAGCAACGAATCAATTTCTCAGAATAGGAATCAGGAAGCAGAGATTTATTTTTGCAATTTTTGCTTGAAAGAATGGCTAAAAGAGATTAATCTAATACCAAAACAGTTGTTGATCAGTTGTTGTAGTTGCTTTATATTACTGAACCTTGAGTTTAACCTTTCCGTAATATCAATATTTTGCACAACCTTAAGCTTAGCTTCCATGCAAGCGTTATAAAACTGAAACAGTTGAAAAGCATGAACACTTTCCTCCATTCAGTCTGTACATTCTGCCTCTTACATTGAAAAAAAAAAAGACTCGAGGACAGAATTATCTTATCCCCACGGGTGTGTACATGTGTGCGGGATGTGTGTTACATTTGTGTTTGTGTGCATATCTGTGATGGCTCGCTAGTATCTGTGTTGATCTGACAGAAGAGATCCCTCGGCTTATAGCACTGAGCTGCCCAGCCTGTATTAATCTGCTTAATAGGGTCAAAACTCTGGTCCAAAAATACCAGCTCTGCCAACCAATGCCCTCACGCAGACAGAAACCTCACACCGGCAGCATTACTGGGGCAATAACAATGGGTCCGATGCACAAGGTCAGCCATACTGTATGTTTACTGTAAGTCGGATGGAGAAGTAAGTCTGTACTCAGAATGAGTAAATCGTAACGCCCACACACTTGTGTGAACGCGCTTAACAGATACACCAACTGTCCTCTGCTGCAAACATCTGGCACACTGCAGATTTTTTTCCCAGTGATAATGAATATTATTCAGGAAAGCATGATGAACTTCCGTTTGTGTTGAGGAAATTGAACATTTAAAGGAGAGATCAGTTTAGATTTGTTAAGCAGAAGGCATCTCCAGTTAAAATAGACATGGATTAAAGCAGATTTCCATCACAGACTTATAGCATAGTATGCACTCTATACATTATGTAGTATTAGTTTAGTGCAATATGATGTGCAGTGCAGTGTTGTTCATCAATGATAAGATATATTTGAAAGTGTAAATAAAAGGAAGACAAAGTGAGGAACTTAACCTGCAGGAAAAAGAGGCTAATTTCAACCCATGTTTCAAGTTCAGGTCAGGATCATGTTATCAGGATCGGACATGACAAAAGCAGTTCCACTTAGATTAAAATGTGCAATATTCACCAGGATCAGCTACGAGCAAACAATCACTTAAACCCCCGCAGCCTTAAGTATGAGTGGAATTACTTCAGACACACACACACACACACACAAAGACAAAAACACACATAAACCCCATAAAAGCCTTCTTGCTGATGTCGGAGCTGAAGATTTGGGATAATGGCTGTAATAAACAGTGTTTGTCGCCGGGCACGACCTCTGTAGCTTTTAAACCTTTTATGCTTTAAAACGTCTGAAGTCAGCAGTCTTGTTCCTCATCAGTCAACAAAGAGGTTTAATGTCAGCTAACGACATAGACATAATGCATTGTCCTTTTCTGGGGAGGGGGCATAATTATGACTTAAATCTGATCACATGGAGGGGCTGTGTGTGTGTGTGTTGTGTGTGCACAATGGTGTGTTTGTACTGAATGGTGATGTAAATTATAAGGGGATGCTTTTAATTTGCATGCTCCTTATCTAAATTTGTTTTGTGTGGAAACACTGTAAGTGCACGACCCACGTTGGGACAGTGGCAGCGGTGTTACGTAGCGACTCGTCTGCTGGATGAACACAAGCAGAGACTGTTAATTGTTATGCAATCTTATATAATGTTTTATCTACAAGGTAAACAATGCACATGCATTTCTTGCCGGCCAGCTAGCTAAGGATTGGCTTGTAGTTAAGCTAGATCTGCCAGAACATCTGTTCATGTTTACACACATGTGGTAAAGTCACAGAGTTTAGCTTAGTAAAATGCACAGTAGCTCAGCGCAGCATGTAATAGCATATTTCTGAGGCAGATTCTCACATCGTCCCACATGCAGGGGTTTTTTTTCTTTTTCTACCAACTGTGCAGTGTGCATTACGACATGACCTGCTGCAAGAGTTTGTCATCTCGTAGGTTTCTCCCACCGTGACTGCCCCCTGTGTATTAATAGCGGGGCAAGAATAGTTAGACCACCATGGCTTGGCGTGGGCCCCATGTGACACCTCTGTTTTACACCGTCCTGACACGAGTCAAGGTCACACTGCCTCCTCAGCGTTTCGTCCTCTCTGCTACAGAGCACAGCTGCTGGTGTTTGGCGAGTCTTTTTGTCTATACATGTAAGAATGTATTACATTATATAACATTATAAGGCACACACACTTATATGAAATATCTGCATTCATTTCCCCAGGTTTATTTCACTGTTTCTTTGTGTTGTAAGCTCTGTCAACCCTCTGTTAAAATCGCTGTATAAAAAGACTTTAGCATGTTTTTTTCTTTTAACGATTGATTAAATTCCCTAATGTAAACAAATATATCTCCAGTGATATTGAGGTATGTTAAGATGCACCTCAATTACAGAAACAAGACACACAACAGTATATTTAAGTATTGTTGCCACTCTGATAAAGTCCCACAGAAACAAATAACAATTAACAAATTTGAGTGTGTTATTCATTTAGTGGTGTAGCTAAGAGTTTTTTATTAATTAAACATTTTAACATGGCCTGGAGAGTGTCCATGACAGGCACACTAGTGATTTGGCCATATTTTTGCCGTACTTGCGTGGTTACCTTTAATTCATCAAATCACAAGTCAAATTGACGAGCATAAAACAGGATTTAATTAATCTCGTAGTCACACAAATATTAATGGCAATAGAAAAAGACATGTCGATTAAACAGCGTTGACAAGACTCCTCACGGAAGCTGTTCACACATGCTCGAGGAATTATGAGAGTGGAATGGCAGCTTCCATACATGCCTGTGTGTACAAAAATGGTTTACAGCGTGAGGACAGGGTGGCACAGTACAGCGTGTCTGAGTGACATTTATGGTCACTGGAGGGGCCCCGTAAGAGATTCAATCTTTCCACCTTTTCTTCCCTCCAACTCGTGATAGAAGATATTAGACTGGGCGTCATTAAAAATGCACGTTCTCGAGGTGTGCAGCTTAGAAGGAGGTTCTAATTAAAGGGTTGAAGGAGGTGATAATATCTGAGGAGTTGAAAGTGAAAGGTGGAAAGCTGTGGTGGGGGGTGAGCCAGAGAAGGAGCTTTGGTTCCCCTGCCCTCGTCACTCCGTCATCATTCTCTCGTCCCTGTCGTGTCGAACATGTTAATGGAGTTGTTAAACATCAATTATTTACTGTGATACTGTAAATAAGTCAGATATGGATACGGCTCCTGTGTGTGTGTGTGTGTGTGTGTGTGTGTGTGTGTGTGTGTGGGTGGGTGTATGTAGGGTGAGCGAGTCAAGCATGGCGAGTTCTGAGGATCTAATCGCACCGTTCCAGTCTGGAGGGCTTTGAGCACATCGCCCAGATCACTTTGAGGCAGCTTATGGGTCACACAGTTACATACACACACATTCACACATTAAATTTTACTAACATTTAAATCAAGTGATATTTAATGCCAAATTTTTCTTCTTCTTCTACTGGAGTTATCTTTTTTTTTTAGCGGGCCTGTGTGCACGCTTGTTAGCATGTGTTCGTGTGTTAACATGTGTGCGCATGTGGCCTTTGCCCCAGCTCTAGTTTCTACTCCAGCATAAGGTTACCCAGCGTAGTCTGTGATAGATTAGTCATTCTGATGCCAATTTAGGAGGTAGCAGAAAGCTGCAGCAGGGACAGAACTCTTGGACCTTTTCCCTCCCTCTTGTTTTTGGGGCTTTTTGCAGCATATTTTGCACACATAATCTGTAGACCTCTTACTGGAGGAGGTAAGGTGCGTTGCTTGCTTGTCACTTTTCCAACCAAGAGACCAAATTTCACGTATCCTGAGTCCGATTTCACTCTTAAGAGAAAGCAGATCTTAACCTGAACAGGTCTCTCTCAGCACATCTTGGACACTGCTGTAATTAAAGACAAATGGCTGGGTCAGTGCGACCCCCTTGATCTGTTTGGGAAAGCATTTTTCTTTCTGGAGAATCGGAGGACTCACACATCCCTCTGTTGCTTTTGGAGGTGGACGTTTAAGGGTTGGCAGTTCTTCCTTTTACATTAAGCCAAATTAAGTATTGATGGCATATTGAATAATTGGGAAAACATTAGCAGGTGGTCAAGCAGAGCAATGTCAATGGCTAATTTCCATGTATTGATCTAAGAGAGAGCAGTGTCTTGTCAGTGGAGGCTAGTCTGCAGCTTCTATTTTGGGACCATGAGAAAGTTCTGGTTGCTCAAAGGGTCAAATAACGTCACTCTGGCCATGTGGTTCAAGAGGAGAGGAGGACAGATGAGAGGAGGGTCTGATTTGATTTATCAATTTACCTTTTGCATGGCTTTAATTATATAATTTTGTTTGCAGTGCCTACTCTCCAGCTCATTCTGTTTCCTCTCATTTGACATCTTTACCACTTGTGAAATCGGCCTTTCTCCTGTACACGCAACCTGTCATAGTTCTGGTTTCTTTTAGCCCTTGTCGTCATCTGTTTCTTCTGCTCTTGATAAACCACCACTCTTTTCCTTGTCATGGCTGCTCTCTCATCATCCTGTCTATCCATCCACCCACCTATCAACTCCCATTCTCTCTCATTGTCACTTTCCTTCTTTTGCATTCTGTCCCCTTCCCACCCAGTCCTTCCTCCCACATCCGTCTTCCCAACAATTTTCATGTCATCCTCCTTATTCATTCAACCAGCCCATCTCTCTCTCTTTCTCTCTCTCTCTCCCAGCTGGATTGGTATCACTGGAATTGGTTTTAGGTTGTGACTCATCTCTGGAGTCTTTAATTAAACATCTGCAGGCGTCAGCACTCGGTCAAACACATGCACACATGTACAGTATGAGCGCACTCTGCACACACACAAAGACAGACAGGGATGCACATTCGGGCAAATACAAATACACAAACGCAGAGAGCCACTTCACTATTAAAGGCCGATTAAATGCCGATGAAAGAACACACAAGCTCGGGTCAGTTTGAAATGCAGACATAGATGACACAAAAGAGTGGATTTCTAGAAGAAATTATGTGGCACAGTGCAGTTTAAATGTGAGTCCTGGTGTCTGGAGGACGCCAGGCCCATGCTATCACAGTACAGCCAGTTAATTATGCACTAATGTATGCACAGCCCCAGTTACCCTGCACTATCCTCAACTACAGCCTGCACTGAGGTCATTAAAGGGTGCACCTCATGATTCGGTTTAACCCTGACCAGGCGTTGCAATTAAACTAAGAAATAATGTGTGTGCACACGTCTATGAACTAGTTAACAAGAGATATTGTGTGTGTGTGTGCACTTGATTAGGCATTCTATGAGACTGTTTTATTATTGTGGCAAGCTGATGCCAACAATCTGACAAAGTGATCTGAGCAGTCAGAGATAGTAGCGAGCCTCCATTAGTTATACTTAATTCCCAAATGTTAACGCGTGTTGTTTTTGTTCCATTTTCACAGTTACATGACTCATCGCAGTGCCTCCACAATAACAGACCGCAAAAAGAAGTAGCAAAGAGTTGTGTACTACACTTTTCATTCAAAATGTGTAAAATCTTTTCCTGCCACGAACGTAATATCTCCTGTTTTTCCACCATCTAGCTGCCTCGCCCTCTTCCTTTTTTTCTTCCCTCATTCCTGTATCTCCCTCCCTCACTTCTTCCTGTCACTGCTGGTTTCTAGAGAGATGGGTATCTAAGAAACAAGGAGTCATGATGAAACATGTGCTTTCCGACGTCATATACTTGTCACCTCGTGACAATTAACTCAAAACACATCGTTAACCGTTGACAGAAACACACTCACTCTCTTTCTCTCTGTCCCCACAGGTGTCAGCAAGAATAAAGAATAGAAGAAGCTTTCAGTTTATCCTGTTACTGTAGCTGCTGCTGAATACTGGCTGCTCTGGTACTCTGCTGCTGATTCTGGTGACTGAGTCTGCCATCTGTCCGTCTGTGGGTGTGTGCCATCGTCTTATCCTGGGGTCCCAAGGCTCTGCACTGGCTGAACCGCAGCCATGGAGGTGGCCCTGGTAGACTTTGAGAGCCTGGATGGCCTGGACGGCAACCTCGAGGACGAGGCGGACACCTATGCCGACGAGACCACGGCTCTCACGGTGGACATGCCCCCAGAGCACAACAGCCCAGGCAGCAACAACTTTCTGCGAGCCCCTCAGCTCTCCTCTTCGCCCTGCCCCAACAGCCCTGTGCCCTCCTGCATGTGGGAATCGACCTCGTCCTCGCCCGTACCACAGACACACACATTAGTAGTACCCCAGTCCCCGCCCATGCACACTCCAAGCAGGCAGGGGCGCAGCAGCTGCGCCAGTATGATCTCCAACTGGAAATTGCTGCTAAACAGTGAAGGCACCAGGGAGAGCGAGACCATCTTCAGCCGGCTCGCTAAGGAGTGCTGCGAGGATCTGTTTGTAGATAAACGGGGGTTGGACGATGGAGACCAGAAGGTCATCATTAACATTGCCGGACTTCGTTTTGAGACGCAGCTCAAAACTTTGGACCAGTTTCCTGATACGCTGCTGGGGGATCCTTTCAAGAGGATGGACTACTTCGATCCGATGAGGAACGAGTACTTCTTTGATCGAAACCGACCCAGCTTTGATGGAATCTTGTATTACTACCAGTCGGGGGGAAAGATCAGACGTCCGGCTAACGTCCCCCTGGATGTGTTTGCAGATGAAATCTTGTTCTATGAGCTGGGAAGTGACGCCATGGAGCAGTTCAGAGAAGACGAAGGATTCATAAAGGACGTTGATATCCCTCTACCTGATAACGACATGTACAGGCAATTCTGGCTGCTGTTTGAGTACCCGGAGAGTTCAAATGCAGCCCGAGGCGTAGCATTGGTGTCTGTTTTTGTTATTGTCATATCCATCATTATTTTCTGCATGGAGACGCTGCCAGAGTTCAGAGATGACACCGACCCAATTGTGCCCACAGCTGTACAGCCTTTCAACCAGTCCAGAGTTTACAGTTCTGTGGCTCCGACTGGTGTAAAGCCCACAACCTTCTCTGACCCCTTCTTCGTCATTGAGACTGCCTGCATTGCATGGTTCTTCTTTGAGCTGTGTGTGAGGTTCCTGGTCTGTCCCAGCAAAAAGGAATTTTTCCACAACCTCATGAACATCATTGACATTATATCCATCATCCCTTATTTTGTTACAGTGATTACAGAACTGGTCACGACACCACAAGAGAGCTCAGGACAGAACATGTCTTTGGCCATCCTGCGTATCATACGTCTGGTCAGGGTTTTTCGCATCTTTAAACTCTCACGCCACTCCAAGGGGCTGCAGATCCTGGGACAGACTCTGAAGGCCAGTATGCGAGAGCTCGGCCTGCTCATCTTCTTCCTCTTCATCGGAGTCATCCTCTTCTCCAGCGCCATCTACTTTGCTGAGGTTGATGAGCCCAACACACAATTTGTCAGCATACCTGATGGCTTCTGGTGGGCTGTGGTTACCATGACCACCGTAGGCTATGGGGACATGTGTCCTATTACTATGGGGGGTAAAATGGTGGGCACCTTGTGTGCCATCGCAGGTGTGCTGACCATTGCTTTGCCTGTTCCCGTCATTGTCTCCAACTTCAATTACTTCTACCACAGAGAGACGGAAGCAGAGGACAAATTGCCTTTGGCAGATGCTGTTGAGCAAGCCATGAAGGCAGACGCGAGTAACAGACAGGACAGCAACACCTCGCTCAATAAAGCCAACGGCATCTGGCAGAGTGACAAAGTGAATTAATTGTAGAGATGAGACTTTATTTATGAGGAGGGACAAAGTAGGAAAGCAATATTAAAGAAGGGTGTATGCAGGAAATTAACTGAGATAATTTCCCTCAATGTTCTAATGGGATCAATGAGATCAAATGTTTGTACCCTGTGAAAAAATGTTTTATAAGGATATACAGGATGCAGGCACTGTACTTACCTCTTTTGTGTTCAGTGACATTTAAAGTAACAGACAAGTGAGAGACTCCCTACAACATATTTCAAATTTACTTTGTGTTTGGACTCTTCTTTTAGTTGCATAGAAGCAAAAGAATACAGTCATAATTCAGCAGTATGTATGTTTAATGGATTTTTTTTATAACTGTGGTCTTATTTTCATTGTCTTGGCCATTAATCCTATTGCTTCTAACATTTTTGGACACCAGCTCTACTGTTCAGATTTTGGATGACAAGTAGCACAGCTGTTTAAACAGTGTTTAAACACAGCTCTCAGACAGATGAGTCAATTTTAATGGAAAGGTCAAGAGAAAAACGAAATGTCACAACCGAAAATGTTCATATGAGGTGTTACATGGGGCCCACGCCATGTTCATATGAACTGTTAACCATATCGTAGAGCTATCTCAGCTTATGGGAATGACCTTTCTGCTTCTGCTATGGCTGCCATGATGCAGTCTGCAGACAGCCACAAAATTATGACCGATAGGAGTGATGGCCAAATGGGACCAGGGTTATAAAAGATGTAAGATAAACAAAAACACACAAAAAAACCCCACAAAGACAATTCTCCTGTAAGTGTCGTGGATGAGTAACTTGTGACTAGTTTCTAGATTATAGCCCTGCTGTATTTATTTATTTAAAAATGTATCATGATTCTATTGTATTTATTCATTCTCCTGGATGAGTAGCGTGGGTAAAAAAAAAAAAAAAACTCCACTATTGTTAGCAGTCTAACCGACTCCACACTATGTATTATAATGGAGTGCCTTAAATCATGTAATGTTGGGATACTGTTGAATTCGCCATACATAATCTTACTGTAATACCCGTGTTTATCGTGCATATATGCTGAGTACTTTTGATTTCAGCTTGGTTGAAACAGCTGTAACCTCTCTCCATTATAGCATTCGTTTATGAGAGTTATTTTCCAAAAAAGAAGAAATGCATTCTGATGTGATATGCAATTTAAAATATCTAAAGTATCCCATCTGTTTATGAGGTAGATGCGTGTCCTTTGAAAATTTGGATTTTGTGTTGTAAACATCATATTTTTTTGTCAGTTAGCAGAGAGAAAATAAACATTTCAGTGAAACCATGATCAGGTGATGACAAAACACTGAGAAAGTAAAGGAGAAAAGGAAGAAGCCAAAGATAATTGCTGAATAAAAGGAATAAAGGGAACTGTTATAAAGCCAGGGACATTATAGGTCAAAATGTCCCATGATGTGTCTAATTTTGAGGAGTAATTATAAATTATGCTGTATCAGTGTAATGTTCTGGTGGTACATTTTATGTGTATTTCTTTTATAACTTGTTTTCCTATTATAAAAGAAATCTAGGAAAGCAGAAGTGGTGCAGGATCCAGGAATATGATCTTATCTCAAAATAGCTTTAGACTTGTGCAATGTCTGAATTTCTGGCTGAGCATATGAGAAAACTACGATTATACAGTATGTACTGTATGTGTATGTGTTTTCTGTGTGTTTGACCATCAGCGTCATGGTGATGATGATGATGATGATGGTAGTGGTGGTGTCAGTTTTTATGATATAGTTAGTTCCTTGTCTGTAAAGTCACTGTCGTACGAGGAGTTCAGGGGAAGACTGGCCTGAAGTGATCACCTGCATCGTCATGGCTACAGCAGGCCGGAGTTTATTACACCAACAAGACCATTACACTGTATTTGTATTTGTATGTATGATGGCATTTCAGTATACGGTTTACTGTAATGTATGCAATATATTCTGGTATTTTAAATCATGTCATCTTGTGTTTTATTTGTTCTGACGTGTTTATAGAAAGCGAGGAAGAGAGAGAGGGAGGAGTGAGCATTCGTCTTTTCTTCTTTTCTCCATCACTTTGTCCCCTTTCAGAGATGATTTGGCCATTCAGGTACCTGTTTCTGCTTTCACTGCAATGCTAGTGCCACACACACACACACACACACACACACACTCACAAAGTATGTGTGGCACTGCTGCAACCGTATAACTGGAAGTCTTCCAAACAACAACAGGATGCCAGTTTCTGGTTGACACTGAGTTGTCTGCTACCTATTAATGCTATCTAGCTTCACCTGACACACTTTTTTCTTTCTTTCTTTTTTTTTTGTACTCACCTCAACAGCTCTTCTCACTAAATTGCGAAGGAACCCCACATGGTTATCATATGACAAAATATCTCTCACCAGTCACCAACAGGTTTCTAAAATAAGCTTTTGCTTCCTTCAAGTGTGATGCAGTGTGAAAAACAGCAGACTCCATGTGGTGTAAAAAGAAAAACATAAATTGGGCAGGATATCTTTAAACCAAATAACAATAAAGCTTGTGTTATGCATGTTCACAAGAAGAAGCTGGTGGGCAGAGTTGGAGGTGTGTCTCTGGCACCGTATTCAGGGAATAGTAATCAGTCTGATGACAGCAGGCGTTTCAGTTCGCTATAATGAATCAAACTTTTACCAAGTTCTATTTTTAGATATTAAAGTGTTTTTTTTATAGTCCC
>JBAJHX010000041.1:18529704-18542555 GCA_037176925.1 Amniataba percoides
CAACTGATTTGCTTCATATACCATCACTATTCTACCACAAATCCAGAATAATCACCGTAAATACTCAGTTACTGCTGTTACAGTGTAAAGTACAAAAATACAGAAACAGTTCAGTCAGCTTAGATAAAATAAAGCTCCTTTCAGAGAAAACAATATTCAACCTCTGGGACTTTTTATTGCATAAAGAATACAGTGTTTACATTTCTGCTTGGCGAGCTACAAAAAAAAAGTCAGTGTTTCTCTCTATGGATTCTGTAGTCAGGGTTTCTTGTTATCCCGTAGAGAGTTCAGCCATCTGTGCAGATGCCCACGCCTGACGTCCTCTGAATGGAAGGAGGAAGAGGGAGATGTGCTGTAAGGTGTGGCGCTCATCTGCCCTTGTGGAGCCTGATATTTTGTTTGAACTCTGAGCCACTGCAACAGCAGAATGACGGGCATGACCCTAAAACACAGAGATGAGTCTTGTTGAGTTTAATGCAATCAAGTCAGGTCCAGTTCGACATGGGATGAGCTTTTACAAAGAAGATATGAGTACAGAAAATGTAACAGCTGATCCCAAAAGATAAAGATAAAAATCAGGCAACAGTATTTCTGAAAGTAGCAGATAAATTTCTGGAATAATTATTCAGTTAAAAACGCAGTCTTACCGGTCATTTATGTTCTTCTTGATGGTAGAGACAACTATTTGGAAAAAGAACAATGTAAAGTGTCTAAGGCCTTGCCAAGCCCAGAACGCTGACACGGGCGCCTGCCTGAACGACGACTCCAGCCTGAGAGAGACAGAGAGAGAAAAAGATACTGTACACCAAGACAAATCACAATGCATCTCTAACTGCTGAACTGATGTGAGAGTACTCTGTATAAGAGCACAAGTAAACCATTCTAAACTCTTTCCTTGACAAAAAAAAGTCTGAGAAAGCATAGAAAAAGCTATTCTTGCCCCGTTCTGAACAGAAAAAAATACATTTCCGAACACCTGAAATTCTCACAAGTTAACACTGCTGCATAAGAATGGCAGGTTTCACTTTAGGACAGCGTTATGTGCTTGTTTCTACTCGTTATGCTTTGTGCCCCTTATCACTTTCTGGCTGCAGCTCTATATTTACAGATGCACCCGGGTCTGCATTTTTGTGTCACAAACCAAAGCAGATACGAAAGTTTCTGAGCGCACAACCCCCGCAGCCTCAGTGGTTGTTAAGAGTTTTTTCTGTGTTAGGCACTGTGTGTAAAGTGCATTCATTACCTGTGGCTATTCTGGAGAACGGTGTGAAACAACAGCATGAGGGGCAGGAGCAGGTGGGATAAGATCCTCAAGGGGAGTCCAAACATAGTCAGATAGGTCACCGCGTTGCCCAGCAGAGCTGAAACACAAATGTGACAAAGCAGTTTTTATAATGTATAAGAGTGTGAACTTTCCTTCAGCCACAGATCTGAAATTAACTTTATGAATAATTCTAATTATCAAAATTTATTATTTTATTTTTAAAAAATCTATATATAAGGACAAGAAATCTAAATGCTGTCTTTTTAATGTGTGTGTGCGAGTGTGTGCGAGTGCCAGCCGTACCATTCTTAACCAAATCAAAATGGACAGGAAGGTCTTCAATGGATCGATTTCCAGTTGATTCCTGCCCAGTGGAGTTAAAAGATGTCAGCGTGGCGGCCTCCTTTTCCACCTTCATCTCCTCCTCCTCTTCCTCTTCTTGCAGTCCGGTCATCTCCAGGTGCGTTTTGGTTTGGTTCGTGTCGACTGTCTGTTGTATCAGCATATATGGGATGAGACCTGCCCACGAGTGAGGAATAAATAGTCGGTCAGACTGAGTGGACGGGCAACAGAAGCACCTTATAGTTTCTGACCTGTTGATACCAACCGTTGTTCAGAAGATAATCAAGTGCATCTTTGTAGCCGCTCTCATAGGCTTGTCCCAGAGTCTGAAGAGAGAAAGAATAAATATATACAAACAGTAACAGGAATGAAAGACTTCTTTTTAACATTTAGGCTGACAGGTATGTCTCTGAGTACATATTTTCATATCATGTAACACAAAACCTGTGAGATCTTTAAACAGCAACAACAGAGTGTTAACAAGTACAAGTTTAATTTGTGCCGCATTTAAGATAATATAACCCTTTATTAGTCCCACAGGGGGACATTTATGTTGTTATAGCAGCAGGACACAGTAGGAATATAAGAAAACAAATAAAATAGTTTATCAACATAAAACAATTAAACCTGTACACAGTGCAAATGGAAACGCCTGAGGATATACTCATTAAAAAAACTAAATATATATCCAGTAGTAACCACAATGAAAAGTATCACACATGAGTCCAGTGGAAAAGTGTTACTTTGTTTACTGTACAAATACAAATGAGTTTAATTGCATTTCTAAAAATATCAAATATCAACTTTTTTTTTCTTTTCAGAGGAAAAGTGAGCACATGGAGGGGGGTCTGACCTCTAGAGACATGGGGTAGAGAGCGTTGAGGATCCTGAGGCTGTTCGCCATGTTGCCCTTCAGGGTGGTGCCGCTCACCACCATGTCCCACATGGACGGCGTGTCGGCAGGGCAGATGTCCATCTCCCCAGAGAACGGCGACACCGTCAAGATGTGACTGCAAGGCACCGACAACAACGGCTGCATGCAGCTGAAACCGCCGTCCACATAGTGCTGCGAGATAAGATCACATGTGCTGTGATACAGACCAAACGCTGGAAGCAAGTTTGTGGAAAAGCCTGTCAAATACTCACAACTCCCTTGAAGGACGGGGGAAGCATACCGCAGTATCCGGGCACAAAGCAGCTACACAGCAAAGCCTGAGGACAAATGGCAAAGATCACATGTGCTTAAAAGCTGCTTTCTTCTTAAAAAAAGCATCAGGGTGGGAGTCCGTAGAGCCAACTCACCTGCACTACATCCTCTTTGGACTGGAACTCAGACATGATAATGAGCTTTCTATCAGTCAGGCGGGTCACAGCCACGCCAAGACGCCCACTGGCCAGTTGGTGCGCATCAGAAGGCAGATGTTTGTGCAAGACCGACTCCAGCCAGTGGAAAACGTTAACTGAAGGGTTGAACGGCCCAAGTGTAAAACTCCTCATCTGTCTGGCGAAATGCAACATCTCATCCCGTATAGTGACTGCAAAGTAGAAGACGGCTGAGTCAGACACAGTAAATGCTGGCAACAGAAGGAGATTAAGAGAAAGAAAAAAAAAGGAAAAAGTCACTTACTCAGGCTCATTTCACAGACCACAGCAGCCGCTACCAGAGACCCAGCAGATGCACCCAGGACACAAGGTGCCGTGCGCAGTATCCTGGGTGCATGAGTTAGGAAGCACTGGGCAACCCCTAACTGGTAGGTGGCGAGGAATCCGGATCCAGAGAAGGAGACGGAAGGAGGAACTTCTTGGTAATAACAACTGGAAACTCCTGGAGCCATTTTCTAAAGGCTTCGAATGATCGATTTTAGATATATATATATATGGAGATGTGGGGACAAAAACACCCTTCTGTCTTTTAAAAGTGGATCAAGCCAAAGGAGGCTGAGACGAGTTCTCCAGTGAAAAGTGGGTGATGAGTTCACTGTAAGCGCTTTAAAGCTCACCTCAATTAGATACAGCGCATCGGTCGCGCCCATGTGATGCAGCACATCGAGCCCTCAATGGCTTTTTGTCTGTGCTTCATTCTTAAAAGTCAACACGATTTTGGTTTGCTCATCTCAGGCTAACTTCCATGTGATGCTACTAAACAAACAAAAAGCTTCAGATGCTGAACGAATGAATGAAAAGTACCCAAATCCACGAAAGTACATATAAACAAAAACAGACTTAAACAAGCCCTTTCATTCAGTACTTTTAGGAGAGATTTGAAAAAAAAGACGTTTTTTATAATTTCACAGTAACACTTTCCAAAAGGCAACCAAAGTACAGCCATAGCTTATTAAGTAAGTTATTAGTTACCCTGAAAATACATGTCAAATGAATACTGAATCTTTTAAGTTTTGACTGACATATTTTGTACACAATCTCTGAATGTACTTGTTTTAAGTATTATTTATAGTTGCTGTCTTTTACCTGATGAAAGAAACAGACATTATTATCTTCATCTGACTCTTCTGGGTAATTTTCTTTCCTACTTAGTGTTGTTTCGATGTGTGTTGGAGACTCAGAACAGGGGGCAGGGCCTAAATACAGATAAATGCTGCGCCCAGCAGCATGACCGCCCATAATTTATTTCTATGCAGAGCTGGCGCGTTGGTGCTGGTAAGCAGACAGGCACGCGGGCTTACAGGTGACAGGAAGTGGGCAGGCTGAGAGACAGGTACAGGTTGACAAAAGCTCCGAGGCAAAGGCTGCAATACCTGTGTTGTTGGTTTTTGGTGACGCTCTCAGTCTTGTGTATCGTGTATTTGTGCGCGTCTTCCTTGTTTTTTGTGTAGTTTGTGTTTTTCATGAAAGCATTTACATGACACAAATGGTCAGCTGACACAATATTATTTACTAATGTTTACTACTATTATTCACTAAGAGAGTTAACGTCACCATTGAACATCTCTGATAAAATAATAATATATTGATGCATGTTCTCATACATTATTCGAGTATTCAAGAAAATGTTTTTATTTAATTTGAGAAGTACCAAATACAAAAAAATGCCATACAAAACCTTTATTTTACAAAGAAAGACACTGACAGTAAAGCTATGGGTTATGCTGGTCTGAAACTGAAAACATATGTTGATGAAGAACTATAGAAAAATGAAATGTACAACTTGTACATTTAACCTGCAACTGAAACTGGGGCAAGTTCACATTTCCATTTTCCTTTCCACCACTCACCCGCAAGCTCTGTATAGTATGTGCATGTGCATGTATTAGGCTGAGAAATTTAAGTTCTGGTGATTATTTGGCTGTTTGAATATTGGTGTGATTTCTCTCACAGTTTTTTCCTCGTCCCTTCAAGGAGCAGTGTGTGGGATTTAGTGGCACCTAGCTGTGAAGCTTCAGATTGCAACCAAGTGAATAACGCTGCCCGGCATGTAGGAGAACCTACGGTGGCCTTCAAGTTGTGCTGACTGGCAATTGATCATGTATCGACAAAACCTTTTTTTTTTTTTGCTTGTATGAAGGCAAATTTAATCGTGAAATATTTTAAATAAAATATCTACACACTTATATGGATCACCTTATAAGCTGGCTTTCAGCTCCTCTGTGCAACTTCGATTAATCACAAATGGACGATATGAAAATAGAGAATATCAAATTCAAGCTGCCACTTCAACAAAGAAACACAAAAGACTCTCTTTCCTGCCTATTTGTCCATTCTAGGCTACTGTAGAAACATGGCGGCGCTGTGGAAGAGAACCCACTCTCTAAGTAGATATGAAGAGCTCACCCTGAGTTAAAAAAAACAGTTTACAATGATTATTCTGCAATGACAAAATTATGAATTTTATATTCAGTTTCTCCCAATAGAGCCCCTTAAATCCTTCACACTGGTCCTTTTTAGATTTTAGTGTTCACTCTGATCACAGCGATGCACACTTTGATTCACAGCTACATTAAAGCAAACTCACAGTGCAGGAATTCCTAACAATACATACAAAACAGTGCATCTTTTTTTTTAAACCTGTACATGCTGGAGTTATTTTCTGAAGCTCAGACAGCAAGATAAATACACCACAACCTCCATTTTACTCTACAATAATCTCTGTTGTATTGTATTTAGGAAATTTAATACCCATTTAGCTTCTATGGGGGAGGCTGCGGAGAAGCGCGGTCGGGAGAAACTTCGAAATGGTCCTCGCTGAACACATGCATAGGACTGCTGTTCTCTGGGAAGTCCCCGTCTTGAGGTGGAGTGTTTTCTGGGGACTCAACAGGGTCAGCCTGCAGTTTCCTGCCGTCCTGTGGGAGTTTCAGAAACCTGAGGAGAGGCAGAGAAGTGGCAATTAAAAATAAACTTGGGGAGAAGATGGGAGGGCAATGACAAAAGAAAGAGACCAAAAAAAACCTGAAGAGAAGCTTTTGTCCTCGCTCCTTTTTGATGATGTTGAGCTTGTAGTAGTGCCGTAAAGCACGGGACATCTTCTCATAGGTCATGTTGTCTCGGTTCTGTGAAAACAGGTCATCACATTATCTCTACTCCCAGTTTTTTTCAGGATTTTTTGTCTCTCTGCCAGAGTGTTCATTGGCCACGCGCTGCTGGCCGCTCACCTTGTGGTTTCCCCAGAGACGCGCCAGCCCGTTGGGGTCGACCACCCTGAACACCAGGCTGTCCTGGTCCTCCCATCGGATGTAGTCCTGGTAACGCTCGTCGCACAGCAGCTGGTACACATAGTCCCACAGCAGTCTGCACTCTGGCCATGATGAAAACAGCAAGAAGACGTGTTGCTAAAACTTCTACTACTATCATATCAACAAGTAATAGTATTCAGAGCTCTTTTAAATATCCATTATCTCAGAAAAAAATCAGCCTTAAAGCCTTGTTCACATTTAAGTTTCTAACCATCTGTTGGCTTGACACTCTGAGGTGTCTAGTGAAAGAAATAAAAAGTGGCTGAAAAATAATGTCGTGACAATCCAAAGAAATATCTTGTCTCAGGTTACATGGTGAGTGAACAGTGGATCTTATCAGTGACTAAGTATACAAGAACCTAAGAAAATGATGGTACATTAAAGTCTTGTGTCTGTGTTTTTCTACTGCCTAATAGCCAAAAAAAAGTCAAATTTTTGACATATCTGTGTATCGTCTCTTTTCTAAGTAAATGTGAAAGGGCATGAATGAACGTAACACTACCTGGGATGCGGCCGTTGGCTTTGTGCAGCGGGCTCCTTGGCTTCTCTCGACTGGACAGGTTGAGGGGCTCCTGGATGACGCTCTCTTTAAGGGAAGGACACTGAACTTGTAATGTAGAGACAGCTGCTGCCGATCCATCTGACAGAGAGCGAGAGAGAGAGAGAGAGAGAGAGAAACAGAAACGGAGATAGAGAACGAAAGAAAATCAGACCTCACAGAAAATAATCACCACGGCAGGGTACTTTATGTCTTATGTTCTCATTTGAATACCCACTGCTATGTGTGAGCGTGGCGGGGTACGTGTAAAAGATCAGGGCACGATCTCGGAGCGGCGACATGGGCTCTGCTTGGCTGGTTGCAGTGGTTACAACAGCTGCCGACACTGCAGTTGTGAAAGCGAGGGAAACTGTGAGAAGGAAATATGAGGAACTGTGAGAAGAAGAAGAAAAAAAAAAGCTCAGCCGAAAGCAAAAGTAATTCGCAGCAGCTTGAAGATTTTACATTAATGGGCATGTGCGATACGAAGAGGCCATTTTACTGCTTGCACACGGCGTCTAGAGCAAAGTCTAGGTCTCTAGGTAACCGCGACACACCCACTGGCACACGTCCTACTTTCTAAAATGGAAAGCACCTTTTTTATGGTAGCGACAAACACAGAGTGTGCTAAACGTCCTCTACTGAAGAGTAAAACATCTTCACCAAAAGTGAAAAGTAACAAAGCCATTTCACTCGAGAGCTGTAGACATTCCCAGTTTTGAGCTTTCAGTACTTCAGTTTTCCATTTAGCACAACTTCATAAGAAAATGTTGCTCCTCCACATTCATCTGATGGGTGCAGCTGCAAAATAACTTTCTACGTGCAAAACACAATGTGTTTTATACGCTTAATTATTAAACGTCGAGCACAAGGATCGAAGATGGGCAAGCACCGGTCGGGATTTGACACCAGAGTTCGGAAAGAGACGGTGCATGTCCTCACAAGCTCAGTAAAAACAAGCACGGTTTGTGTTCACTCGTGGGTGATCAGGAAGTATTTGCGCGGCTCGGCCTAACCAGGATAAACAAGTTTCATTTGATATGCAGCGATCTCAAGTGCTCAACTGTGTGGACACAGTACAAGGTAACATTCAGGCAAGCATATACATGTACATACACAATCTGTACACTGACCCTGTGCATAGAGGCTGTAAGGGTCTGAACTGTCAGAGTTTACATAGTGTGTTGTCCAAATCTCCCCTGTATTTGTATTTATAGCGATATGTTTAAGTTATTTGTATCTACTATATTTGTATCTGTGTCTGTATCTGTGTCTGTTTGACCGTGTTCCTGTATTTTCCACATAATTGATGCTATGCACTGTGCCATATGGTCAATATAACTTTATTAAAAATGTAAAAAAAATGCCTCTGTATATGTTTAAAATAACATATCACTGGGCCTTACTGACCTTTTGTGTCCTTGACCTTGGGAGGCTGAGGCTCCTGGACGCCCTGAGAGGGTACCTGGCAGCTGACCGGACTATGGATGTGTCCGGTTGCCGTGGAGGGAGACGTATTTGGGGGGTCACAGACCACAGTCCTCCTTTGCTGTTTTACACACTGTAGGATCTCGTACAGAACATCACCTGTGGGACGCAGGGGTTGTAGGTGAAAACAAGGGAGGCACAAAACACTTTCTGCACACACACACACACACTCCTTTCTACCTGAGCTGGGGCAGCGGCGTCTGAAGTCCTCCTTGGTGAGCAGGCACAGGGCTCGGCCGTTCATCTCGAAGCGTCCCTTCTCGGGCCGGCGCAGCGAGTACTCCCTCTGGGCCCAGTGGAGCCAGTGGGCCACGTCCTCCTTGTCCCACAGAGACGGGTTTATCCCTGCAACACACATCCAGAAACACGCCGTCACAGGCTGCATCTGTGCCTGTCATGGAGCGGCGAGAGGCAGAGGGGGACACTCACGTAGACGTCCGGGTAGGTGCCACAGGTCCCCCTGAGCGGGAGGACTGACCAGGGGAAGCTGGGCAGGGGGGGAGTGATGCACACTGGGAGGGACGTTGACTTGCTTCCCATGCATTATGGGTGTAGGACTGTTGGCCCTGTTTTCCTGCTGCAACACACACACACACACACTTAGTGACAGCAGATATACAGTAATGCACCTAAAGGGTTGACCAAACAATAAAAGTTGGTCTTTGAATTTTAAAATCTCTAAAATCAATAATAATAATGATAAAAAAGACAATCCTGTCTGCTATTTTGAGAAAACACACTCTTAAACCCTGCTGTCCCCTGAGACCTGAGCTTACCTTGATCAAAGGTGACGGGGAAGTGTCCTCCATGGAAGTGTCAGTGTCTTTTCGGCTGCTGAAAGTAAAAGAAAAAAAGAAAAAAGATGATTTCCACACCGGCAGAGACGCAACTTTACCGGCGGATGAAGTGAAGTGAAGGTCAGAGCTCCATTTTCAGGCGATGATTTGCCCGAAAGCTTCGGAGAAATTAAACTCTTCACTATTTTCACATTCGATCCTTCCGGGAAATGAAAACGAAAGAAACACAATCCTCGCAGGGGGGTGTGTGTCTGCGTGTGTGTGTCTGCGTGTGTGCAGAATACACTCATTGGAGGAAGCGACAGCGTAGGACATTTCCAAAAAAAAGAGAGAGGCTGCGCTCGATCATTTATTGGAGAGTTGTATGAATTATTTCTTCAACAGGCTCCATGAATAAGAGGGAAAGTTGGTGTTGGGGTTTTTCAAACTTTGGCGTATTAAACATGTGAATGAAAATTAGCTTCTTTATTTTATGACAGCAAGAGGTGAAGGATTAAACATATGTGAGGGGTGTGTTTGGGTGAATGGAGGACTGCTGGACAGAGAAGCGAGCGCGCCTATTAGAAATAATCCTCCGAGCTCCTCCTCCTCCTCCTCCTCCTCTTACAGGAAGCCCGAGCAGAGACATGGCTGCTTTTGGAGGAGCACGCTGCTGAGCGACACGCTGGGTTTATCCAGACTGACAAAGCAGCAGCAGACACACAGCTGACAAGAGACACCAAGAGACTGCAGGTTTACTGGAGACTGAGTGCAGTTTATTTTATAGTAATAAATTCCAGGTACTTTACTTTACTTCCAGGAAATGATTGCACTTTTTTTTTTACTCCTCTTCATTGTCTGATAGCTGTAGTTACTTTGCATTTTGCACTCCTCATGTGCAGTGAAAACCAGACTTGTTGAACCTGAATGTTTCTAAACTTAAACATCAGGTTTTTATGGGTTGAGGAAATTCTTCTTAAGCTAAACAAACTGCATGTAAAGAAAAAAAACATCCATTCAAAACTAAGCATAAAGCTGTGATCAAGTTTTCCTGTGATCCTTTTTTTTAACATAACACAGTTATAATACAGCTACAGGTGTGTGTGGTTCTCACAGGACAGCGACACTGCAGACGTTATAGACGGTGATGAAATGCTGCAAATTGAACCACCCAGCTGTCTATAAAGTAGTTCGAATTAGCATCTACTGCAGTACATTGCAATATATGTATGAATACAGCAGTCATATTAACCAGAAAAATCTCATATAATTGTCAAACACTGTTTTACTGCACAATAACTACTTACTTCTGAGTCTTTTAGTAGCCTGCAATTTGCTGATAATACTGGCTATATATGCAGGACTTTTATTTATAGTGAAGCATGGATAATGTGGTTTTACCTCAGTAGTACAAATAGAAGTGTATTGTACTTTTACTTAACTAAGTCTGAATAATTCTTCCACAATGTCTAATTGATATACAGTACTGTCAACTATACCATATGTCTGCAAGGTTTAGAAAACCTGGAGTCACTTCCTAAGCTAGTTTCCATTATTTGCTCTGAAGTAGTTTGGTTACCTTATATTTTTTTGTTGTATATTTCACTAGTGATGTGGGCTGAAAAACTTGGGAAACAGCTGGGCCACCCGACGCGGTCCGTGGCCGGGTGGCTGGTCAGCAGGCTGCTCACAGTGCGCAACCGGCTCCTCGAGGAGAACGCCGTGCAGCTGTGTGGGATCCGCCCGGGGGACACGGTGCTGGAGCTGGGTCACGGCCCGGGTCTGGGTCTGCAGTCAGCAGTCAGACTGCTCACAGAGCCCACGGGCCGACTCATAGGGGTGGATTACTCAGAGTACATGCATCAGGTGAAGTATGGATAGTGTCTTAGTTTTTTTTAACAAAGCAAGCACAAGCCTCTCTGGCCAGCCTAAACTAGCCACATATAAAGTGTATGTGTCTCTATATGGCACAGTGAGTAAGAAGAAAATAGAAGTTACCACTAGCAAACAGGCAGACAAAACTCAAGGAAACTTCAGCTTCCAGTCTGGGATAGTTCCCAGTCTGGGAAGAGTCAAACACTCCTCACTTTTGCAATAGCAGAATATTTCTCTTTTTTTCTTCCCTTACAGAAGGCAAGTGAGAAAATGAAGGAACTTGTGGCCAGCGGGAGAGTGATCCTCCACCACTGTGATGTTGCAGCAATGCCTCTGGCAGACAACACTGTGGACAGAGTCTTTCATTGCAACTGCTACTACTTCTGGCCTGACCTCAGGAAGGGAGCCACAGAGGTACACCGGGTAATGAAACCAGGTAGTATCTGTCGTCGTATCCATCAGAGAGACTTTTTGAACTTTTTTAGCTGTTGCTGCCTTCGAGTGGTGTTTCTCTGCATTTCTTTTCTTGTCCTCTCTCGAACCCACCCAGGGGGCCTGATGGTGACCACGCTGAGACTTTCCAATGTGGCTGCTTTCGCGGCGATGCGTGTGATGCCGGGGGAGAACTGGCGCCCGGAGGCCTACATGGCAGCTCTGAGAGATTCTGGCTTTACTGATGTCAGAATGGAGGACAGGCGACATGAAAGCATTACTTTTCAGGCGATCTACGCTACTGCCTCGAAATAAGTGGGCAATAATTGGTTTTCTATGTTGTGATTTTAAAGCAGTGTGTAAAATTCATACCGCGATCAAAGTCAGTTTTAAAAAGAAAAGACTCATTCTGATAATTCTCAATGAACATGATCTTCATTTAATCATGATACATTAATGCATAAAAAGCAAATGCAAATAACAATACATTCTTTATTGTATTGTATTTTATTTCTGTTTGATTTGTTTTCATTCAGATGTTGGACCTGGACCAAACTGTATCATAGAACTGCATTGTTAAACATTTCTTTGATACAGAGAGTAACATCGGGCATCAGAAATACACCAAACTGAGTTATGATACATACACAATTCAATTGAGAATGTAAAGCTGTTTGAAGTGGGCCAACTTTTTTTCTCCAGATATCCTCTGTGTTAAATTTCTGTCTGACAAGCTGCTGGCTCACTCAGATACCTGCCTCCACCGGACTGAGTCCATTCATCAAATAACTGCTGCTGATGAAAAAAATGAACTGATGAAAGATAATATAAAATATTTTTTGTTTTGAAGGAATTTCTTCATAAATATTGTAATGACTCTATGCACTAGAAAATAAAAAAATGATCAAACACTGACCTGTATCAAGGTAATTGTACTGTAAGTGATAGATTTGAGTTTCATGATAAGAATCAGGTTTATTGCTAAGTTGGTTCACACGCAGAAAGAATTTGACTTAGTGTTTTAGTGTGTGCAGTAAACACAGTAAGAGAAAGAAAGTAATGTCAAGAAATGTAAATAAGATTTGTAGATGAGATTTGACAATATATGTGCAATATGTCTGTTTTATCCAAAATATTGACTGAGGAAAAGTGCAAAAGTTCACAGTATAAAATATAGAGAAAGTGAAAAGTTAAGAGATGATAATCCAAAAAGATTGTGTTTTTACAAATACTTTTACTCTTGGAACTGTAAGTATTTTTCATGCTAATATTTTCACCTAAATCAAACTTGGTATGTAGGATTTTTACTTGTAACCCTTACTTATATAGATTTACTCTTTATTAACTCTGCTTTTACTTAAGCACCAGATCGATCTATCTATCTATCTATCTATCTATCTATCTATCTATCTATCTATCTATCTATCTATCTATCTATCTATCTA
>JBAJHX010000041.1:18542655-18563645 GCA_037176925.1 Amniataba percoides
TCTATCTATCTATCTATCTATCTATCTATCTATCTATCTATCTATCTATCTATCTATCTATCTATCTATCTGTTATGTATATTAAACAGATGAAACAGTAGGGGGCGGTCGTGCTCCGATTAGCTGCTGTCCGCCATTAAAACAGTCGAAGAAGAAGACGTCAAAAAAGTGGGAAATCCGAAACACGTCCGGCTTTTCTTGTCTCGTTACTCTCAAGATTAAAAAGAAAAATTAAACGAAACAGCAGGTGTGAAGTCGACGACAGCTGTTAAAAGTAAGTGCTTTTTAAACTTAATATCGAGAAAACGACATGTTATTCTGACTACGTCGCGGTTATTATGCTGCTGAAGGACATATTGAGCATGTTAACTTAGCAGCTAGTTTGACACAACACGTAGTTAAAATGTTTGACAAACCCGGGTCAAAACTAAGCTGTAAAACGAGTGAATATTTTCTGTTTTTCTGTTTTTATCCATCGTTTATGGCGGACTGCTGTGTGCTGTGTGTCCGCAGGATGCAGAGGGCCTCCCGTCTGAAGCGGGAGCTCCACATGCTGAGCACCGAACCGCCCCCCGGGATCACATGCTGGCAGAGCGGGGACCAGATCGACGACCTGCGGGCACGTCAGTACCCATCAGTGCGGAGCAAAGACTGCACATAAACACCCCTTCATTTATCCAGCTTTATGTACATGTCTGCAGAGTCACCTCAAAAAACACTAAGACTGCATCTGTCCTCAGCAATATAACACATATATGGCTAGATAAATGTTTGTTTTTAGTACCAGATAATGCATTTGTTTTTTCCTTTACATCTCACTGCTGTTATGTTTTTATTATCTTTGTATATATCTTTCATACACACACACTTACCAGTTGTAGTACCTTGCTGAGCTTTTGTTTTTGTTTTAAACTGCAAACTTTTCTGTTTGCATACAGAGATATTTTTATATCACATGCATGACAAAATAAATGTTTGTTTTTAGTACCAGATAATGCATTTATTTTTTTCCCTTTATATCTCACTGTTGTTGTTTTTATCTTGTCTTTAACTTATCTTTATCTTGTTTTAAACTGTTTATCTTTTTCTGTTTGCAGACATTGAGATATTTATAAACAGCATGCATGACAAGCTAAATGTTTGTTGTAATAACCCAATCATGCACTTAATTTTTTCCTGTGTACATTACTGTTTCTGTTAGACAAATTTCATTTTTCCCTTAGCTGTCTGCCGGTCTATCTGTCTGTCTATTTTTGTGAATATAAAGTTAGAGAGTCTTTGAAACCAGAGTAAAAAATATTTGTATTTGTGCACATACCTTGCCAGTAAAGCTGATTCTGATTCTTCTGGTTTACAGAGATCGTGGGTGGGACGGAGACTCCATATGAAGGTGGACTCTTCTCCTTGGAGATCAAGGTCCCAGAGAGGTACTTTTTTTATTTTTTTAATTTTTTTACATTGTTTTCTCCCATGTCAAAGTTATAAACATGTACTGTAGTCTGGAAAGGCTGACGTGCTGGTTTCTTCTCATAGATATCCATTTGAGCCTCCCAAAATCAGATTTTTGACCCCCATCTACCACCCAAACATTGACAATTCGGGCCGAATCTGCCATGACGCTCTCAAACTCCCACCAAAGGTTGTAAGATATTATAAATTGAAATTAAAATAGTTTTTCTTTCACCTTGATCTTCTGGTTTTGTTTGTCTGCTGACAAATAAACGAGGAGATAAACCAGCTGACATGTAGGTTTTAATGTTTTCTGTTTTTCCATTTTTGTCAGGGTGCCTGGAAGCCATCCCTGAACATCTCCACTGTCCTCACTTCCATTCAGCTGCTCATGGCTGAGCCCAATCCAGACGACCCGCTGATGGCAGATATTGTGAGTCACACTTGCTTTTTTGCATTCACAGATATTAAAATATCTGTTAGAGTAGCATAACTTTGATTTACAGTCACTCGTTTGTTTTTTTTTGTGTGAATATTCTAATACAACTATGGGTATATGACAATAGAGCTGAAATCTTAATTTCTTTGTTTTATATGAGACTGGTTGAGACCTAAATAACCCTAAACAGAACTAACCACTCTCCAGTGTGCATTTTTATTACAAGCTAGAGGTTCTGCTAAAAGCCAGAATTAGTACAAATGTCTGCCTGAATCACCTTTTATCTCTTCTCACAAAAGTACAGCCTCGTGCTGTTTAGAACATTTGAGTTGCGATCCAGTGATCAATTGTGGATTATCTTCACCGTATATACATATATAAAGGGTTGCTTACATTTTTTGCATGCAGTCATCAGAGTTCAAATACAACAAACAGCTGTTCACGGACAAAGCCAGGAAGTGGACACAAGAGCATGCTGTTCAGAAGAACACGGTGGGTCATTTTAATGTCTCCGGTAGGCTGACTGTCTGGGTAGGCTGCATTATTCGTACTGGCTGACGTCATTATTGTCATTTGTTCACGTCCACTGTATTTTCTGTTGTTATGGTATGTAGTTGTATATCTTACCCAAAAGGTGGTGCTGTGCCTCCATGAAGTGTTGTCTATGAATTTAATTTGCGTTTGCATCAAAGTGATGTACACCGTCTGACTCATACTGAAATCTGAGCTCCACTTTTCTCACTCTCTAGTTTTGGGATGTGGAAGAGCGTAGATATGCAGCGCTGTCATTGTCTAACTCGGCTCGTATGCGTCTTTGTTCAGGGAGTCATGGAGGGCAACAAAGAAAATAATACTCCAGATCAGAAAGCTTCATCCCGCAAAAGAGAAGCTTTCGCTGTACAGCAGGAGGCAGAAGAGCCAGCAAAGAGAACCTGTGTTTAATTTCCATTATGCTTTTTTGAGACAATACCTGCTTCCATTTCCTTTGTAGCTTGCAGTCCTCTTCTCAATCCAGAAATATCCCCATATTTATATGTATATCTTTATGTTCATGCTGTTATATTAAAGTTTATTACTAAACATTAATTGATTGTTCTTGAACTTAATGTACTAAGTATAACACCTTGACTTCTTCTGGTGTGGAAGTGTGTTTCACAATATTAGCATAAGCAGAGTGGTTGATGTATATACAGTATGAAGATAATTTTATTCAAACATATGCTTGCCAGTTGTATATAAAGTATGTACATCCTAAATAACATTTTTTTTTACAAACTAAGGATTTATTTCTTATATAAAATTATATATTTGCTGTTTATCATATAAAAAGGGAGACAAACATCATAAGGCTGTAGTGAGACAATACCATGCTAGTTCAGAGGTAGTTACATTGTATGTACATATTGCTAGCCTACTCTAATGTCTGTAGAAAGATAGCTACATCCCATTCAGTCTGTATCACCGCTTGCCTCCTGTTGGGCAGATTTGCATATTTGAGACAAAATCATGTAAACCGTATGAAACCGTGTGTGATATGTGTTTCCTGTTGCATTTGGCTGCCACGTAAAGAATAACGTTTTTATCAAATGTTTCAAAGAAGTAAATCAGACAATAACATTTCTGTGATATCAAATGTTAGCTTACTCTGGTAAAAAAAATGTCCTGGTGTGTCTGATGATGACTCCCTTTCTTTGAAACAGACCTTAGCAATAGGATAGAACTAACATTTAACAAAAACAACAAAAAATAAGATAACTCCGCTTAAAATATAACCAAACAATCTGTAACCTCTAAGCTGCATGTCTCATGATCACATTTCAGTATAAACATTTACACTTGAAATTCTACTGTTTCTACCTAAATCCCCCCTGGCTAAACCACTGATTTGTCTGATGCTTAGATTTTCCATTTAGATAAAAACATTTATTTGAGCTTTTTTTGTGTCACACGAGTCCTTGACTGATGCAGTCCATTGGGTAGTGACTGAAATGGTCCTTTATTTAACCAGTCATGTTGTAATGTGATGTCTCGTTTTAATAGTCTTTACTGTGAATGGAACTTTTAGTTGTACTCTCCACTTCTAGAGGCACTTTGTTGTGTTCTCACAGACTTCTCGAGCACTCTGCAGTCTCTGTGTGGACTCATTCTGAGGTGTTTGAGCATTGATAACCCAGAGCTGATGTTGCTGCTGCTGTTCGGTGATGGTCCTTGAGTGTCCGAAGGATCCCAGCTATTCAGACAGCCAGCACGGAGGCTCATGGATGAGAGGTGAGAGAGGGAGTCACGGTAGAGTGATACAGAGGGCAAGTGTTATGAATCACATCTTGATCTGAGCTCTTCATACATTCATCGTCGCTCAGGCTCCCTCGTTCTGTCACCCTGTCTCTATCTCTGGCAGTGGGAGTGGGTATCTGGCAAGGGATGAGAGGAACGGAGGAAGTAGAGGAGCAGTGGGAAAACCTGACTGGATCCAGTCGGGGTTGGGGTGTGGGCCCCCCACCGTACAGGGCGTCAGTGTCAGAGAGCGACACCTGTGTTGATGAATCGGAGCAGGAGCTCTTCTCTGTCTCCACAGAAACCAGTGAGTCCAGGGTGTGGTCCCTGCGTAGCTGTGGACGCGCTTTGGGGTGAGGCCAGAAGAAAAACTGGGAGTGGTCTCGTGTGAAAAGGAGGAAGAGGAGGGGGTTTAGGCAGGCAGGGAGGGGCTGGAGAAGCAGGAGAACTGATTTTAGCACCTCTTCCCCCAGAGACAGGAGACCCAGGAGGGAGCAGAGGGAGAGGAAAGCTACTGGTACATAGAGGAGGCCATTGGTGAATATTAGCCAGGCAACATGTTTGATCATAGCGCAGTCCCACAGGCCCTCACACTCTCCCCTAAGCAGCTCCCAGTAAAGGCGGATGTATGAACCTGTGACTATAAGCAAGCACAGGGTGTTCATCATAATAAGCGCCAAGGGAAAGCCCAGAGAGGATGGAAGTCGGGAGGACGGGGGTGGCAGGGGTGAGGGAAGGCAAAAAGGTGAGGACCCATACTCCCCAACTCCTAACAGCGGGAGAGAAGCAAGGGTGAGGGAAAGGGTGAGGCAGAAAAGTGCACACGTGCGTACGCTCCCAAGGGACGGGGACTTCCCGTAGGCACGGGCGCACGTCACGCTCACGCCGCACTGCACGGCTGCCAGAGTCAGCAGCAGCACGCTCACCTCAGACGCGAACACCCAGACCCATCCCGTCGCCTGACAGCCGGGACCCCCCTCCCAGCGCGCACCGTGGTGACCGAACTCTCCCAGCGTTAGAGCGTCCACAAGGGCCAGGGTGCACGTACACACTCCCGTCAGCAGGTTGGAGGCACCCATGCAGGCCACAGTGAAGCGGAGCGGCGACAGATAGCCAGGGGAGCCGAAGAGGGACAGGAGCAGAAGGGAGTTCCCCAGAAGGGACACCAGGGAGATGGACCACAAGCCCACACGAACCAGCCAGCTGCCCAGCAGAGAGTCACAGGGACGGAAGGGACCTGCCAAACACACAAACCATCAGCTGTAGACAAAGTGTAAATTCTTTCAGTGACTCAATTTCCTCGTGCTGTGGTTGTTGATCACTGACAATGTGCTTTCATTTACCTGGAGTTGGTGTGCATTGGACACTGGTCTGTAGTTTGGATTCCTCTATTTCGAGCTGAAACTCTTCCAGGTCAGGGTCATCTGGAATAAAGCAACGTCAAGGTCAAAAATCAGAGGTGCAACACCTGGGGGCCAATCAGTTTTATGAGGTCTGCTTAGCTTCTGTGAGGTTTTATGACAGCTCATTCTGCATCGGTATCTGTGCACAGTATATGCATGTTAGATTGGATGCAATAAGGGAGGTGATCTAACTTTCTTTCGCAATGAAAGAAAAACACATTTGTAGAAGATAATTGGTGCTTGCGTGAAATTCGACCTCCGTGACTGTTTTTCTAACAATCAAAGGTGAATAAATTTTAATCAGTGATATGTCATGGTTTAATCATCTTTTGTTATTGTTACCTTTTGTTACGCCCAGAAATAGTTTATTTTCAGCTTTAATGGTGTAGATTTAATGGTTTTAATTTCGACGTAATTTTGGTTTATTGGTGTTTATATTTCATGCCTGCCACAGGAATGCGTGGAGGGGGTCAGCACTCGAGTGTAACCATGTCAGCTGCCAGGTAGCTGTGGTTTCAATGAGGCTCCAACATGTTGCAAGTGGGCTTATGTCAATAGTTCAGCAATGAGCGCAGACATATGGGACTCCGATTTACACCTATTTATTCACCCTTCATCCTGGGTGTGTACCATGTGTGTTTTAAACTGTATAAATGCTCGCACGGATGCTTTCTTACAGTGTGTGTCGGCGTGGATGGGGTACATGGCTATGGTCCTCTTGTGCAGGTCTTCATCAGAGTTGCCCTGCTCTGTGTCCCACTGGCTGGCCGGCTTATAGCTATCACAAGATCCATACACGCAACACTGGTAGGCATAAGGCATCTCTATTACCCTGTGACACAAAGATGGAGGAAAAAACAAGACCTCAACAAATGGTATAAGAAGTGCACTAAGAAAAGGTAACAAAACCTTGGGACTGACGTGAGCTTGCACTTTACCAGATTAAACTTTCAAATTCAATACTGCTTATTCACATTAATGATTCAAAGCAACCTGAACTTGCATATGAATCTGTGCCTGTAGTGCTTCAGTACATATAAAAAAAAATCATCTAAACAAAAAAAAAACATGGAGAAACTGTTTTCTGTCTGGATCAGCTAACATCAGCGTAGATATTTGTCCGTAAGCATTTACTCTCCATTTACAAGGCTCTTGAAATGGCTTTCTGCCAGGCGCTCTGTTTTGGATGATGTTCTACAGTAATGCCGACATTGCCACTTGATCACCTGCCATCTGCTATTTCTTTGAAACTCGCTCTCCATTATTACTTTGCTGCACCTCTCCAGGCCCTTCAGGGATCTCTTCCACAAGAAATAACTTGCTGCTGACAAATGCTTCCTCGTTGTTGAAGTTCAGCTCAGGAATAGCTTGCAGGGATGCAGTGTAATTAGTTCATTGTGAGCCTTGGCTGCTTTTTGGTAAATTGGAGATATTAATAGAAAATTGTGTGAGGAAAGATAATTGAAGGGATGGGAAGTGATGCATTGTTCAATACAGCCACAGGATACACACCTGGGTAAGTTATCATCTTGAATCAGTTTTTGATGAGAAACCAAAATACAAAGTTCATATCGGGGACTAAAGTCTATTGAGTGAGAAAGAATGAATTTTTGTGCGTGTTACCTCATGCGGGGGAAGTGATCAGGACTGAAAGCTTCATATAATTCAGTGTTGCCTCTCAGTTTGAGATGGGTGAGACCCCCCAGACCTGTAACAGGCACTGAGCTGAGGTGGTTCTCCGTCAGGTCCCTGAAATAAAAATACAGAGAAATTGAGAAAGAAATAGAAAGTGGAGGGTGTCAGATGAGGCCAAGTCGATGTTTACAAAATGTGTTTTCATTTCAGATATTGCCAAAGGGTCATCCTTAGTTACAAAAAAGGCCTTGTCTCATAGATATTTTAAACTGCTCAGACAAGGCTCTCTATCAGATTCCCTTCAGATAACACTTCCTGTCAGATGTAGAACGTCTGCTTGTTTAGCTAGGCACACTTCAACCAATCCTCACACAATGAAGCAGTTTGTATTGGCATGACCTGAGATGAGTCTCCTGGCCACACAGAGGGAGTATTCAAACAATAAATGCATATCAGTGTTCTCTGTAAATTCAGCCAAAGGCAACAGGTTTTCTGTGGCACACACAGTGGAGCGTGGAGTGTTTGTGTAAGGCGAAGGCTCTGACACACAGTTTATTAAAGATGCACAAATGTCAGCATGCCTTCTAAGGGAGGAGAGTGACACTGCAGAAGGACCAGATGACAAGCGAGGAGTCTCAGTTATGTACGTGTGTTTACTCACAGTTTAATCAAAGAGTGAAGCGAGGTGAAGGCATCCGGGTGGATCCACTCGATCATATTCCAGCTCAGATCACTGACAGAGAAAAACAATGAACAGTGAAAGAAACAGACAACAGTGAAAGAAACTGTACATCACACGTTCAATGTTGAACCTTGATCACCACTAGATGTCAGTAATCGGTCATAAGTCTGCAGAGTTTGATTTTGACTTGCGCTTCCCAACCTTTTTGGCTTAAGACCCCCTAAAATCAGCCAGTATCTAGTTGATACAGCTCATCATACTGTGCAAGTTTTTCCCTCCATATGTTAGCTCAAAGTGCAAAGACATAAAGTTATCCATTATTTCACAAGAAAAAGGTTCAGGAAATCTGAAATATTCTATCCTGTTAATCATCTGATGAAACCGGATAAAAGATGAAAGAGTGGTGTGGGGAAAAACAAATAGTTACAGCAAAAGATGACTTACAGGGCTCTTAAAGAGGTGAGCTGCTGGAAGGTGCTCGACTCTATCCTCCTGATTTGGTTGTGCTGTAGCCCTCTGTTGAGGATAAATACATGCGTGCATGAGTATGATGCAAAACGTTCAGAGAAACATAAAAATGACAATTTTCATGCATATGTGTGTACAGTTGTGCTTGGGAGTGGGGTGGGCGAAGCACTTACATCTCTTGCAGTGCAGAGCAGTGGTAAAAGCTGGGCAGATCCTCTATCTGGTTGTAAGACAGCTCCCTACAACAATGCACAAAGCACACACACACAAAGCGCACATAAACACAGTGACCAGCTGCAGATTTATAGCGTGGGAAATCATGGGGGTGACAGGATTATTTGGGTGAACAGTCGGGCCTGTGAGCAAGGCGATATAGCAGGACAATAATTTTGGGGGGAGTGATTGGATTTCATAGCGCAGTGATTGTACAAATGATTGCTTGGGGGCACAACTCTCCACGGTCGGGTTTTGTGTATCAGTTTTTGTACCTCTCACTCCCCCTTCCCTCCTGTATATGTGTGTGTGTGTGTGTGTGTGTGTGTGTGTACTCACAGCACTCTGAGGCGAGGCAGCTGCTCACACAGATCCAGAGGGAGAGCTGAGAGACCGGCCCGAGTCAGCGTCCTATAGCGAAAAGGCGAATCCTCTGATCATTGTCGAAGTGCAAGCAAGCGAAAGGAGCTCCCTGTCCTGTGAGTCTAACTTGGTCAGACAGGGAGCTGTGTAGGTTCGCCAAACCTGTCACTAGCTGGCATAACTAGCCTACCCCTCCCTATCGCTTTTCTGAGTCTCCTGTTCTGTGCCTTTTCTCTCCTAGAATCCTAAAACACACATCGTCTCTCTGCTGTCTGCGTGTCTTTATCTCTCTCAACTCCTTTTCTCTTATGGACTCCCAGGATTGCACCTCTGTCCGCAAACCTCTTTTGACGTTCTTTGTTGTTATATGTGGTGAAGCCCCACAAGATGATATAATACTAAGCGTGTGTGTGTGGTGGTGTTGGTGGTGTGTGTATGGAGGGGGGGGGACACTCACAAAATTTCCAGGCTGGTGGTTCCTTTCAGGTCGGGAAACTCTTGAATCTGGGTTGCTCCGTTAAGGGAACTGCAGTCAAACAGGGAGAAAAGTGTCAGAAAATTCCCTCTCTCTCTCTCTCACACACACGCATGCACGCACGCACACACGCAGACCTCGTCTAACAGCTCATTTCAGCCATCAGATTTTTCCTCCAACATCAACACAGGCTGATTTGGCTGTCTCACCAGACATCATAAGTCACACCATTCAACATGTTCTTACAACACACTCTCTCTTACCACATCAGCACACAGCACAGCAATACGCTAACACAACATCATTCAGTAGGCCATTACACATGTCCACTCGACTCTCACTGCTAGGGACAGAGGATGATTTAAACAGTGCTCGGGCTAAACGCACCGGAATGATTCCTACTGACCGCATACTTACAGGGTGTGCAACTTAGGTAAGAACTGGAAAGCGGATTTTCCCACAAACTGGATGGGGTTCTCGTAGAAATGGCTGCAAGAAGGGAAGAGAGAAAAATTGATTTGGACATATTCTGATTCGTTTGTTTTTGGGAACAAGCTGTGTTGTACATGATGTTGACATGAAAAAGCAATTATGTGTTTATTTAATACATTGTAGCATTAAGAATTAAGCTCACATGGTTTGGAGCTGAGGGTTTCCCACGAAGGCCCTCTCGGGGATGGCTTTGATATTGTTGTTATGGAAGCCCCTGCAAATATAAAAACATATTAGTCAGACAGTCTGTCAATATGGTTCTGATTTTGCATATGGATTTGTGTGTGTGTGTGTGTCTGTGTGTTTGGAGGGGCGACAGAGTGTGTTTGTTAGCGAGAGGCAAGTCATATGTCCTCATGTTGCACCTGCCATTGCACAGCTGAAAAACATTTTTGGATAAATGAGATGTAAACACGCACACATATGCTGTATCTGTGACACATATGCACGCTGCGGAACATCTGCTGAGGCCGAGGGAAAACACTGTTTGTGTGTGCGTGCGCGCGTCCGTGTGCGAGCGGGTGCGTGGGTGTGTAGCCAGCACCTGCTTAGGGCGAGAGAGATTGTATCCGAGTGCCACATTAAAATCACTTAACGGGATTACTTGGGATAACGCAACCATGATAGTCATGTCGGGCAGGTGTGTTTTTGTGTGTGTGTGTGTGTGTACTCACAGTTCCTGAAGCTTGCTCAGTGTCCTGATGGCCACAGGGAACTCCTGCAGATCATTGTAGTTCAAATCCCTGAGAGAGACAAAGTCAGATAAATAGTCATGATTAAATAATATTTTAAATCCGATGCAAGATTTTATTTCCCTGCGATGGAAATCACAGTTGAGCCACGCATGATGTTCTGTGAGAAAATGTGTCGGATCGCAAATGTATTCGGAGCAGCAATTTCCTCTCCTCTCTGAGAGGCTGACAGCTGCCGAGTGTGAAGTTTGGGTGTGACCCTTGACCTTTGCTGCTCTGACCTGATTATTTAGGTCTGTCTGTGATTAGTTTCCCAGGAAACGCTGTATCAAAACAACCGTTGCTATAGTTAACAGAGCTCATACGCAGGTGGCAGGAAAAGTCTTTTTTTTTCTTCACTGTATTTGTTGTCTGTATAGGAGAGGTACTGTAGATGTGCTGGTGTACACGTGTGAAGTATACATACTTGTCTGTACATATACATATATATATATATAGTGTATCCTATCCCCCTTATCCATATTGAGGCATGTGTCTGGGTGTGCATGTGTGTATGTGCGCTGTCTTTGAAGAGTCTTAGCTATCCAGGTCAAAGGATATCTGAAAGTACTAAGTCACAGTCAGCTGGATTCATTTTTCAAGTATAAGATAACAAAAATGCCTTTGATGAAGTCCTGCAAGATATATGTGTGTGCTTTTCTCCAAACATCAGTGGATGCTGTGAAATATTTCCCTGCATCTGCTCTGTCTTGTTTGCATATGCTGTTACATTTTCCAGCAGTCCCCTGGACGGCTCCTCGTAGTAATGATTTTATAATACACACTAGGGGTTGGGGAGGGTGGTGGCGATGCAGATGGTCTCTCATATTTCTCATAAGCGAGGCCGCTGTGAGAGATTAACCCCTCATACCAGCACAATCCCCACGTCAATGACACCTGTCATCTTATCCCGCTGAATCATCTGTCTCTCCTCGCCGCTGACGGCCCAAACACTTTAACACACACTATTCTGGTCCAGAGAGCTCCATCCCTCGTTTTCTCTTTCTCTAGTTCCCCTTCATCCCTTTAACTGTGGCTCTCCTGACTTACACCCTGTTCCCCTCACATTTCCCAGCATGGGTAACGGCTTTTAAGTTGAGTGTTAAGCTGGCCGTACGCTCGCGAGTGCACAGGCAGAAGTACTTGCTTATCTGCACACACACACACATGTGCCCACACACACGCTTATAAAAAGGAACGCATAATTTTTTACACTTCAACAGGTTGTTAAGCAGCATGCCAGAAACCGTGTTTTCATCAGACCACCATGAATTTTTGCAGGAGGCACAGTTGCGCGGTCTCCATTTCTCTCGCTTTCTTTCTCCACCTCTTTCATAAGGCCGTGTTGGCTTCCTGTGGTTTTCATATTGCTGTGTGGTTAGGATCTAGTTATCGAGGCTACGGCACGTACTCTCACACAGCTCGGCCGTAGTCATGCCGAGCCACATTTGACCTCAGCGCTGCTTAGCAATTACTTTTACAAAACACAGAGGGATCTGTTGATGTTACTTCAAGGCAATCAAAGGGGGACTTTTCATCCTCACATTCCTGTCGATCATTTGCTGCTTGTGGTTTTGAGAAACGTTCAAGCACCTGCTGAAATTACCAGGATATTAATCATTATGACTTTATGATTTAGAGGTACACTTGATTATTCTTTGGCTCTCTTAGTCTGTGTGATTTATAAAAACACATTAATTTCAGGTGTTCCAAATAAAACCAAACACACATCACCCACAAAGAGAAATAAGGCTGTAGTCAGACACACAATACGAGTAAATTGATGGCTCTGGGTTTTATTGCCTTTTTTGAGGTTATTTTTTTAGGGAGTTCGTCATATATCTCAGAGTTAATCTCAGGCAGTGTGGGTGCTGTAAACACTACCATACCGAGCAAATGTTGATACTCACTGATACTTTGTCATCACACAGCCTGCATCAGTGTTTGGGGAAACAGAGGAGGTACTCATTTGGGACTATGAGATGAAATCACTTTAGGGTGCGTGCATGTGAGTTTGTGTCTGACATAGTGAAATTACTTTTAAGTAATATTATGGTAACTACTGTCCAAAAAATTATGTGTGTGTGAAAGTGTGTGTCTGTGATCGTATATGTGCGTGTGTGAGTGAGAGATACTCACAGCGTCTCCAGACTGTGCAAACCCTCAAAACATCTCGCGCCCATGCTCTGGATCTGGTTGTTATGGAGATGCCTGGAAAAAGGCCACAAATATTTTTCAACAAATCAGAAATTACTTTCTCGAGAACGTTTCCACGCTGCAATCATCGCCGCCCTGTTCTAAGTCAACGGAACAAATCATTTCTTTGGTAAGCTGAGACACCCAGACACCAGAGAGTTTTAAGTAAACAAATCAAGATGTCACTTACAGTACGACGAGGGCGGAGAGGTTGGTGAACGCATAGTCCGGGATGTGTGTGATCTGGTTGAGGGCCAGCGTCATGGCCTGCAGCGAGGGCAGAGAGTCCAGGGCCGTCACTGGGATCTCGGTCAGGGAGTTGTCGTCCAGCCACAGGTGTCTCAGTGAGCGAACCCCTCTGAAAGCCCCGGCCGGAACCTCCGACAGCAGGTTAGCATCAAGACGCCTGCAGGGTGAGAGGAACCGAGCTTAGCACACTAAGTGCAGAGTCTAAGTATGGCATGTTTGCTTACGTGCATGTGTGTCCGTGTTTGTGTGTGTGTGTGCATTAGGGGTTGTGTGTCGTGGCACTGAAACGCTTTGGCTTACAGGAAGGTTATTATGAGAATTACGCATCCTTTATTCTCCGCTTTTCATCTTTGCTGCAGCGTCTTAGAAGCTCCTCATTATGATTTATTCCCATGCTAAATAAGCCATGTCTAGCTTCACCAGCACAGACATGTAAGAGATGTAAGATGAGAAAAACAGACAGAAACGTGCAGGAACAGTTTTGGCGGGCCTGCTTTTATCTACCTCGCTTTATTTATGTTGTGTAAAGCCGACTTTCCTCAACGTCTGGAAAAAGGGGAAAAGATGCAGAGAAGGGGGGGAACAGTTAAAGATACATCTTCAGCTGTTCCTCCTTCCTTCACTCTTTCCATTGGAGTCCCGCTGTCGCCATCAGTCCCTGACGTCTCTACAACTCATACACAAACACAGCCCCTTTGAGCTGATGAATTTATGACACAGGATACACACACACACACACACACACTCTCACACATGCACTTTCATCTCTTTCGACCATACCAAACCCAACAAACCTTTGTCCCCCTCGCTCCCTCTGTGTCCTCAACCCACAGGCAGAGAGTGTGGACTGTGACACACACACCCCACGTAAATGCACACACTCAGACACACTGTCCATAGTGATGAATGATCCCCTCAGGGCAGAGTTGACAAGCTGAGACCACTTCCTCTCACTATTCTTCTTTCTTTGGCCCTTCACACTCATTCATTAATCTCCTTTTCCTCCCTGCGGCCCCTCTCACACTCACATTTTGTTTCTTACATCTTCATTGATGCTCCCCCAGCCTCTGCCCCCTTTGCGTCGCACTTCTTAACTCTTGTTCGTCTTTCAAACATCCTCCCTTATCAATCTTCCACTGTGATTCTTTGATTCTTGCGCTACAGCTCCTCCTCAGCCTCCTCACCCCTTGGAGGCTTTACCAAACAAACAGCATCATCAAAGTGAAATCTGAACTTGAACTCTGACCTCTCGGCTTTTCTCCCCAGGGAGATTTTCCATCAGTAGAGGCAACTGTATACACTGGCAGATGCTCACACACAGGCACACAGGGAATCACCCTCCAGCATACATGTAAATACACATCAGTGTGTGTGCGCACGCACATGCACAGCTTCAAGACATTTTCATCTCGTCCACTTCCTGAGCGCACATTTTGTTTCAGTGCTAAACATCGTTCTTGTGCATCCTGTGAGCTCCAACTGTGGACATTGTTTGTCCCTGACCCAAATCGCAGGATGAAAGCTGCGGAAGACCCTTCAACTTTCTGGTTTCTTCTCCAGGGCAAAATAATAATTGCTCCTCTGGGTGGACCTGCCAGGTCTCCAGAAGGTCCAGACAGAACCAGGAATGTTCCACAGAAGCCAATAAAGCAGCAACTATTTCCTGTCCATCACATCAAAGTCTGAGGTACGATTACGGGAGAGAGAAATAGAGACAGAAAGAGAAAGTTCTTTTAAATGATCCAGGAGATCTGTAGAGCTGCCTCCACTGGTTCAGTTCTCCAGATGGCCAAAACGTTTGGAGCGCATTTCACTACCGTGGAGTCAGATCTCTAAAAACAGGGTTACGTTGATTAATGTGGCTTGTGGAACTCATCAGTGGTGATTACGCTGCTTAACCTGTGGGTTGGGACCCAAAACACGTCTGTCTGCTTATGATGGGACCGAACTAAACAACGGCACTCACACAGCGCGTTGTAATTATCCTGTTCCAAATGGTGAGACAAATTTCTCTGCTGACGAAAGGATCCTTGTCCGCGATTAAGATTTATTTTGCATGAAAGCCTCCTTTATACATTTATACCAATTTAAAGCCCCTGTGCTGTCTCGATATGCTGTCTCGTTCTTTTTACCTGGTGTGTTTTATGTGAGTGAGAGGCGCCGACAAGCTTCACTCTCCAAAGCCCTTCCAGTAATCTTTCTCTGCTGGGCTTATCATTACTGTAATGACAAGGTGCGTCTCCATACACCAGCTCTGTGTGTGAACTGTGTGTGTGTGTGTTTTCTTTACTCGAGACAATCTCTATGTGAAAAAAGTGAGAGACCACACACACACACATGCACTTGTACACACACACACACACTCATAGACAGAGACATCATCATGACAGAAAATTGTGAGGTTAGACATACACTCACACAAGGACAGGCTGAGCCATGGTTCCTGTCTGTAGGTACAGTATGTGTGTACAGATGTGTGTGTGTGTGTGTGTGTGTGTGTGTGTGTGTGTGCAGGCTCGGTGACTGTTTTGAGGGAGAGCAGGCCTGCTTTATACCAGAAAGGGGAAACGCTGTAGGTGGTATGGGAGTTACATGTGCGCACCCCTCCTCTGTTACAACTCCAGCTATTTGATTGTGTGTGCCTGTACAATGAAGGAAACGGCTTTATGGATATTTACAAAGAATTATTAATTTGGAAAGTGGGGATGGGGGAAGTACGCGTGCGGTACAGGGAGAGACAGGCAGGGGCGAGGAATTACAGATGAGGTGGTCCACACACACACATACACTGACCCCCACAGATGAGACAATTATGCCACCAAACACTCACATTAGCCGGGGGGATAGCGGTGTGGGTGGTGGGAGAAGAACGGAGGAGAGGAGCGGAGGAGGAAGAGAGGGGGAATTGATGGAAAATAGAGTTGTTTCACAGCTCATTGGAGATGCTCTCTCTGGCCTGCAGTGTCTGCTGTTTCCCTCATGGCTTCCAGATGCTACCATGAACAGCATTGACACAGTCGGGCTGTGACTCCTACCGTCAGGCAGTACAGCGCCGCATGCAGAGCTATCGGGAGTACGGCCTGTAATATGTCAGTGGTACTCTATACCTGCGTGGCGGTCAGAGCTGAGATGATGTGCGGGTGGGTGGCCAAGCGGGATGTTTCATTCTCTGCTGGATGAGGTCAAGCTGCATGATTAGTGTGCATATGTGTGTGAAGGAGAGAGCGAGCGAGACTCACAGGGAGAGAAGGTTGGGTAGGTCCCATGGAGCATCATCAGGAAGTCTCTCCAGTTGGTTATTTTGAAGCATCCTGAAAGACACGTACAGATTATTCAGCCATAAGGTAATCGCTCTGCAAAGCGTGTACGTGGCGTGCGCGAGGGCACGTCAGGCAGAACAAATAATTCCATCGTGAGGGAAATCTGACACAGGAGGGAAAGGGCCAGTGAAAGCTTGAAGAGAAGCAGAGAATGAAGGGTAGAAAGAAAAGAGAAGGAGAAGCTCCTTGGGTGGGCTGCTGATGTCATTCTCGGAAGAATGGAGCAAAAAAAGCGAGGAGGAAGTGGGGAGCAAACAATAGCCCTCTCTCTTTCCTCTCCCTCCCTCGCTTTCTCTGTCTTTCTCTCCCTCATCCTTTAAAGTTTTTATCGTGACCAGTCGTCTGACATGAGCGCACGAGCCCTGTAGTCTCCAGTGTGTCTCTCTCAGCAGCGCTGTTATGCCTTTATCGTGGCATCATGGTGCCACAATAGTGAGCCTTTTGCGAGTCTGTGAGTGTAAGGCCTCAGCTTACAGTGAAGTTATTATAATATGAGAATGCTGGGTCTTTTTTTCTTTGTGCTATGAAATAGCCTTGATTTCTCTACTGCCAAGTACAAGACAATTTGTTATCTAAAACCTTTATTGTGTAATAATTTATTTAATGCTGGCATTATAATACATTCTTAATGTCTGAGTGTACTTTGCTATATCTATTTACCTAATGTGTCACATGTTTTCATAGTGGGGTGTATTCCACAATAGTCTCTTGTCTCTTGTGTAACGTGTGTCGATTGCCTCAGTATAGAAAAAAAAAATGCTGCTCAGGTTTGAGAGGATCAGGGGAATGTTTCCACTGGGATGATGATGCCATGATAAATACATCGAATTGAGTCTTTTCCTGTTTCAAAGAAATTCCCCGTGGGGAGCTTCACTGTGCTCCACTCTGGGTTCATAACCTCCTATGTGTGCATGTGTGTTTGTAAGAGTCAGCAGGGACCTTGCAGCTATCCTACACAAGGTCAGCGGCACATTCGTGTTTGACACAGCCCGACTTTAACTAATACATCGAGGAAGGAAACCAGCGGCTCAGCTGCTCTGAGGTCAAAGACGCCGTCCAGAGTTTGCCACGGTGCTATTGTGTGAAGCGTGAACGCTTGCAGACTTGCATAAATTCAGGATGTGTGTGTGTCCTTCTGCAGTAATGACATAATAGCCCGGGATTCATGGCTGGTTCGCTCACTCTGTCTCAGTGAGTTTCACAACACAAGGTGAAAGAAGATCAACTTGTGTGCCTGGTAATCCCCCAGATTCCCTCAAATTACAAACCACAATTCTCAAGCTAAGTTTATATTCTGTGGCAGGGCTTCTCAAACGTTTCTCAGCCAGGGTCCAAAAGGAATAGAGTTGGTTGCCAAGGCTCATGAAAACCTCCTTAATACCCTTGTCTTGCTCTCCCACTAGATATATGGCCGCAACTCATTAGATGCTGCACTCAGAAGTCAGAGAGCACCATGGTTTTTATGGTTTCTTTGCACTTTTTTGTGATTTAGTACGTCACGGCAGTGCTAACAGTTGGTGGCCGTGGATCATAAGGCTATGAACACACTCTGAGAAATGGGGTGTTGAGAGAACAGCTTTGAATGGCCTTTTTAAGTGATTTTTTTTGTCACTTGCTGTAATCTCGGTGGGTGGTGTGACTGGGAGGTCCCTGAATTACACCTGTGTATGTGTGTGTGTGTGTGTGTGTGTGTTCATGCTTGTGAGTGAAACAGGGCTTGTTCGGGAATGAAGGAACTGCAAGCAGGGCAGGTCTCCCCCAGCCCATAAACTTTAACTACACTTAATGATGCGTGGCCTGTGTGTTTTATTCAAGGCGGGAGCACAAGTCTGTCCTCCCCCCCAGAATGCTGGAGTGGAACAACCCACCTGGGATGAGGACTGAACCACCGGAGTGGGATAGGGTGGGAGGGCAGAGGAGGTTACTTACAAAACTTTGAGGTTGTGGAGGCCCTGGAGAGCGTGTCCCGAGATATACCTCAGCTGATTCCCTGAGATACGCCTAGGAGAGAAACACGGAGATCAAAAAGGAGAAAACAAAATATAAAAGTGAAAAATGAAATATAAGCTACACACATTTTTTTTTTACAAGTCTCACAAGAGAAGTTTAGCCGTTTGCTTTAATCTACGTTTTTTGGATAGAGTTGATATGACTTCATCCCTGAGTTCCTGCTTCGGGGTTACTGTTGGGGCAGTATGCAAATAACAATATTCTATTCCCCTCAGTGTGGTTGCTATTGGCCTGAAGCACACCCTGAAACTTTAACCAATCCTGGGAGCTCTGATGAGTGAGTAAAGACTGAATTGAATGAGACTGAGACTGGGTCAGCAAGTGCAGCGTGATCGTATATTTGCTTGCGCGCATGTTGAGTGTGTTTATATGTGTGTGTGTATATAGTAAGGTGTATACTACGTATGCGTGCAGATGTGTGTGTGTGTGCAGTGCGAAAGCGTGAGCTATTTTCCACGTCCTTGAGGTAAATTGGGCCCGTTCTGAAGGGCCTTGAGGACAGCGAGGGAGAGAAACCACACACATTCGCACAAGCAATCCAATCAGTTTGTTTATCAAACACAGCACCTAATGGTCATTTGTGAGTGTGTATAAGATGTCCAAATAAATAACACTCAGTCCAGCAGAGTAACTCGCAAGGTCACGAGCTGGAAGCGCAGTTTAAACACAGATTTGGTCCTCACAGTTCGAGACCACCCACTTCTATTAAACACACACACAAGTTAAAAGTTACTCATTGGCATCCTCCTCACACCGTTGCTCTACAGGTGACATTTGCCTGACATTTCAGCCTTATGTTAAGCAGCCTGCCTCTAGCTGAGCTGCTCCATCAGTGCCAGGATATTGAAATATTGATACGGAGCCCTGCCTGCCTTTCCAGACGGTAATGCACGAGGGCTCCCAGCAGACTCCCTCTTACATCTGATTCTCATGTCAACATGTCTCAGTCTCATTACTGTGCAGTGGCAAACCACACCGCTCCACCCACGCCTGCCAAATCTCACACTCAGCCCAGTTTAGAACTCTTATGGAGCTCGTATTTATCAAACAAACACACCCGCACATACACATAGATGCACACCCACATCGGCGCACTAGAATACAAAATGGACTGATCGTTATCCAAGCTATTGTGGTGCCATTTAGTCATGCCTCTCAAACCACAGTCAAAACTCATTGAAACAGACTTCGGCTGCACCACACGACGCCTCGATATAGATTTGACAGAGATGTAAGACACAGATGACAGAGAGCTGATCTGCAGCTCTTTGACCCTGCAAGTTCCAATATTCATTCTTATTCCAAGATAAATGAGCGCAATTTGCTCTTAGATCTGATTCTCACTCATAAAGGAACCTGCATGCTGCTCATTTGTAGTCCCTCAGAGGACGATATAGGTCTGCTACTTCAATACCATTTTGGTTTCCGCTATTGTGCAAGCTGGACACCGGGGACCGTTTGAATAGCTACTTTTCCAGAGGTAACTGTTTCAATAGGCCTCGCTGAGGTCCTGACACCAGTAAAATAGATCTAAGCCTCTTTCTGCAAAGACCCCTAAGTGCCTTCTTTTGGTTCCTGCTCAAACGCAGTGATTAGTTACAGACGTGTTGGACGGAAAAAAGATATAGGTAGCACCAAAGAAAAATAAATGTCTTCTCACCGGGGGGACGAGGTGGACCAGTAATTTAGAGTTTTAGAAAACAAACATTGTAGTTAAGGCCATGGTATGATGTGAATGTCCTGCTGCCAACCAGCCTTTCTCTATTAACTGCACCATTGAAGCCAAAACAGCATTAGAGTGGAATCATGCTGTTTTTTGCTGACTTCATTTGTCAAACGGATAATTATGGCGAAAGTGAAGATGGATATTGAAAAAGGAAAGAAACATTCAAACGTTCTTGATAGGCATCAACAGAGCCGTTGACCAACTGTTTCCATGATATCAGAGTGTGTATTTATGTGCATACGCGTGTGTAAATGATCGTACGTATGAGTGAATGTTCCGCACTTAGCCTCCTCGTCGTTCCACATCAATCTCATTCTAATGAAAGGCGCCTTGCTCTTGTCAAACCGTGGCTCTAACTGCTTTTCCTTTTAATTTGATTTGGGGATGGTTCGAATTTTTCTTGGCCCCCGGACTGCGCAGATAAAAATTCCACCTCAGCATAATTCAGCTGCGCTGGCGTGATTCATAGATAAAATTACAGAGGCCGGCGTAGCTCAAACGTACGGGAGGGAGGTGGGGGAGGGTGGTAGCAAAAGGTGAGACCACCCTGCTATCGGGGGCTGATCAGTGAGGCCTGCGATTATCCCATGTATCACTCTGTCCTATTGATTCAAAATAATAAACCTGAAGAGGGGTTAAAGACCTATACAGCAAAGACAGCATCATATTTTGGGATCCTATCTCAGGTAGTGATAGGACATCATAGTGGCAGCAGGGCCAGGATGGTTGATAGGAGTCAATGATGAAAGAAAAAGGAGAGGATAAACAGTTCTTATCAGAGAGAGTGTGGTTTGTGTGTGTGTGTGTGTGTGTGTGTGTGTGTGTGTGTGTGTGTGTGTGTGTGTGTGTGTGTGTGTGTGTGTGT
>JBAJHX010000041.1:18575666-18587794 GCA_037176925.1 Amniataba percoides
AGAGACTCATGCACACACACTCTCACACACACAAACATTCCCATGGATTCCCAGGGTTGGAAAGGGGCTGAATAGGAATCTGGGCCATGCAGGCCATTCTGAATCCTCTCAGTCACAAACAGGCCTTCACCCCTCAACCACGCGTCACAGGGAGCACATTCCTGGCCCTTGCGTCATGCCGCCATCACACGAAACCTACAGATTCACATGTTTGGTCAATGGGCACAGGTCTGACCCCCAACAAAACACCAGCCACTGTTGTGCTCAAACCACATGCAGGCTCACGCGCACATACACTCCAAACGCATTCTCCGCTTTACTTCCCCCGACCTCCACCTCCTCCACCCTAGTTCCCTTCAAGATCTTGTGTCGTGATTGCTTTCTGTTTTTTTCTAAAGGACAGGATATGGAGCGGTAGAGCACACTATGGCCTCTGTGTCTTCTCTGCCTCCTGATCCCGAGGGAATTGTCATTGTTTCCATTGTTGTCGTCTACCTGCCTACCTGCCGTCTGTCCCCGAGCGACATTTAAAAGCCTCCCAGGTCGCTCTCAGGAAACCACAAACCTCCGCACTATCCAACGCTAACTGCCTATCCCTTCCCTCCAACACCCTGCTGGCATAAATATCACTTTTGTAGCCGGCCCAAGTGGCTTTTTCTGCTGCTGTTCACCGCAGGGCCTCCAGGGAATCTGGGAGAGAGCGGAAGAATTGACAGTTTGTGGCAAACACTTGAAGTTTGTGAGAAGGAAGGAAAGAACAAAGGAGGTAGGAGAGGAATGTAGACAGGAAATAGTTTGTGCAGTAAACTGCTCTTTATGTAACTTTTTTAAGCAGAACAGATTAAGTGCGATGACACATGCCACTGTCTTCTTCCTCCGTTTAATCAGAGGTGTGTAACTCTCTTCCCCAAGTCTGATCGAAGCCACAACCAGCACGCACACACACACCTTGAAAACATTTACACAGTTTGGCTTGGGTACACACCCTTCACTTTACTCCCTCCGCCGCCCTAAGCTACATGCATTCATTTTGATTTTCTAAGAGGCACATTGCACATCAGTGATCATACATTTACACTCAGTGCTGCATGACTAGCTTCAACACCTGCTCCAAAGACACACACACACACACACACACACACACACATACATTTAAGCACTTAATGTATGGGTTCCTGTTGTATCTGAAGGAGGCCAGAGGAAACAGGTGAGGAAAGGAGAATAGGTGGGGGGGGGGGAAGGAGAGACAGAGGGAGAGCGAGGGAGGGGAGTGTGGTTGAGGCGGGGGGCTACCATAGACGTCTGGAGCCAGGACACTGATGCTGGAGCTGATAGCCGCTGTATAGAGGACCCTCCACTGTCAGTACACACACACAAACACATACACTGTTCTCCTTCCTCTTCTATTCTCTTATTTCTGTTCATCCACCACCACCCCCATCCAATCCTCCACCCCCTCCATCCCTGACATTCTCTCTCTCTCTCTCTCTCTGTCTGTCTTTCTGTCTGTCTCTCTTTCGCTTTCAGACATGATGTTTACAGTGTGACCCCCGGTCGCTCGTGATAGGAATCATTCCATCAGCATAATGGCTAAATGACACGCACACAACTGTTGCAGTCAGGGCCACCATACAGGGGCAGGATGTTGTCTCCTGTGTGTGTGTGTGTGTACAGTGTTCGTGTCTATACCTTCAAATTATTCCAATACACATTTCTCTGTCACCAATTTCTAATACTCTCCTTGCTCCTCCTCAGTTTTCACCTCTTTACTTCATCATCTCTCTCTCCATTTTTCTTACACTCTTGCTTCACCTCCAGTGGGTAGAAAAAAAAAATCCCTCAGCAGTCTGGGTGGTCTTCACACACACACACACACACACACACACACACACACACACACACACACACACACACACACACACACACACACACATATACTCACACACTCCTTGCTTTTCCTCTGTCTGGTAATGCGCTCGCTGTGGTTTCCTGGCCTCGGCCAAAACACCGTTAGAAGTTCACCGCACTCACCGCTACCACAAAGCATCACCTAATCGCTGCTCAGCTCCCACACACACACACACACACACACACTCTTTTCCTCTTATACACACACTGAAAGGCTGCGAAAGTTATGTAAACACAAGCACCTGACACCAGCCAGATCAGGAACGTATTAATAATATTCAACATTATTAAGTATTTGCTTTAAATGTGTATACGTCCTTCAAGGGGACAGCTGACTAATAATTCATTTGCTCTGAGCTGCTTGTTGTGTCACCGTGAGGCCATCCCTTATGACAAGTTGCCTCCTCGTACAACAGCACCGATCCGCCTCCTGCACACGGCGTTCTAAAACTCAACACACATTAACACACACACACTTCAACACGCACACCCACGCAGACACACACCCTTGGGCACCGTCTTTCCTCTCTAATCTGATATCAAAGAGAAGGTCTTTCAAAGCGTCTCACATGACAGCTCATTTCATGCGTTGCCCACGGAAACGATTCTTGTCATAAATCTCTGCCTACTCAGCGCGCTAAGTTCTCGGAGCACCTTTGCCTGTGAATAGCTGAATTCCTTTACAGACTCAACCTATATCCATCTCACAACTGTTTTTTTGTGGATTAGTATTCCATCGTGGGTCCACCTATGCCGAGCAGGGGGGGTCGTCCAAATGTGCAAGGAAGTGGAGTGAATCATGCGTAGCCTGGATTGCCCTCTCGGCCACTGCAGCGTGTACCGTTGCGCTCACTTTGAAGAGCTCTCAGATGACACGGGTGAATGATGTCATATACTTTCACAGCGTTGTGTGGATGTGGTTTGTAATGTTGAACCGTTCCCAAGCAAATCCCTGTGACCTCGGCAGCCTACAGTATGTGCTGGGAGGCTAATCCGGCCTCCACAGCACAGCGGGGTGTGCTGGACAGTTCGACAGATCCTGGTGAGGATTGGACCGGCTCTCCGCTGTTGTAACCTTTTATACCCCAGAACGAAATGAGAAACTGTAGCCTGCTGCGCTGGGCTTTTGCTTATGTGGAAGGTAATTAAGTACATTTACACAGGTATTGTACTTAAGTGCAGTTTAGAGGGCAATATGGTCCATTACTTATTTTAATGCAAGACCTTACTTGTAACCGAGTATTTTTGCACTGGCATGGTATTGCAACTTTTTAAGTGAAAGATCTGAGTACTTCTTCCACTCCTGGTTGTGTGTGTTCATGTGGGCAGGGTTGTTTTGTTCGTGTTTGATGATTCTCATCAGCGAGGCAAAAGAGAAATCTGTGATCCTCTATCTTCTATCTTAATTTGTTGCGGCATCTCTCCCGCTGCCCCACATTCCCTTCTTCGTCCCGCTGCAGCAATGTGTGTGTTTGCGTGTGTGCGCGTGCGTTGCTGTGTGTGTGGGCGTGTGCGGTTGGTCGCTGAGTTTATTTATCTTATTCTAAATCAGCCCTCAAACTCACTAATTGGTCCAGTTCCACTGTTAGGTAACGAGGGGAAATGAACAATTACTCTTGTGTTTGTAGGGAATGATGTGTGTTTGTGTTTATATCTGTGTGTGTGTGGCTGCAGTGGTGCAGTTAAAAGCACAGTAGACTTTCAGAGCTCATCACTCTCCCTCTCAGATTCATCCCTCCGTGTGTGTGAGTATAAACAAGTGTGCAGGCTTCGTTGTGTGACGTGCAGGCCGTCATGTCCTCATAGGTAAAATAATTTCACCCCCATAAACTCAACATGTGTTTTAACTCTCAGATGAGCGCAGAGAAATCTGGCCGTTGCAGTCTCCCCCTGGCAGTCGAAGAGCTGAGAGGGCATCACTCAAGAGGAGTTCGTCTTTTATGTGTCTCCTTTAGAGTCCTTCGCTACATAAACTGTTGATCTTTCCTCTCTCCCCTTAAATAGTGTCCCTCCACTCTTATAATGCTTGTAGAGCCCCTAGTGAGCAACTGCTCTATCACACCCTGTTTCCTGGGTTTGACTTCTATCACTTCAATATCAGTTATCACAGAGTGCCTGTAATCTGTCCTCAGAGGCTTATGCAGTGAAGCAATTTGTAAGATTTGGCTGTAAGCCACAGTTGGGTGGTGTAAGAAACTGCTCAGATCTCCCGTCTGACATAATATAAGTCAAAAGCATCTCTAATAACTCTCAAAGATTCCTGGAGGTGGAATGGACTGAATTTCTGCAACTCATTATGGTAAAAAACTGCTGATTAATAATATTAATGATCAAGTTTTTAATTGTATTTACAGCATGTGTCACTTCTCCAGCCAGCCTTTCAAACACATACTCACAAATCATATCCAAAAACTTTTCTCCAGTCTTTGCAAATTAAGTCTTTCAAGTAAAGGAAAATATACTTTTTTTCCCCCTCCACTGGTCACATGTTCAACTATTGAGTTTTGGCACCAAACAACGAGATACAGATCAGTGGAATAAAACTGGTCATTAAAGCGCACACACATTCAGACATCTGTGTTCAAACACTTCCTCATTCACACACACACACACACACACACACACACACACAAACACATGCTTGTGTCATGTGCTTGCAGCTTGCACACATACACACTTGCACACACACGCACACTCATGCTGGGTCTCCAGTTGGCGCTTGGAAACCTGATACTAAAAGAAGTGGTGCAGTAATTTTGCCATAGTGGTCAACACACACACACACACGTTCCACTCGGCCCTGTCCGTTTTTATCTGCATGCGGGTTCTGCTGCTCTTTCCTGGTCACACATCCAACCGACTGGTGCCTTCTGCTCTATTTTTAAAAGAGGAATCCCAGCTGCAATTCAGCTGCGTGCGTTAAATGTGCTCGACCAGCGTTTTTCAATGGCAAATTAACGATCAAGACTAACAGTCAGGCCTCACGATTGGCAGAAGCGTTGACACTAAACGAATGAGAAGGGGAGTTAAGAAGTTTGGTGGATCGAGGAGAATGACTTGGGGGTGAGATACATTGCGGAAACACCAGGAAAAGGATGGTTGGGTTGAAGGAAACGGTCAGGACAGAGTGAGAGGCCCGAAGGAGAGAAATGTGACAAGACAACACGCACAGGAAACACATTACTCACAGGTAAGTGGTGAGGGGGCTGAGGTTGGCCGGCACAGATGATAGTCCCAACTCAGAGCAGTCCACCATGACGAAGATCCCGTCTTCCTCGCACTGGCACGGAGGCGGGCACAGTGGCGTCGCCGGTGCCCCCTGCCTGTCCTGGATCCGTCCGTACCCCCACACTCCCGGGGCCGTCCCCCAAACCCCTCCGGCCGCGCAGAGGAGCAGAAGCACCGGCAGCATGTCTGACCGTCCACCTGTCTGAATCTACACCTGTGAGGAGATCTGTCTGCTCACGCGCTGACGTTTCGAGATTTGATCAAGTGAGGAGGCGCCAGCACTTCTTTGCTTTTTCCAAATGCTCCTCTCCTGGCTCTGTTAAAAAGCCTTTTTTTCCCTTTTTCCTGTGCAGGTTGTCCACACTGTAAATCTGTCCCTGTCACAAGTTCTATCTCCTCATCTCTCTCTCTCTCTCCCCTCTCTCTGCCTATCACACTTCATCCCCGGGGGGTTGCCTGTGCTGTAACTTCTCTACCCTCTTCCCTGTCTTGCCTCTCACTCTGTCCTCTCTCCTTTCTCACCGTCTTTCTCCCCCCAAACACAGCCACTCTTTCTTCCTCTCTCCCTCTCTCTCTCTCTCTCCTTGTATATATCTCTTGCTCTCTCTGTCTTTCTCTCCTTACCTATTGTAGAAGGAGCGCATGAGTTGTGAATGAGCCACCCTCATTGGCCCACGATTTAGGGATGGGCTGGAGCATCTCCGGAAAGTAGGAGGGGCCCGCGATTCTCAAACTCTTCCCTCTCTTTCTCCCTCTCCCCCCCCCACTCTGTTTCACGTTGCCTGGAAGCCCAACGTGAAGAGAAAGAGTGAGCACTTAGTTTGAGAAAAGGGAGAAGAGGAAGAAGGGATGTTATTGGGATGGGAAGAGAGGTGGTGGATGGGGGGGGGGTCGGCGATACAGAACAGTGGTGTGAGACATGATTTCTCCTTGTGGAACCTTATGAATGGGACTGAGGGGAAAATGAGAGACAGTGTTTATAGCTGAGAGAGAGTGGAGGAAAAAGCAAAGATAAGAATGAAGAGTGTGTGTGTGAGAGAGAGAGAGAGAGAGAGAGAGAGAGAGAGGGAGAGAGATGCACAGGGTCAGAGTGTGTGACTGGGAGTGACTGTTTGGAGGAAATTGGAATTCTGACACTTCAGCACCCCTTAGTCCCCAGAAAGAGCCGAATCCAGTGTCTCGTAAGTCACACCTTCTCAGGTTTCTGCTGCTGGAATGTCGCGATTGCACACACACACACGCACACCCGTAGAAAATAACAGATTATGAGCGAGCAACACAAAGGAGATCACGTATCCATTTCACATGCACACACTCCGGTCTGTGGAGAGGAGAGTGTGGATTTGTGAAGAAGTGTCAGCTGCCTCGGGCTAAAGCCTGTATCTGTATTTCACAGTCCGCGTGTGTGCACAGTTTTTCCACACAAGCTTGAAAATAATCTCATCCTACCTCCCTTTTCTTTTATTACAACACGTAACTCTTACTTGCGCAGACTTTGCGTTTGAAATCAAAACTGCGCTTTTTTCCCCCAATACGCTGAGGACAAATGGGGGCCGTGCAGAGCCAAGAATGCCATAAAATTAGTCTCTAAGCTTCATATGTTACACAACAGAGCTTTACATGCTGTGCACCTGTAAGTACAGGATGTTGGATAACCACCTAATGATGCATTCTATAATTATAACAAGTCAAAGAAAGAAAAAACAGGCTCGCCATTCAAAGCTGCGCCGGCTTTATTCTTCCCTTTTGTTGAATTTCAGGCATATCCAGTGGCAAGTACTCAGCATTAAAAGGCGGGCGAGAACATTTTTCCAATATAAGAAAATATTACAATAAAACACTGCACCGATTGATGATTGTGATGCATTTGAGAAATTTAGCGGAAATCCCTAATGGGGTTAGCATTAAATCACACCTCATAACTCTAGTTTTGGTGATTTTCATGTTTTAGTGGAGGGATTACGCGGTCTTCCATGAGTTGATATAATCTGACAACCACTTGGGCTCATAAAATCTCTTCAAACCCCACTGGATTAACTCAGAAATGCGTGGTAGTCAACGTGGAAAAAACAAGGCCGTTTTCTGGAGTTCCTGGAAAGCTCGAGGAGGCCTGAGGAAGTGGAGGCTTTCAGCCGACAGCCGCAGTTTGTTACGTGCACACGGACGCACACATCTAAAGCCAGAGAACAAAGATGCGACATGTAAATTTATGACACGCAAAACCCCCAAACGGGCTTTGGGGGGAAAAAAAGCACAGTTGCATAAAAACCGACCTAGAATAAGTGCCATTTTGGAAAAAACTGCACAGCTCTAAATGTCTTTGCACAGAGATTGAGTCTGTCTACCCCTCTAGTCGGTCTGTCTGTCTCTCCATCTCTCTCCTTTTCTGTCTTTCTTTCTCCACTATTCTCTGTAGGCTGAATAGTTTCTCATTAATTAATTAACATTCCTATGCCACTGTGTTTTCTGAGGGGCCTTTGTTATGGCCCCACAAAAACTCTTTCAGAGCTGTTCTCCATGTCGTCTCTCTCTCCCTCTCTCTCTCTCTCATGCTCTCTCTCTCTGTTCTCTCTGTTCTTCCTCTGTGTAGTGGAATGTCCGTTGTCGCTCTCTCTGTCTATTGTCAGTGAAGAAATGTTGCGTGAATTGTTTTCCAGTGATGTGTTTTGTTTTTGTTTTTGTTTTTTCTCTTCGTTCGCCGCCTCAGACGCAGAGGAGGCAGATGCACAGACTCTTCGGAGGAACACCTTGCGTGATCTTGCAGCACACCCATCTCCAGCAACACGCACGCAATCCCATATACAAAAGCATGCACCTCATACACCTGCAAACTCCACCTCTCCCTCCTTGGGCGCAGAGCTCTGTCATCTTTTTAAATGCTCTTTAATTGTCTGGCCCCGGGGGAGCCCTAAAACTCACATACTGTAAAAACTTGCATGTCTGGTCTCCTGCCTGTCTCCGTGCCTTTCTCTGCCCGGTTGTCTTTGCCTTTTTCTCATGTGTTGTCCTCCTCCAGCTTCAATCCCAAACATTCAGAGAGCCACGCACAAGCGTACTGTTGGAAAAAAAATAAGATACGTATGCGTTCAAATTGCACCTGTTCTGACAGTTCTGATGGATGAGTGTGAGGTTAAATGTGAGACAGTTTTGTCCTATGGGGGAGAGTGCAAATTCCCATATCTATGTAACGCTGGCTCAGCGGACACAAAGGAGAAAGGCTCCTTAAAAAGTGGTTTGTTGGAATAAAGATATTCACATTCTGAGGCACAAAGCTGGGAGATTTAGTACTAAGTATTAAACACACCGCAATGGGGGTGTATTTTGGAGCAAAGCTACCACTGATCCCACAGCATCTGTACTTGAGCTAAGCTAGGCTAATCTCACATTCAGCATGCCTTCTTATTTCACACAGAGACATAAAAACGGCATCCACAAGTTTTATTGATGCTGTGTATGTTGGGAAAAGTTTGAGTCCAAATAACCCCCCCCCAAAAAAAAAGAAAAAAGAAACTTCAATCAGGCTTTTATTTGCTGAGGTTGCCGTTTTTTCGGCTGGGTATCATATTTAATCTTTAACACCGTAGCGTGATGTGTGGAAATGAATATTGGTTCAATCTGTCGACTGCGTGATATTGATCCCTGTTTGTATGATATTGTGATGATGTTGTGGTTTTGTTTCTGCCAGTAATGCTGAGGGCAACACACACACACTGGCAGCGTTTGACATCTGTTTTTATCACAATCGCTTCCAGATCGGCTTATTTGTAGAGCAGCAACAACTGGTCGATTAATAAACTATTAAACTATTAAATGAATTAGCAACTGTTTTTAAAAATCAGTGACACACTTTGACTCACTTACTAAGAAAACGTGTCCAAATGATCTGACTCGAATGTGAATATTTTCTGGTTTCTTATATCTTTGAGTAGTAAACAAAATATTTGAAGACATTACCGTGATCAGAATTTTACACCATTTTCTGACATTTTATGGACCAAACCGCTGATCAATAAATTGAGGAAATTATCAGCAGATTAATTCATAATGAAACTAGTCCAAATACTTAGAGCTGCAGCCTTGCACATCTTGAATATTTGTCTTTCTGTAATGTGGTGCATTATATGTCAGTATCACCTGTGTTAATAAGCTCTGTGTATGTTGTTGTTGTTGTTGTTGTTGTTGTTGTTGTTGTTGTTGTTGTTGTTGTTGTTGTTGTTTTAAACTTGGGGGTCGACTCAAATTCTTCCCAGGGCCTCAGAAAGGCTTGGTCTGACCCCGGGTTGAATGACTGACTCAAACACACACACACAGTTGTTAGCATTTGTGCAGACATTTGTACATGCCACTGGAAAAAGTATGCTCGTATTCTCCCTCTCTCTCCCCCTTCTCTCTCACACTCCCTCCCTCGCACACACGCTATCAAACAGTCTGCATCAGATCAAAGCCTGGTGCTCCCTCCGATCTCCTCCCCCATCCTCCCTCTCTCCCTCACCGCTGTGCTCTCTGGGCTGTAAACACTATCCAAGCAACAGCAGCCTTGAAGACACAAAGACAAGTAGCTACCTGACACCTGACACTAACTTGAGAGCACTCACCGTGGTCTACACACACACACACACACACACACACACACACACACACACAGCTACCTGAGCTCCTTGCAGCAGTCCATTCAAGTGGAGAACAGACAAAGTAGCCGTGCAGTCAACCCCCCCACACCCAACACACACACTTCATCCCACCTCACCTACATCCCCTGCCCCACCCATGCACAGAACTTTTGCTACACCACCACCCCTGCACATCCTACCACTACCCCTTAAATCCAAGTCACAGACCAAATTCGACATGAACGTGTGTTTCTGCACACAAACGCATGTGCTTGCAAATGCCCTGGTGTCTGTGCTTGTGCATGCCTGGACTGAAGGCCAACTCAAGGTATACTCAGCGGAAGCAAGTGAGACGCCGTGGGTCGCCGGTGGAGGCAATCTAGGTGTGTACTCTGGCTTTTCATGTGAAACCACCTGAAAGCCAACAAAAGGTCCCCCCCCCCCCACCTCTCTGCATCTCACAGTACAAAGGGGAGAAAATGAATGAAAGAAAGAGCAGCAGAGGAAAGGGGGATGAGGTAAGGGGATGAGGATGCAAGGGTGGGGCAGTGTGGGGGGTAAAGGAGGGGGTGTGCTGTGGCGAGTGGGCAAATCAGGGGAGGAGGTATTTTCCCCCTGTGTTGTAGGACAATAGCAGGCCCGGGGACGTGGTTAGTCATGGAGTTCAGGAAAGTACTCCATCACAGGCTGGTGAGAGCCGCAGGGTTCAAAGGTCAACTGTTTGCTACAGCATTTTATATGGAGATGCTTTGCTTCAAATAAAAAAATAAAAAAATCTAAATCAAAATTTAGTGGATTTAATAAAGTTTTAATATGCATGTCAGCAGCACTGTGTTTTTTACATAAATATAATATTTACATTTAGTTTAAAGTTACAAGTTACATTGTAACCTAGTATTGGGAATGATTTGTTTGTTTATTTATGTTAATTTAAAATATGTTAAAATCTTCATTGCAGTCAACTGTACACACATTTTAATTAAGAGAGGATATTTGTACATGAAGCAACAAGACTATGGATGTGCCTCAGTTCAGGAACTTCCATGTAGTATAACATTCCCTTACTTCCATAGTGGTTTAATTTTGCTTTGTTTAAGGTTGTGTTGTCTTAAATCGAAGACGCCCATTGCGTGCTTACCAGAAACGACGTTAACAGCAACTTACCCTGTCTTCTTTTGAAATAGGGAATTATAGTCAGCATTTAACTGTGATGGTTGCCTGCCAAAATATCTGCCAGGTTGTTTACTCACAAGATTTCAATTCAACTTTCTTTAAAATAATTATGTTGTTGTTATGTTAATTATATATATGTACAGTGCAGTGTTCACAAGCGTGAAACCCAGCAAAGAAAGCAGGTGACCCGCAGTGCAGTAGTGCTGTTACCTTATTAAAGTCTAAAGATTCAGTGACTGGATTGCTTATATCTAAGTTATTCAGAAACAGATTTTGGTGAACTGCTAAAGGAAAATAGGTTGAAGTTTAAGGTTAAAGGTTGAAGGTTAAAACCGGTGTAGCACTTCACAGCGATCCATCCAGTGGTTGTTGACTTTACTCAAAAGCAGAAATTTAAAGCTCATGATGGTGAAGTCAGAAGATCACCAAAATCTGCAGGATCTTCCTTTAAAAGCCATGAATTTTGTACAAAATTGAATGACACTGTATGTAATAGTGCAACCAACCACTGAAGACACTGACTGACGGACAGACATTGGCATCCATAGAGCTGCACCGGGATGCCACAACAGGAGAGTTTTTGGAAAACAACTACTAAAACAACTGCCCGTCTTTACGTCAGCACTGTAGGTAAAGTAGAATATTTATAAGATCAAAATATAATATCTGCATGACCAATATTATCAGTATTATAAGGCTAAAATAATAAGTATTAGTTTTCTCACACTCACTCTGTAACCACAAACTGCACAGGGAAGGTCAGTATGTTTTAATATTTCATTACACCCAAACACTTTCCTTCAAGTTTTCCGTCACAGACGAAGCTTTCTTGTGTTTTGATCTCCACTCTGCTTGTTTTCTCTGCAGTGACAGTGTGATATACGAGGGTTAATATGGTGAAATAGGCTGACTAAAGCAGGCAGGTCTGCACCTGCAGGCTGCCAAAGAGAGAGACACTCCACTCTGTTTGATGCTATTCTGAGCGACGCCAGTGGCGCTGCAATCAGCGGGTGTGTGTTTTTGAGGGAGTTTGAAGGTGCGTGTGTTTGTCTGTGTGACTGTTACACCTGTCAATATCTATAGAAAGTTGATTTACCTAGAAACAAAGTGGTGATCCCTGTGGCAAAAGCTGCCTAATCATGCCCCAGAATGTGTGTGCAAGTTCATGTAGGCAGCACTGTGAGTTTGTGAGTGTGTGTGTGTGTGTGT
>JBAJHX010000041.1:18595368-18607212 GCA_037176925.1 Amniataba percoides
TGTGTGTGTGTGTGTGTGTGTGTGTGTGTGTGTGTGTGTGTGTGTGTGTGTGTGTGTGTGTGTGTGTGTGAGGGAGAAAGAGAGAGAGAGCAGATAGTCATTCGGTCACACTGGGGGAAATCACTGGCCCTATTTGCTCAGCTGCTGCACCGTTTAAATCAGTTTCACACATAATTATATACTAATGGACACATTTTTATACCTACAGAAAAGTGTTCTCTTTAAAAGTAATACGCTTCAGCATTTTGACCTGCCGTGATAGTAAATTGTTTCTCTGTATGCTCATATCTAGTTTACAGTCTGGTCATATTTCAAAGTGATGAATTTCTGCACTAAATTACTTGTGCCTTTCCTGTAAGTACAGTTTGATTTTTATCATTTGGAGATGACAGCCTAAGAAAAAAAACACATAAAGTGTAAATACCTGCTGCCTCTCACATTATAAACACATATATCACCAGTACAAAGAGGTCACAGGCCTCTGTTACAACATTTAGATTTATAATAATACAGCTTATTGGGCTATAAATACCTGTGTCATGGGATTTTTTAAAACTATTTATTACTGTTTTGTTTTAGTTTGCACCATCACAGCGTGCATTGCAGAAAAGCACCTGAAGAAAACAGGTCACGAGTCCATCACAAGGTTAATACAGTTCAACTGTTGGGGCAATTAGAGTTTGCAGCTGATGTAATTTCCATGCCATCGGACTGTTTGAGGAAACTCACATGAACACCGATTAAACCCCAAACAGAAAGGAGCAGTGTACAGGAAAATGACCGTTCGAGCCATCACTTTCACAGTTAAACTGACAGTTATATACATATTGTTGAAGGTAATCCAGGGAAAATAGATAAAATACTGGTGTCAATTAAATCCTGCCACTGACCAAGCTTTGCCTTCAGGCTTTGATTCAGTTATAAGTTCTCACACCTAGAAAGGTTTGGGGAAATCCCTCTGATACACACCCTAAAAAAAAAAAAAAAAAGAAAGAAACATGTTGCACTGCCAGTGGTGTACTGGAATCTACGCCCGAATATTATAACACACGTAACGCCAACAAAAAGGAACACGCTCGCTCGCAACGCTCAATCCTGCATATATCGAAAGTGCACGGTGAATGACATCATGTGTTCCTAGCACAGTGTGTGATGCAACACCTGCGGCCGTCTGCTTCCCCACTGTGGTCTAACGAAGAACAATGTCGTTTTTATGCAGCAGCCTTGGGAACCTAATTTTTTAAAAACACTACTGTAAATCAGAGTTATGTTCACATAATTGAGCATGGGAGAGTTTATTAATGACTTTAACTCAGTAACTAGTTAGCTACAGCACAAAAGAAAACGTGGATTATCTGTGAGTCAGATGGGTATACAGCCGTGGCGTGGCGAGTGGAGCTGATGATGAATAAGGCTGCAATAATGCTGTCCTCACACAACTGATGCAGGAGGTCAAAGGGCAAAACTTTATTTTAACACCCCGCTATTATAAATATATAAATGTTTCATAAATGGTTTACAACACACCATAATGTAACTGTGTGCACTTATAAGGTATTTCTAAAGGTAAACATTTTAATCTCCTCCTGTGAAAAATTCAGAGCTCGGCGCTGATTTATAAGTAAATAATGAATGACAATATTTTATTATACAGATGTAATTATATAAAAATAAGTCTTATTGGTTGAGGTTATGATTTGTGAAAATAGTATACATTAAGCACTTAAAATATCCACTTATTACTACATGTAATGTTTTACTTTTTGTCTATGTTTAATACAGTAGGATTACAGGTGATATATATGGATGGGCCAAAGTTATTCCCTTTACGCCAAAGGTCTCTGTCACAAACATCGTCCTCATTTCTCATGGAAAATGTCTTTATTGAATAGTGTTTAGCTGACATAAACATATATCATAACAAACATCGTTTGTTTGTTTTTTGTGACGTCACATACTAATATTTGATCATAAAACTGAAAAAAGCTTGAGAGTATTGTCAACAGGCTAATTATTTTTCAAAGTGCATCCATTTTTCTTCAGAATATATTGGTGGTGATACACACTTCTCCCATAATGTTACAACCTCTCCTCTCTCTGCTCTGTATTCTCTACATTCAATGGTTACTCTGTGGTCCAGTCCTGCTGCAAAAGGTGTGTTATGTCCGATTCCACCATGATGCAAAGCTAAAAACATAAAGCCACATCATTTTCTCCCACTGTCGCGACGCATGTAAAGATAAGAAACCACACACACCGCAAGTTTTGACTCCATGAAATAAACCCTTGCAAACTAAAAAACTGTTATGTAGCTGTTGTGTTGAACAGACAAATGATCTAACAGAGGGGAAAAAATGAATATTGTGTAAACCACTCCCACAGCTCCGTTGGCTAAAAAGGGGGCTTGGCCAAAAGTTGCCAAAGAATATAAGAGAGCTGACATCCAGGTGGAGCATCATTCAGGTGAGCTTTCGCGTTCTCATGTCTCCACCCTCCACTGGCTGAGGATACTACTTCACTGTAGCAGACGCAGGAGTACTCTGACTTCACAAGGTACAGATAGCCTCTTTGTTGTGCTCATTCATTCACGTCCCTTTTGTCCTTTTGCTGTCATATGACTATGACCCTCTATGTGACAGCTTCTTTCACTTCTCTGTTCATGTCGTGAGTTTTTATCTTTGATTCTAGTGTCTCACAAAAGCGTTTTCTCTTTGCAGGTTGTCCTTTAAGTGTGTCGACAGAAATGGAGACGGTGAGTCCGTTTCTTTAAATTAGTGTGTTTGTTTGCCTTTTTAATTTTTTTTTTTTTTTTTTTTTTCCAAAGTCAGACCATGAATAACAAAGAGAAGTGTCTATATTTTTATATATCCGGATGTTTCAGTGATAGCGTGCTCTAAAATACTGTCCTGTTAACTGATGTGTGTCGCCATTGGGTGAAAGGTTATTTGTAAGAATAACAGCTAATCTACACCTCACTGTTACTTGCTGGTGCTGGTGAGGGCAAAAAGACTTGCATAAATTTGCCAGTCAAAATAAAACACACATGACCATGGCTCTTTTTCAAAACACAAACACAACACACAGGTCAGGACAGATTAAATGTCACACTGCTCACTGCTGCATGTGAATGGAGTTTGGAGACAAATATATTCTATAGCTTTGATGGAAAAAAAATCTGTTATATTACAAGAACAATTACTGGTGTTTAATATGTATAAAACAGATTATTCACAGGTAATTCACAGCTCATTTAAAATTGATGATAAGGTCTCTGATATTCAGATGTCAGAGCAAAATTATTCACTGTACGATGCACCACAATACAATAGTGGGCCACAACAAAACATGGAAAAAAACACAGCAGGTGTGCGGTCTGATAATAACAACACCTCAGGCTACGACCTGCAAGAGATAAATGCCACCCATCATGCAAAGTGTTTTCTCCTCGTCAGCATCACACAACAAATTCACTCAGGTGAAAAGAGAGAGAAAAAAAAGTCATGGTTGTCCTGCTCTGTGTCTGTCAGATGGCATATGTGACTGAAATCAGACTGGGTGGAGAGCGAGGGCCCTGGAGCGGAGCGGCTCCGTCCTCCTGCCCCGAGGTGGACCTGGAGGTCATCGAGGAGTACCTGCAGGAGCACTCGCTGGAGGTCCAGCCTGCGCACACGCCCGCGTCGCCTCCGACCACCATGGGCCAACAAACGCACACACACTCACACCACAGCGCCAGGATGATTGGTTAGTGTCTGGGCTGGCTAGTTTAGAGGTGGGGTGGGGGGGTGACATAGGTATCATTTATCTGACTGCATCTTCTGCCTGTGTGTCCGTAGAGAACAGCTGGTCAGGTCAGCATCCGTATGAGTGGACTCACACTCCAAATGAGGAATATGAAGATCAAGCCTTGCCTCCAGCCTGGCCCAGTCCCCATGACAACCAATGGGTGAGTTCAAGGACCTCAATCTTTTTGTAAATGAAAAGCTTAATTGCTGCTTTCATAGGCGAATACAACGGCGCACCACTGTGTGACACATTTCAGCATTCTGCGGCTAAATTTAAAACTTTTTGATTGACTCTATTCATAATTTATGAGAACAGCTACACTTGTGAATTATTAATATGTTTTTCTATGTGTTCGCTCCAGGAGCACGTTCCGTATTCCTATGATAGATCTGTGTACATCGACTCAGACTCCCAGTCCAGCAGCTCCCAGTACCAGGAATACCAAGATTCCCCATCACCATCGTCCGACAGTGGAAGCAGGAAGGATAGAGACTCCCTGCCTCTTGTCCCACTTTCAGGTACAACAAACAAACGTCTCCACATGTGCGCAAAACAGAGCATGACATATCTACATGCGTAAATCCACGCATATGAGTCATATTTGTATTTACGTCCCCTTCCTCTGTGGCAGGAAAGAGGAAGGAGCGGTTGTTCCAGTTCCTGTTTGAGATGCTCCAGACACCAGAGATGCGGAGCTGCATCTGGTGGGTTCAGTCCTCCGCCGGCACCTTTCAGTTCTCCTCCCAAAACAAGGAGCGCCTAGCACAGCTGTGGGGCCATCGAAAGGGTAACCGCAAGACCATGACCTACCAGAAGATGGCGCGGGCGCTGAGGAACTACTCCCGCACAGGCGAGATTCGGAAGGTGAAGAGGAAGCTCACCTACAGATTCGATGAGAAGACACTGAGAGGCCTACAAGGAGACTCTAATACACTGTAGGACGCATGATGGAGAGTGTATGTACACATTGATTTAGAATAAGCACAATGGATATTCAGAGAAAAATCACTTGATTTGTCTCTTTAATGTCCTTTCTGCTGAGTCTAATTCTGTGGCATGTAGAAACAAATGAATACCGAGTATTTAAAAAGCCAGAGGATGAAATACTGCAGGTCAGAGCTTTCTGTGGATGCAGAACTACAATGAAGATGTTGGTAGTGATGTGACGAAGCACTGGATAGGCAATGTGTGAAAAGTCAGCTGGCATTAAAAATGATGTAAATCTAAAAGGTTATCACATGATATCTACTTTATAAGTAGAACTTAAATCATTCTTAAAGTAAAAGTTGTGGTTTTCTGTTTTTTTGTGATTCTGTATTACAGATATTCAGCAGATTTAAAATCATTTAATAGACTTCTTGACAAAATTAGGTTGTGTAAACATGATCGGTTTGTGTAAAAAAATATATTTTTTAAGATTAAATAAATCTAAAAATATTTTCAGAATACCTGATATATTTGTCTGTCTGTCCATCCATCTCTCTATGTATCGATCTAGTGAACAAAGATATACTGTGTAGTGCTAAACAAACACAGATGTGCTTATAAACTGATGCAAAGACACGGACACACACAAAATTGTATGCAAAGTAAGCGTGCACTAAAAACCCGCCATTAAAAACAGACCTCTTAAACAGTAACATCTGCAAAGTCCCCTGACACACGACACACTGAGTCGCAGGACACACACACACTGAGCACTACGCTCTTGTATAAAGTTGCCAAAGTAAAGCAATTAAATTTTCATAGTCAAATGATGGGGCCACACGTGTATAGTATGAGCTGAAAACCAAATGACACAGAGACAAATGGCATAATATTCAACAAAAATGGACTGTCATTCCCGACTATGCATGGTAGCTTAAACTTCAAAACTTTTTTATGGCTGTGGTACATTTTTACAGTAATGAGCAGTAGAAAGTAATTACATACATCTAAAAGTACTAAATGTATGTCGTTACTCAGGTACCATGTGAGAAACCTGCACTCGAGTGTTTACATTTTATGTTACGATACGTTGCCGCTTTAGTTACTAAATGCTTTGCTGAGTTAGAGTTTTGAATATAAAAAATAAGCAACAAAAATGGGATGCATTTTAATAAGTATCTATCCAACAACTATCCAACATTTTATGAAGTAGTTCAACATTTTATGTGCATCCCACCTTGCTTGTAATTTTGTATTTCTACTCGTCAGTGTTACAATTTCAGTACTGTTGGCCATATCAAACAGATCTGTTCTATGAATTATGTGACATGGCTCATTTAGGAGCCCTCTGCTCAAAGGCCACTGAGGCACATTTCTCAGAGTGAGGAGAGGCTTTTCGCTCACTGATGAAATACAGATGGTGTCTCAATGGAGTGCACGCCTGTTGTTGTGTGTGCACGCACAAGCATTGTGTTTGGGTATAAAAAGCATCTCTTGAATGCTTTTTCTGGTCATTTCAGGCCAGGAGCTGAAAGAGCACACTATCTGAGAATCAAAACACAGGATTATGTTGGACTTGAACTTTGCTGTCCACAACCAACAAGGAACCTTGCTCTATCAAAGCTCTTAGCCTCCCTGCACTTCAGTGATGGCTGAATGGATTTGGTTGGCCTACACTGTCCTAGAGGTGCTGATTGCCGTGGCCTGTTGCGTTGGAAATGTGTTGGTGGTGTGTGCAGTGTGCGTCGGTATCCGGGATTCCCTTCGGGAGCCCACCTTCTGCTTCCTCGTTTCCCTGGCGGTGGCTGACTTCCTGGTGGGCGTGGCTGCCGTGCCCCTGGCTGTGCTACTGGACGGCTGGGTGAGTCTGACCCCTGACCTGTGCCTGCTTCTCAGCTGTGTCGTGCTGGTGCTCACTCAGGCCTCTGTGCTGTCTCTGCTAGCTATCGCCGTGGACCGGTACCTGCGGTTACACACACCACTCAGGTGAGGTTTACACTCAGAAACACAGAGGCAGAAAACTTACATTGATGGCATTCTTACTTGTTGATTTTTTTAAATAACTCTGTCTCATGAATGCGGTCTTGTTTTTTTTATTATCTCTTATCCTCAGTTATAAAGCCTTGGCCACACAGAGGCGTACGTGGATGGCCGTGTCTATGTGCTGGACGCTTTCCTGTCTTCTGGGGTTCACCCCTCTGTTTGGCTGGCACAACTACACCTCCCCACCTCCCGATTACAACAACGCTTCTTCCCCTTCCCTCACCTCTCCGCCCTGCACCTTCCTCTCAGTTATCTCCCTCCCCTTCATGGTCTACTTCAACTTCCTGGGATGCGTCATGGCGCCCCTGCTGGTCATGACCCTCCTCTACGCCCGAATCTTCTGGAGCCTGCAGGGCCGTCTGAAGGAGAGCGGTCCTCAGGCCCAGGCCTCTCTGCTCCGGGAGAAGAGGCTGGCCTGCTCCCTGGCTCTGGTTCTTATTTTGTTTGCCAGCTGCTGGATCCCTCTGCACCTGATGAACTGTCTGCTGCTGTTTATCGGCCCTCAGGCTGTCACACAGGGGACTCTCTATACAGGCAGGTCACAGTAGCTTTTCTACTTCTCAGAGAGCTTTTCATTTTCATGTCGAGACACTTGTTTGCAAAGTTCTCCCTAGAGATTTTAAATGTTTTTTTTTTTTAATCGAACATCATGTATTTACAGATCTTGCAATTCACAATTACAGTGAAACCTGACAGTGACAAATCCATCTTTACAGGTATCCTCCTCTCTCATGCCAACTCAGCAGTAAACCCTGTGGTTTACGCTTATCGCATCCCAAAGATCCAACAGGCCTACAGTCAAATATGGAGGCGCTTCCTCGTGAGCATAAACTGTTGCCATGGGGACGAGCAGGTTAGCCGATCGAGGGCGGGCTCCCGTGCCAACCGTACGGAGGTGTGTGGATCAGGAGGGAAGAATGTGGCCTGACAAAGGACCACAGGGTCATGACAGGGTCTAAGTTCAGTGTGCTTGTGGATTGAGTTCATGGGACTTTGTCAGAGGGTCTTTACTCAGTCACACAATAAAATGTCCAACAATCATTTATTACAGATAACACACTGAGGACATACAGGCAGCCAATGAGTGTTTTGATGTGTCAAATTTCTGCTTTGCAGTGTTTGGTTTGAATGAAGCCCTTGTTCTTTGGTCTTCTCTTTATTTAAGTCAAAACTATCTCATGTGTCTCCACTAGGGGGTGCTCTAGACTAACAAACTCAAAAGCTGCTTTTGTACCAAAACCATGAAACCATCAGAGTTGCATTGGGTGACAAACAGACAATGTCAAGATCTCATTCACTGATTTTTTTTTTTTTTTGACAACTGATTTGAGGCAAGCATGACTTTATTGAGATGTACATGTCTCTGAGAGAGTCATTTGACAACTTCAATCAATGCATCGCTAACCTGCAGCACATTTCCACTTGTTCCTTTTTTCCCTCCATCTGAAGAATAAATGCAATACTTGGCCATGGGAGTGCGTTGAACATTCATGAGTGTTCAGTGAGCTCCTCAGGGAAGGCAATAGACTGTATAGTTATCACCTGAGCAGGGCGCAATCCCACCCACCAAACTATACAACCTACTACCTCACCCTGACAGAGCCCAAATCAAACACGCCACACGTTCACGTCCTGTTGGGCAGCGTGCAACCTGATTCACCTGCTCCGGCATAATAAACAATGCTCGTCACAGTGCGTTTTGTTGATTGCTGCAAGCGTGTGTTTTGATTGGACGGCATGATTGCCCATCTGGAGATGACAGTCGGCGAGTGGCTGACTCAGCTGTCTCCTTGGGAAAGACAGTAGATTGTATAGTTATCTCAAAAAGAGGTTACACAACCCCACAACTATTCAATCTACTACCTCAGCCCCAAGGACAGCATCCACGTTGTTTCAGCATCAAAGATCCACAAAGGTAACTCTCCTGCAATGGTACAAAGAAAGAGAGACAGAGAGAGTTATCTTGATTAACTAGGCTTCTTTGCAAAATTCATGCAAGATTTAAAAAAAAAAAAAACAGGAGTGTACACTTGTTTTTGACTCGTGTTCAAATTGGGTCCCTGTCATCGTATTTTCCAGTTTTATCTCTGTGTCTGATTCTTTGTTTTCGTTCTTGGAAATGGTTCAACATCACGACTTATGGCTGAAAATCACCAGCGCCTCGTGACGGCAAGTTCGACTGCCAAGATTTCGAGAGGCGTTTGTCACTTCTTTTACAAAAGAAGACCCAGTGAGGATTTTGCATACTGGCACATCCTCACCGATAAACCAGCGTTTTGTTTTTTTATGTGCAGCTGAATGTCTTTAAGAGATCCGTTCCATTCATATAAATCAAAGACAAGTAATTTACAGATAAGCAGACATCGAAAAGTGAGAGCACTAATGTGTGAAAGCCCAACAAACAACTCACTGGCTTCCTGAGACTCTGGCATGTGATCGAAAGAGAAAAAAAAAGAAAAAAAAAAGAGAGAGAAAGAGCTGCTCGACTCTGTGCCAGGAATTCGTTTCCGTTTTTGCCAAAAACTGAGCTCATTCCAGTGGGCTATCCCTGTGTAGGCTGGCTGCTGCTTCTCAGACGGAGGTACACACACAGATGCCTGCAAATATGGCTTCCACCAGCTGCCTCTGATTGAATACAAGGCTGGGATTCTGCCCCCCAAAACACAACAAGGAAACACAAAATGGCGTCTTGTACATCGGCCATTTTAGGTCTGCTTAAAAACACTATAAGGTCTACCTTCCAGACCCCCCCCTCGCCCCCCCACGAGACTGCTGTGTCATGATAAAGAAAAGAGCGGCTCGTCTATCGAGAGTGATGGAGACTCAGTCTTGTGCCAAGCACTGAGATGAAGCCAACGGGCCCAGACGACACACACTCACTATCACGGGTACAAAGTAAGAAAGCAACTCTTAACAATACTTATAAGACAGCTGAAAGGTTCACAGAAGAAACGCATCACACACAAGCCGTTCGTGTTCCTGCGAATCTGCTCCATTAACAGCTTAGCTCCGGTTTGATATCAAAATTTGGCACTCTCACTGAACCCACAGACTGTATTTTTGGTTCCTTAAACTTTTATGAATTTCACCAAGAAAGACCAGGCTTCTCTTAACTGCACAACTCTTGTGGGATAAAGGTTGGGATGGGCCAGCAGGTTGACATGGCAGCGACCGAAGGGTTAATGAGTGCCAGACTAAATGCCAGACCTGGGCCTCAGATAGACAGAGAAAAGGGTTAAGAGGTACACTGCTTGCATAAATTAGCATACAGCCACAACCCCTGAGACTCGGTCCAGACCAGCCCATAGTTAGCATGCAGTAGACCCTGCTAGACTGATTACAGAAGACCAGACAGACAGAAGAAGGGGGTGGGGACGGGCGCTGGCACGATGCCCAACACTGCCACCGTGCCAGTGACAGATCTGCGGGCGCTGTTTGGTCCCCCGACTGGAGCTGTGTTTGGAGGACAGGGGGAGCAGACTAATAGCAATATGACACAGTGCACTGTGGGGAAAAGGGTCAATTGCATCGAGATTTAGCAGCAACATCTGAGCGTGGTCTCGAATGAAAAAAAAAAAAAATTAAAACGGGGGAAATTCTGCACGTCCGGGTTAATCGCAGAAATTGTCTGTCCCTTTGCCTTACACAACTCCCAACTGTTGTGGAAACACTGAGGCCAAACTCGGTCAGTCATGTGAGCTCTACTGGGCGCTGTTGTCTGTGATCGTGGACTTTGTCTGTGGCGCATAAAAGGGGCTCGGCCGGGGCAAATCGTTTTCTCTGTCAACAGCTCTGAAATAAATGAGCCTCGAGTCAGTGGGGCAGCTGAGAGGAACTCGAAGAAAAGAGGAGGAGAGGTGGTCTGCCGAGTTAATCTCATATGCCCATCAGCCAGCCTGTCTGTGCATCTGTCACAACAGAATTACAGCTAAATAGTAGTAAATTCTTATTAGCAGTATTCTCAGTAAGCCAAGACACGCGGACCTTGTCCTCTCTTGCCCTCTGATAACGCTGCTCTGCTGTGACCAACCAGGATATGTTTTTCTGGAGACAATTTCCTGTTTTATGTTAATCTTTCTTTGGGTGAGAGTTACATGTGTTTCTTTGGGGGTTTTCCAAAACCTCTTGTCTTTTGTGACGCCAGGAATTTCATGTTTTTAAGTGAGTTCAGCATCTATACAGCCCATACCTGATTCTGTGTCTGACATCTGATGTTTACTTTGAATAAATAAATAGATTTATATAATGCAGCCAAGTAAAACAAAAAAAAATAGGAGGACCATTTCAGAAAATTAAGAAGTGAATACGATCAAATTATCTCGCTTGTTCTGCTCTTAAGCTTAATATAAAAGAATAAAATCAAAATGGCTGCTAAACTGATTTGTCAGTTTATACTGCACAGGTTTTACAAACTTCTAACCTCAGCCTGCTGTGCCATCAAAACACACAAGAGAAGAAAAAAAACACCACTACTGCGCCATCTTTAACTAATCAAAAACCCATGCAAAAATAATGACTAAAAATATCGTGGAAACGATAAAGGGCCTCAGCTTCTCCCCCTCCTGCTCTGTGAGAGGATGCGGGATTCGTCGGATTTATTCCTCGCCCAATACAAATGACGTAAACACACAAATTAATCAGCAAATCCCCCCCCGAACGCGCACGGCACACTCGGTTGCCAACAAAACTCCTCAGAATTGGAGCAGATTTTTCGCAGGAAGCAGAGGCAGGGAAATACCTATTGGAGCGCCTGGTGTCCCTTGGTCCGCGAGACGGGATGAATGCTTGGCAGACACAACGGACGGGGCACCAGACGATTGGTACAGGTTCTTGTGTGTTTCTCTCTCTCTCTCCCCCCTCTCTCTCTCTGAGCTTTGTGCCAAGAATGGGCAGTGTCTGTGTGCCAGGCAGAATTTCAATGAGGGAGGAAGGAGGTGGTGATGGTGGGCAAAGAGGGGGAGGAGCAGTGGGGGGGGGGGGGGGGGGGGGGGGGGGGGGGGTTTTAAGAGGAAGTCTCCCACACCCCCACGCTCCGGACAAAACCTCCCCACATTTGAAAAACTCCCAAATTGTTTTTTTTTTTCCTTTTTT
>JBAJHX010000041.1:18607312-18624443 GCA_037176925.1 Amniataba percoides
CCCCCCCCCCCCCCCCCCCCCCCCCCCCCCCCCCCCCCCCCCTCTCCTCCCCCCCTCCCCCTCCCCCTCCCCCCCCCTCCCCCTCTCCCTTCCCTTCCATCTATTTGGCAGAGGAAGTATGCCACACAATAAATGGCAGGATGAAGAATTCCCACAGTTGAAAAGATGCAAACGGATGTCTCGTCTTACTCGTGCGCAGTCTCAATCTGTGTCCTGGCATTTGGCAGATGTGTGAAAGAGGGCTGATCCTCAACGGAGGGGCGCTGTGGTGATTTTCTCATACCTGCTCTTTTTTTTCTCCTCATATTCCCCACGCCCTAAGGAATGCCTGATTCCTGTGTTAAAGGACGAAAGGACGCTGAGCCTCTTGCGTTGCCCGCTTGGCACGGTGCCCGCTCCGATGTTCTGTATATCCTCATTAACCAGGCGCAAACGCATGACGCTCACGTTCACATGTGTGCGTGTATACAGAGATTCCCTGCCATATGCATGTACTTACACACAGCCGCACACTGGGAGACGTGGCGCAGTCACTTGACCCACACCCATGAAAAAGGCTCATTCTATTTGCTATCACGATTCACTAAATGTTAATTAAATGAAAACGCTTCCGGTCCTTTGCCATCACACCCGTGTTTTGCTGCACACACACACACAGAATGCTGGCCTCACGGGCGTAAGAGCTAGGTAAACATGTCGGGCAACGTGTCAGATGAAAAAGATAGTATGACCCAGATAAGGCGAGAGTATAAGGGAACCATTGTGTTGACTATCGCAGTGTCCAACAACCATTTCAACTATAGAAACACATACACAAGTAGAGCTAAGTTCAATTAACCGGTGGTGAAAAAGGTGGCAGGGCATACATTCGTTCCACTTTCGTAAAACTATCACACATCTCAGGTCCCTCTGCCACAACATTAAAAGATAGTATCACAGTTATGAGCTGATGAAAGAAAAAAAGAGGGCAATTTCAAAATAACTGGAGTATTAGCCACAGTATATCCTCCGATTACCCAGAGGACCAGATGTGTTTCTGAAACCTCTAAATGAAGGAAAAACTACGTCCAAGGTTTCTCTCCTCCTCGTCATTTCGTCTCTCTGTCCCCTCTCCTCTTTTCCACTTGTCTATACTTTTGCTAATGTGCTGATGAGATGTGTGGTTACCATGGTTTCAAATGTTTCTGATAGCTTGGATGCCAGGCCTGGCATGTTGCTACACGCCCACATGTTACAGCATTCGCTAATGCCACACAGACCGGGGTGCAGACACACAGGCGCACGCACAAACGCACCCTGAGAGGTATGCCCTTTACAACGAGGGCGTGCGCCACGTACTTGTGCGCACGTACGCAAAGGGGGTATGCGTGCAAGAGTGCAAAGTGGTGTGTGTCAGGACGAAACAGCTGCAGCTTCCTGCGCGAGAAGAGAAACTTCCTGTTGCCTCGCTGCAAACCGCGGCCGGTCAGCCAAGATATCAGCCAATCAGCTATGTCGAGGCTGTCTGCAGGAAGTTAGCCTGACTGCCTCTAGGAGAAAAACTCAGAAACATTATGAGGCAACACGATAAGTTCATCTGAGGATAAGAGAGGGGCGGGGAAAAGAGCTCTCCCACTCCTACCTCTCTTTCTGTCTCTCTGTAGCCCTTGTTCTCGCTCTTTTTCTACTGCTTCTTCTTTCTTAGAATTTTCTTCTCATCACTGTCACATGTCGATATACATAAAGAGAGCTTCTCTTGGTTTCTTTCTCCTCCTCCTATTCTTTTTTCTTTTATGAATTAATTTGCAGTTTTACGCCAAAGCTGACTGACTTGAATTGGCAGAGGCTTATGCAAGGGAATCAGTAGTAGTATAGTCACAAATTTTGAGGGGGCATGTTGAAAGGGTCTGCCCATATTCACTGTTTCTTAAACACGTGGCACGACGGCGCCATCTTAACACAAACCCAAATTTAGATCAAGATACAGTACTGACAATAAGCAGTCCAGTTAGACTCCTAGATTCAATCTATATTAAATATCCTCTCTAAAAGTCCAGTAGAAAGACAAAATCGTTATTTTATAAATACGCAATACATAATTAAAACCTATCCTGCTTTATCGAATTCGGAGAGCGCAACATTGATATTTTTCTGTTGTTACTTGACACTCTGGCCTCTGACATTAGACTGCGTGAAAATATGCAGCGTGTTATGAATAATATGCTTGTTTTATCGCTGCTTAGTAAGATACGCAGTAATCAGCTGTTTGCCTTTTCTTTTCTTTTCCTTCTATACGGGCAGGTTATGCTGGTGGAAAGCGCTTTACAGATAAAATGAGAGAGCCACTGAAGGACACCAACAGTGAACAGAGATTCTTGCTCAACAACCCGATCTTTTTCTTTACAGCGCTCTCTGTATCTCGGTTTCATTTCTGCCGCAGCTTCCCCTGAAGCAGAAACTATCATATACAGTAGTCTAACGCCCGATGTGGCAAGACAAACATTGCAGTCGTCACCTTTTAACTGTCACACCTCTAGATCGCCGAGAGATTAAAAAAAAAAGCCTGCAGATGAGCGTGCATGTTCCTGTGAAACAACTGCCACATATCTGCATTTTAACATTGTCGGAAAGTGCAAACAGCGTGTGAAGGGCAGGAGAAACAGAGTAAATATTGCCCCTGTATAAGCTATCATAACGGCGCTGGGTGATAAGAGTCCTGCCAAGTGCCTCGCTTGTCCTGTGGGTGCAGCTCCTCAACGCCGGTCAGCAGCTAAACTTGCACCGACCCGAAAACAACCAACAACTCTCTGCCTCACTCGACCCTCTGAGGTCAGAGAGTGGCCGTGAAGGCCTGTCTTTCCTCCTGCCAGTTTACTTACACCTGTTCAGCAATGGAAAGCCACAGAAAGGCAGTTCACCACTCTGTCTGAGCCTGCCACTCGAGAGCACAGAGGGGAGAGGAAGAGGGGGACGGGGACAGAGAAAAAAAAGAGATAATGGCAGCAGGAGATAGAGGATGGTCCGTGGGGAGTCGAGTCGTCCCTCTGAGCTCTAGAAAAGTTTCTCCTCTTATGTCCATTGAGCCAAAATGGCGGCGAGCGGAGTGCAGCGTGGCAACCCGACGACGATAGACACATTTACAGGAGGAAGACCGCGATGAAGGACAGAGAGGAGGACAAGAGGAACTGAGGAGAAAGATTACAGGGTGGCGAAAAAAGACAGGGGGGAAGAGGGTGTCACAGGATAAAAAAGAAAAATACCTGGAGCCTGTACGTGAGCGGCGGGCTGGGCCAGAGGACTGGAGGAGAAGAGGGCCGTGATGGCGGGAAGAAGGGAAAAGAGAGGAGTAGAGCACACCCACTGAGAGCTACACCCCCTTCCCACAATCCCCTCCTACTGGCGTGAATGCGTCTGTCCGTACACAGGGTGACAGAGGGACATCTGCTCACACACAGCCCTATAACACACACACACACACACACTCACAAAACGCTCACAAGCCACTGGTTTCAAAACTCACTGTGCACAAGAGAAAAAGAGAAAAGCTCCGAAAAACAGACTCACAATAGACTCGCCTTGCTTGCAGTTGCGTACGAGCAAAAGCGAAGACAAACACGCGCAGACAAGAGGACACTTCAAAACACAAACATACACATAATCAATTCACCAGCCTTTGGATCGCCCTCTGCTCTGCCCCTGCGCTGTGTTTGCCTCTCGGTCCGCCTGCCCACTTTGGCACTGCTGCCAAGAGGGAAGGGGAGAAAAAGGGAGGGGAGGAGGTGGAGGGGGGGTTGTAGAGACACAGAAAGAGGAAGGGAGGGACATGCTGTAGCGAGAGAGAGACAGAGAGAGGGAACAGAAAGAGGAGGAGTCAAGAGAAAAAGAGTTAAGAAAGAGAGTGAGACGTGGGGAGACGAGAAAAAGAGAAGAGGTGCAAACTGTCGCGAGCAGACGCGGTGACACAAAACAGTGGGGACGGCAGCTGGGAGCTCTCTCCGACTATCTGCTTGTTAATCATCCAGCATCCAAAAACTCACCTCTCACCTTGCACTGCACTCGTGCTCTCCTGCGACCACAGACGGGCGGCGGGAGAGAGGCGAGCAGATCCCTGACACTTCTGCCATATTGTTCCAACTCGCCACATTTTCACAAACGGCAGATCAGAAAAAACTGGCTCAGGATTCAAACTCTGAAACTGTACGGGCGTTTGTCGCCAAGTTCTCTCGCATCAAAGGAGTTCCCCCCCCCCCGACCCATGCAAGAGTTACTGTCTCTTTTCGACATCTTTATTCTGCCTGCTTTTCTCCACGTCTCCCTTTATCCTTCCGTCAATTTGTCCTATCCCTCCATCGGAGGGAGGGGTCTGAGGGAGTTCAGCTAAATTAATCACTGAGCGAGGAGGGTGGATATTTCAGAGAATGTCACTTTTTTTTATTTTAACAGCCCTCTTTGGCATCTTTCCCAGGTCTCCCTTTGCTTTCTCACACCAGCGAGACAGTTGAACACCAATGCGGATCTTGGATCAGCAAGCCGTCGCCTCTAGATGACCTCAATCATTAGGAGAGAAAACATAAATCCATCTGTGCATAAATGGCCGACCTTTTCTATAGCACGCCTGTGGACCAATAGCAGGCGTTTGAGCGGGTATCCCAAGCCGAACCAACCAGTCAGAGCTCACATCCGGGCTGACGTCATTTTTGAAAATGCTGCGTGCAATTCTGAAGAGCAGCAATACTTTTCAGCATTAAACTGCACACAAATACTTTTTCTTCCAAAAGCTTTAAAACTTACACAAACCGCGTGAAGACAAAAACCACAGGTCGTTTGGTCTCAAGTGAAACAGTTTGCTCCCCATCGCTGCTGCTGTGATACGTGAGTTATTGAGTCCTCAAAAGTGACCAAACACACACACATGCACATTTTTTGGAGGGTGCTCCCAGTCCTCAAACACTCACCACAGAGACAAAACAGACCACAGTAGTCCAGCTTCTCTGCTTAAACTCCACATGAGTCTTTTCTCGAAGATAGGACAATGGACACGCACACACACTCATACTGTACACACGCGCGCACACAGACATGTGGTGCGAACAATCCAGTTCTTCCATGGAGGCTCAAATTCAGCCAGCAGGTTGGACAGCCCCTCAACCTGACGTCACGTCTCCTTTGTTGTTTATGCATTTATTTCTCTCCTCAGCTGAACTCTCTGAACCCAAAGTCCCCCCCCCCCAGTTACACCCCCCCACCGCCACCCCACCTCCTCTCCCCTCCCGTCCTGTCCTCCAGCCCTACACTTACCCCCTGCCAACGAAGGCGGGCAAATACAGTATGGCTTTAACGAGGAATAAGAAAAGAAAAGGGAGACAGACAGAGAGGGGAGAGGCAGAGAAAGGAGCTTAGACGTCTCTCTCTCACTTTTTCTTTTCCTCCTTTTCTTCTTCGATCGCTCCCCGTGTCTCTTCCTGCTTGGCTTGTAAAAGTTTCAGCTGCATGGCGGGCCGGCCTCTTTTGGCAGGCGTCCAACTCTTGACTCTCCTGTCCCCTTGCAAGAGAGAGAAGGAGGGGAGGACAAATATAGTTGCAGCTAGACCGTACTGTACGGTTTGCAGAGGCAGATGAATGCACAGCGACCATTTTTACCTCGCGCTGCCCACAAAACAGGAAGGGAGAAGTTTGTAGCACCCCCCCCCCCCCCCACATCCCCCTCCAGCAGTCACAGTGAGCGATACAGTGAAGCGTTGTGAAGCACATCTCGTGTCAAGTTCAGGGCTAATCATCGGCCAGGACATCAAGCAGCGTTTCAAAAGGCTGTGCCACAGTTGTGATGCTGGTCTGCCTTTAACTGAGTGTGACAGCTGAATCTGATAACAGTGTGTTTTGGTGCTCACACCCAGTTCACACAGGGACAGGAGGGCTTTGTTGTTTCTCCTGGTATCAATAACAGCTCGGTTGCCTATATGTACAGACAGATTTACACGGGCCCGCAAGGACAGTTAAAACCGCAAATATTTACATTGTTATAAAATATAAAGCTAAGTGGAGCCTCTGTTTCGTTACATAGGTACACACACACAGGCCAAGGTACACATGGGGTTTTATTACTAATGTTGAGGTAATCTATTGGAAAAGGAAGCCTAATTATTTAATAATAATTGTTTCTCAACTTTAGTTTTTATTAACTTATCATGCTCTCTTAATTAGACCAATTACGGGACTAATTTAAGCATTCATTTGAAATGGATAAATCATTCATTTGGTTAAATTACAACATGATTTCTTACTTTTCATTTATGTAATGGTAAAATTATGTATAGTTCCATTTTTTAAAGCAACTTGTTTCCTGTGCTATTCCTAAACACATTATAATATGTCCTAATTATATTCTGATTTTAGTGCATCAGGCAATCAACAAATATGTCCACATTTTAGCTTATGCTCCAAAATACTGTAATGGTTTTTCTCTGATGTTGTGTTGTGGCATTTTCTGTGGTTTAAAAACTATCGGCATGTACAAACATTAGATTATTGACTAAAAGTGATGCTGTTGTTTATATAGTGTCTGAAGTACATAACACTAATATAATAATATTAGTATTATAATATTAATATACCATTCATAACACTATCTGTTTTCTACTGTGGCCCAATAACAGTCTGCTGACCTTTTTTGCTAATAAAATGTGACTTAATTAAATGAAAAGGGCTTATCAGTGTCATGATTTACCAATAATCAGACCAATAGCAAACCAATAATAGCCAAAAGCTACTAGCCTGTTTGAATTCCAGTAGATTTTGTGACTACCTCGAAACAAAGTTCGGACTTTTGACATTCTGAACTTTAAAGTAAAGAAACCAAACACGATAAACTCTTCATTCTTACCTGTATCCGGGGAAAAAAACGGCCCTGCGCTCATCTGTGACGTTCTTGTTCAACAGGTGGACTAATTGGGTTTTTGGCTTCGCTCGGATTGGCTCACGGACAGAGAACAGTAACCAATAGTAACAAGGTGTGGGATGAGGTGGGGCACTGGTGTGGCCAATCAGAGTCTACCTGAGCATTGTTAAACTGAGCTACAAATATTTTTTTTTTTCTGACTAGTACCTTAAATTGAACAATCCCAGTCAAGCAACAGAGCTTTGTAATAGTTGGACTTAAGGCTTGAATTAAATACATCTATTCACAAATTGGCCTCCGTTAAATTCATGATAAGATTACGTCCCTGTCACTGGCTTTGGTCAAACTACCATCTTCAGCAGTTTGCACTCTGGAAAGTTAAGCTGCCCCATCTAGTGATAAACTTGTGTAAATGTATTTTTGTGAGCTGAAAAGGGGGGTCTGCCTGAGGAATGTATCCCTCCTAATTTCCCTGAAATACAAACTGTAAACTTCAGCTAATATGTGGAACACAAAGGAGAGGATTTAATTAAAGAAATGTTGCTTTTTTTTACTTTCTCTCAACAAAGACTATTTCAAATTATGTTATATTTATTGTATTTGTTTTTCTAAACATTAAACAAAGCATACAAGATCAGGAAATAGGTGACCATGTAGGATGTGACTTTAGAGACTTTGGACAATCATGATTCCAATGTATTGTATTAGTGTGGAAGTGGAGAAAAATAGATATGAAGTCAGGCAAAGGTGATGACGGGCAACATGGAAGTGAGTCAGAAAAAAAAGAGTGTGGCAGAGGTGGAAAGTCTTGAAAAGAGAGAAAGATTGAGGCATACTTCCCTTGAGCAGGATCGTAAAAAAAAAAGAAAGAAAGAAAGAAAGAAGAAGCAGGAGGTGGACCTTTTTACAAATCATCCCCAGGTTGAGATGCATTGTGGTCATAATTTCTTACACGTTTTGAATTTAGAAATTCCTTTTTACTCTTTTCTTAAGCAGGGGAAGAATATGAGCTGCCTCTAACTACCTGATCTCCACTGATGCCACATGCCTCACTGTAAATTTAGAGAACTTTGTTTAGGCAGGTTCAGATAGAGACATGTTTGTGCATGTCAAAAAGAAACCAGGGAAATCCAATTGATGTTAGGTAATCTGGCGTCTGCTGGATCTTTTACTCTGACGTGCTCCTGTCCTTCACTAATTCATACACATGGATAAGTTGTCATGGTTAATTTAATTTTCTTGATCAGCTTTATTTTGTTTAGGAGCTTATTTTTTTACATTACATGTTGGCTGGGTCATCTTTATCTCACTAAAAGGTGAAAAAGGCTCTTTGCGTTCTAAGCACCTTAAGAAAACTCACTAGACCGGTAGAAGCAAGACAAATCACTTACAATAAAGCTTGACTGGTGGCTGCAAATGTCATCCACTTTTTTTTCATCGATCAATGTCTTGCCAACTGAAGCGTTGGTGTTTTGACACACCCATTGCTGTGGTAGTACTGCCACCCAGTGGTCATATGCAGGGACAACATACGCCTAAGGGGACGTCAATTGGGTGACATTTTCCCCACCTGTCCAGCCTGGTCCTCTTCTTCTTCCTATCAGTCGTTTCACTTTTCTCATTTTCAGTCTTGTCCTGTGACGTTTATACCTGATCACATTTCAGTTAATCAGTTCAGATCAGTAAAGGACTCATTTTAGATTAGCAAGTCTTAAGAAAACACGGGGGGCGGTCAAGAGTTCTGCAACATACCTCACTGATCTGACTCCAACATCAGTGTGAGCAGGAGTCCTGCAGGAGTCCAGATCAGATGTCACACTTTAATCTGTAACTGTAAACTGGGGCTTACCATCAGTAGTCAAGGGGCATGTTGAGCGTAAGAGGGTTTAAGTCTCTTTGTCAGTCTCGTGACACTTCGCACAGAGGCCATTACATCTCCTTTTACAATACAGTCACTGTTACATGCATAAGCAGGAGCCTTCCCCACTAAGTACTCTAACCTTAGAGAGAGTAATACTATAGGTGATGGAAATCATTAACCAGGGCTCACTCAAGCCTATTTGGATCCCTGAGCAGCTTTGATTATGCGACACCATAAGAGGGGACAACTGATGAAGGGTGTGAATACTTGAATAAAACCTTAATTGTAATTTCCTCTTGAATGTCTCTTGCTGTGGTGTTCAGCTATCTGTAACCAGCAGCAAATAAAAACATGGTCTATGTAAAAGGAAGTATAAATGTCTTAAGTATCCAAGTCTACCCCCCAAACCCAATGCTGACTGTAACAAAAATGATTTGATGATTGATTGATGTTTCTATTCAGCTTGAATAGGATATTTGTCGGGTTTTAAATACGGTTAAAACAGAAGTACAGTTTGTGTGAGTGTGTGCACACTTGGATGTCACCAAAATAGATGAGACATACCACATAAATGTATCAAGTTTACCTGTGTTAGGGCAGAAAAGAGTTGTTGAACCCCTTTTAAACCCATGTTGTCAATTTAATTATTTCTATGCTATAATGTTTCCTGGAGCCAGATTTCCAGAAATAAACCCACTAATATATGTGATATTAGTACAGAATTTGGACTAATACATTTCTTAAAGATACATTTTTACACCTCTTCAAGATATTGACTCACTATTTGGCTATAAAGAAAGACCTACCTTAAAACACTTATTATATCAGCTGATACTGTGTTTGAGTGGTGCACATTTCTAAACACATTTTCAGTTAAATTAGCTCAAACCTGTGGACAGAGAGTAAGCCTGGAGCAGTTTTCCATTTATGATGCAGCCATGGTTTCTCAAACATAGGCCATCTAGTGGTGAGGTTGCAGATTGCAGCCGCAGTCTGTATGTAAAGACGGACGGTGCATCTAAATTTCCTGCCACTGCAACTGCTAGCTAACAATGAGAATAAGAATAAAAAAGATAATAAAAGTTGAACTTTAGTCAGTTTTACTTGTTTGATTTTATTTTATACATATTTGCAACCATTGTTGTTGAGACTGTGACTCAGTAATTTCATTGCCAATGCCTTCGTGTAATTGAAGTGCAATGTCAAATAAAAATATTGAATCTTATTCATAGCTTTATATTTTATCTTACATACCATTTTCTATCCCTGCTGTGAGCATTAGTAGTATAATAATAACCAGTATAATTGTGTGGTTTTATTTTTGAAGATTTTTGAGCATTGTTAGAGAGAATTTATTTGCCAATGACTGCTCCACGTAAATATTATGCACATGACAAATAAAGATCTAATTCATAGCTTCAATCAATTTTCTATTAAGAAACCTTGAACTTTTTTTTTTTACTTATTTTTCACCATTATTAGTGGAAGCCTGTATCTCAATAATTGCCTTCATCCATGTTAATGTTGTGCACATGACAAACAAAAGTCTTTTCCATAGCTTTATATTATTTTCTATTAGTAAATCTGGAACATTAGTAAGTATAATTGTGTAATTTTATTTGTACTGATTTTTAGAAACTGACAGAGGAAACATGTGACACAATAATTTTCTTGCTCCATGTTAAATATTGTGCACATGACCAATAAAAGTCTTATTCATTGCTTTATATCATTTTCTATTAGTAAACATTGAACTTTAGTCATTTTTACTTATTTTATTTTTACGTATTTTTGAAAACTCTTACGGGAAGCCTGTGAAACAATAATTTCCTTCCTCCATGTAAATGTTGTGCATATGACGAATACAAGTCTTATGCATAGATTTATATTATTTTTTATTAATAAACCTGGAACTTCAGGCAGTATAATTGTATAATTTTATTTCTGCTGATTTTTTTATATTACTGTTAGAGGAATCCTGTATCTCAATAATTTCCTTTCTCAGTGTTAAATGTTGTGCAATAATAGTCTTATGTATAGCTTTATATCATCGTCTTTTAATAACTACTGATCTTTAGACATTTTTACTGATCATATTTCTACATATTTTTGTCCACTGTTAGAGGAAGCCTGACTTTTGAAACAGAGTCTGGAAACATATCACAGGAGCACGAAATCCTGCAAAACTCCACATCTATCCTTTTATTAAATGGAAAAAAAAACTAACATCAGCACTCTTGTCCTCTCCCCCTCCTGACCATTTCTTTTTTTCTCCTTTCTTCCTCTCTGTCGTTGAATAGTCCGCTGTGGTGGGAGGAGTTCGCGCAGGGAGCCACCAAAACTTTTGCTTGTGCGTCGCCACGCCCCTGAGTGCGCTTTTTCCTCCGCGCGTTGACTCCATACCAAACTCATACTTGGCATTCCGCCTTTTTTCCCCCACTACTTCTGTATGTATGTGTGTCAAAGGCGATTATTACTACTATTATTATTATACCGGAGAGTAAAAGCTAAGTAGGATAAGCGGCAGAGGGTGTGTGAGAGAGTGTGTGTGTGGCCGGGACTGCAGAGGAAAGCCATTGTAAAGTTAAGGTGAGTGTCGGTTCTTTGTTGTGCGTCCTGCAACTTTTAACGCTTGAAGTTTTGGGATATTTGACGCGTTTCGCATTTTTCCCTCCTCTCCTCCTTCTTCACCTCTTCTCGCTTCGTTGGTTCACAAGCTCGTGTGTTTAATTGGGACCCCCACCACACTTCTTAAACAACAACACCACTTTTACCAGCACTGCTTTCATTAGCTTCACCCGGCCGTTATCGCAGCGACTTTTCCCGTTGAGTTACCGTTGAGTTTGCGTTGTTTGTTAGCCGCGCAAGCTAACGTGCTAACGAGTTATCAGCCGCTTCGCTCGCCAAAATAACACTCCTCCTTTTTCACTTTGAAGTTGGTACACTATGTTTTAACAACAGCTAGACCCGGTTAAAAGCTAGTTTTACCCCCTTTTACCCTTTCCATGCTCTCCTTTTTCAGCCCCCGTCATAACACACAGTTTGGATCAAAGGCGCGTTTTTTTCTTTGCTAACTAAGCTAAAGCTGCTCCCACTCGGTGGACGTGATTTCATTTTTTTTCTTCCCACTCTCTCTCTCTTAACAGATGGTTTTCATTTCTTGTCATTGTGAAAGTGTCGCCAACATGTGAGACTGGTCTTACGGGTTCAGCAGAAGTCAAAGAAAGAATAAGAGAGTGAAGGGGAAATTAGGCACTTTTAGTTTGCTCTCTAATCTACATTAATCTTAACAGTAGATGTATTAACTTTTTATGTGAAGTTCATTCAGAGTGCTTAAAACTTGACTGGTCGGCTGTGTAAACTGTGTTTGCAGTAGGTGTAGTAGTTGTTGTAGTAGTTTGCTGAAGTGGCCCTGGAAATGTGAAAGTACTGTGATGAAATCTGTCTTGGTGTCACTGCTGCTCCCACACTGGAGCAGGAGGCGGCCCTGGAAATGTGCATGTGTCCTGTCAGTGTTTGCTGAGCTCATTGCTTTATTTAGCTCCACTGCTTTGCCCTGCTCCCCACCGCACCAAACACATGACCTTTTGGCCATCGAGAGCTATATTGAAAGCTTGAGTGTGTATGTTTGTGTCCCAGCTTTGCATCGCCACCAACACCACCACCATGCTGCCACAAATATTAAGGAGGATAGTTTGTAAAAACTACCCAAGAGGTATTAATTGATGCATCTTTGTCAGTGAGGTTGAAGTTGGTGGTGCGTTGAAAGTGTTTCTTATTACCCTACCACCCCACAACCACACACGCGTATTTGCAAGTTGCAGAACACTAGAAACACTCTGCGAATGCACACTTCAAACTCCGATCGCAGCACTAAATGTATGGTTGAATCAATACTTTTCTTACTGCATCAATCAAAGCTTAATATCATGAGTAGTTTCTGTCTGAGCTGTTGTAGAGGACTGCTTTAGATTTTGCAGGTGTCTCTAGTAAAGTGACCAAATACTATAGCGATAGATTTGCATAAAAATTGATTTAGTCAAAGTTAACATTGCTTTTTGCATGCATTGGCCTTACTTGCACTTGTTTAGGCTTGTGCGAACAGAGCTGCTCTTTGTGTAAAAATAATGTGAAAATATACTAATTTTCTTGTGCATATGCAATTCTACAACTTAAAAAAATTATAAGGATGACAAAATAATTATTACACCAATATATATATGTAATGTTACTGGAACAAATTTTATAATACTTATTTTCCAAAAAGGTTTTATAGGCAAAGAAATGTACATTATTGTATTTATATCCTATTTAGCAGTCTTTCACCATGTTTTGGGTGTGTATACTCCCTCCTATGTTGACTAATTTATAGCTATGACCCATCATCACAGGTTATGGCTACTCTGATTGTTTTACTTAAAGTAATTTATAGGCCAAAATAGGATATCCTCTATTTGAAAAGCAAAACATTACTGAAAGTTTGGACATTTAAGTGATTTTATAAAGACCCATGTTGTCTTAGACAGAATACAAAGGTTAATTGTGACCAACCAGAATATCTTGCCAGCTGCTGACTTCTGACACAGTAGAAAACTTTGGAGACCGCTGCATCTCCTCTGCCTGAATATCACAATGTCCTTTTAGGCTTTGCTCTTTCCTAACCATCTCACCAGGGCCCGTCTCATCTCTATGGCAACCGCACAGTCCCGTCGGCAGTGATTGAAAGTGGGAAGGCCCTCTGCAGAGTGTGTCCAATAAGCCCACCACAGCAGGGGAAGCTGTGCGACCACACTGATCCTCTGTGGCTCCTCTGTGGCAGGGACCATGTTAGCCACACTCTGGAAAACATTACACAGTGGGGCAGCGTTCATGTTGCATATGTGCGCCTGTGTTTTAGAGGAGACTTGGAGCATCCTCAACAATAACACAAGAATGTGTAATTTCCTCGTGTGGCCCATGCAGGCAAAGTTGCATACTTCTGGGAAGTTCATATGGCTCAAGTAGTGCTTTTTTAAATTAGTTTCTCTAGAACGATTAGCTCAGGGAAACGGCTGGGCCCGCCATCAATAACTGCACAATTTGTCAACCGTCATCTTTCATCCCATGTTATCTTCACTGACCTTGGCCAGTGTCTTTTTATAAATTTACGAGCCCTTAATGTTTTGCCATGTTTCGTGTCAGGTCTTTAACCCTCAATGCCGGTGCTATTAATACTCACTGTGGCCATGGAAGCTGTAAACAACTTCAGACAAATCTGATCTCGCTCTTGGGGAAGTGCAGAGACACCTGGGGTCCAAGAAATCTGTCGCCTTTCTCGGCAGCCACAGAGTTAATCCTGGTCCCGTCCATCCGTCACTACGTTTGCAATTTATATTAGCAATGGCCTCATTTATAAAACCCATGGATTAAATTTCATATTTTGAGTGTGTACATATTAAGAACTTAAGTGCGATTCAAATATATGGTTGAGATTCCCATGTCTGAACTTACTATACTTAGTACTGATCTGATACAAGTGCGCTTTAAAAAAGGAAAGAAAAAAACATACATATTGTTTTGTAACAACCATACACTGATGATTGGTATCGTTGCATGGCCTGACTCAGGTTAAACCTTTTAATAAATAACTGTTCTGACTGACACGTCTCTCTCCCTCTCGCTGTTCTCCAGCTGTCAGTTGTAATGCATGTGATCCCCTTACTGCCTCTTATATTTTATGGTTTAGGTAGGGTAGTTTCAGAGTATTTTGGCTCCAAATGATCCATTAACAGTCGAAATCCCATATAATCAACACTAGTGCCGGCCGTTGAAACTGAAGCCCTTGTGTACTGTACACATAATTGTTGGGCTACTCCAGTATAAAATATTACCAAATTGCTCGGTCTAACTCAGCTTGCATGATGATGAATTACATGAAATCTGCTTGCCACTGTACAACAGCAGTTGTCAGTGGCAGCTATAATGTTTGGGAACTTTTTCTTGACTTACCAGTTGTCAAAATAATTGCTGAAAGATTTTCTGTCGCTTGGCCAAAGAATTAATTGACAGATGTTTTAACCTCTACTGCATATTGCCATTTTTAGATGGAGTGGAGTTGTTGGTCAACCTCTCTTTCTCTGAGCTACACTCTTAATACACCAGTCTAATATTTTGCCTTGGTAATATGTCATTTTTGGTTGTAGTTTTGAATCCAGTTATATTTTAAAACTTAATCATTTGTGATTCAGTGCTGATACAGCAGTCAGGGCTGCTTTGGCTTCTTCCCAATTCTCTGTGCCACTTGAACCTATTTCTTCAAAATATCATATTTTGAAAAATGTCCAGTCAGTGTAGAGTTTCACTTTGAGAACATCAGACTTTTGGGCAGGATTTTTATGCCTGCTATTTCCAAAATGTTCCATCCAGTTTAAAAGCAAGGGGATTTCCACTTTTTTTTTTAATTCAGTGGTAGTGAGTTCATGTTTTTGCCTTGCTAACAACTCTGCGAAACAGTATAGATTTCCAGGCTGCTTTTGTTGTGGGCAGCTGTGTATGTCAGTGAGTTCCAGCTGCGGCTGAGTCGAAGATGCAGAATATTTTTGTAACCACAAGAATTTCTTTTGTTTAATATTACCTGTACACAGACTGCACACTTTAGGGTTTGTGTATGTTGCTTTAAATGATGATTTAAAGCTGCACTGTGTTTTAAAAACATCCACGAGACAGCTGCATTAATTTCTTCAAACCTCCCTGATTGCGATGCCATTTTTGTTTAACCAGCTATCAAAACAAATACAGCTCTCTGCTCTCACACTGTGGTAGATATTTTGGTGTAATGCTTTTTTAATGTGGAAGAAAACCCGCCTTGAAACATGTTCAGGAAAGTCTATGCCATTTGCATCTTTGTATTTTTGTAGATGCTACATAAAGGAATTCATGCTGATAATTGATAGTTTATTTATTACTGCCAGTACTGATAACAAATCAGAGGAAATCTTCAATATGACAAACGTCCAACACATGAGCTGTCACATCTTTGCAGTCTGAGCTTCAGGCTAATTTTAGCAGTTCTGTCCAGATCTTTTATTGGGTTGGGAGAAGTTTACTCTCCTCGTCCTAGTAGCCTTTTCTCCTGCAACAAACTGAAAATCTGTTGTTTCAAAATACCAATATGGACGATGAAAATAACAGTCATACTTAAAGTACTAAGACCAAGCTATAGCTTTAGCCATGGCTTTTTGTTTAGTAATATGTCATGAATATAGCTGCATGTGCATTTAAGACCCCTTTTTTGTTTTGAAACAAGTCAAATGGAAACATTAAAAGGTCTTTCAGAAACCAAGTGTCGAAACAACGTGTGGAGCTAACATTGGTTTAATTAAGCGGCCGATAAAACATGCCAGCCAAGGTCAAAATTAAGCAATTCCTGCTTAAATGAGAAGGCTCCTTTTTACCAGACTCTGAAATCAGGGTGTCATTGTTTTTAATAAAAAAAAAGAAAAAAAAGAGCACACAGTGAATTCTTTCAAATGTCTTGTCCTATGCCTTCTAGGTGTGTTGTGGCCGGAGCCGTCATCATTGCGTCGGAGTGGAGTTGCCGTGGCAGCCCTGATGGGGCGCAGGAGGAGGGCGGCGATGGAGAGGGACTGGGAGATGGGGGGGACCGTGGATTGGACGGAGACCCCGAGGGAGTTTGGAGTCCAGACATCGAGCAGAGCTTTCAGGAAGCCCTGGCCATCTACCCTCCCTGCGGCAGGAGGAAGATCATACTTTCAGATGAGGGAAAGATGTATGGTGAGGAAACAGCACCTTTCTGTATGTTTAAATATGTTATTGTAATATAAGTGTTTTTTTTTTTCCTAACAAGATCAGTCTTCATTTATAGTAATAACAGCAAAGGTTTAGTCTCTGTACAGATTAGTGGCACAGGGTCTCTGCAGAACATGTTTTTACTGGGTAAAAAGTACAGGATCATAGGCCCTCTTTAATCTGTCTAAAGCACTTCATTGGAAGTGGGAGCCCTCAGCTTGCAGTAATGACCTACTGTACTTTTGTTCATAGCAATCTCTGCCTCACTTTGAAATCATAGTATATATCAGCTATTGCAGTCTCATTAGAGAATGAGATACAGCACATTTTGGGTTAAATTGTAGCACTGAAAACCAGTGGATGATTTTGAACTAGATTTTGTGTTACGGTTTTCAATTTTTCACTTTTCTTTTCACTTTTAAATTTGTTATCACTCCTAAATGCGACATTCGGAACATTGATATAGTACCAAACGATTATTTGCTTTGTAAAGATACAGTGGATTACTTGCATCCTGCCCTGAAGCTGAAGTCTCTCTCTCTCTCTCTCTCTCTCTCTCTCTCTCTCTCTCTCTCTCTCTCTCTCTCTCCCTCCCTCCCCCCCTCCCT
>JBAJHX010000041.1:18624705-18634788 GCA_037176925.1 Amniataba percoides
AACATTGATATAGTACCAAACGATTGTTTGTTTTGTAGAGATACAGGGGAGTATGTGTATCCTGCCTTGGGGCGGAGGTCTCTCTCTCTCTCTCTCTCTCTCTCTCTCTCTCTCTCTCTCTCTCTCTCTCTCTCTCCCTTCCTCCCTCCCTCCCTCCCTCCCTCCCTCTCCCTCTGTGTGTGCGCCATGATCTGAGCTTCTCTGTTCTTTGTTTTGAAGCCGATGCCCATGCGTGCATGTAACTTTGCACCACATTTATAAAGCGACGACGACCTCCCACACGGCACTGTAACAGTTAGATGGCAAGTGAAGGTCGACATGTTCAGCTGAAGGCATTTACAATCATTAAACAATCTATCAGGCTAATAGCGCCAAGCAGACAATCGTCGCGCTGATGTTACTGTGTGTGTGTGAGAGTGTACGTATGAGTTCAAAGTCATCACTCATCAGAACCTCAAGTTCTTTGATACTTTTCTTCCAGTCTGTTTCCCCTCTTTACATTTTTTCTCTGGTTAGCAGTCAGTATGGACAAAGAGAAAAATAAGTGCTCTATCCCTTAATAAAATTGTGAAAACTGAAACTTAACTCCTGATATGGTTTAGTTTTCCAAGGAGCTGCCTCAAAAGCCAGCAGTGATCTGCTCCATGCACTGTATTGTAAAGACCTGTTCATTTGTGCCCATGTGGTTTGCTTTGAGGTATTTTGGGAGAAGGCTCTTTAGCTTTGAGGGTCGAAGGGCGGCCAGCACTGACAGAGGTCAAAGGAAAGAGCAGGTTGACATTTCAGGTCAGGTTAGGGTTAGCATGCATACAAAGAAACTGCTTGATTGCTCATTCCCCAGGGCACTAATTGCTTAAAGATTAGTCTATATTGGTTTTCAAGACGACCTAACCAGTGTCTGTGTTAGTTCTGGTCAGGATGCTGTCTCTGAGAAGGCCTTTGATGTATTTTGACTGTTTCTTTCTACCTTATTGAAGTCCTTGGCAGGGAACCAACATTCCTAGCATTTTTCTCTCGTTTTTTTGTTTTGGGTTGGCACTCCTGCCTGCAGCAGCCTGTGTGTGTCATAGATCTGTGGATGCATGAGTTTATGTTGGGAGGGGAAACAGGATACGTGATCACATACGACAAAAAGGGAAAGTTCGTTTCAACATTGCAGCATTTTCTCCTTTTGTGGAAGTATGGGCTCACTGTGTTGACCACCGCCCCCCCCCAACTTCCCACTCAATAAACAAGGATATTCACACCAGTACACACATTTTAAAGCTACACTGACACTTTGAACATAATACCCACGCTCACATTAACCCACTGGTGTCTCATTTTCAAACCAGCCTGTAGGACAAAATTAGAATGAAATAAAAACTAGGTCACGAAAGAAAACTACCTCACTTGTTCCATTACAGCTTGATTGACATTCCGATAAAATATTGTTTGCCAACAGTCTGTGTTACTCCAACGTCATATTGACGTGTCATAAGCTATCACTGCATTTTCTTAAATTATTCCCTTTGCCCCATCCATTGTTATATCCACCAAAAAGTCAAGGTTCAACAAGAAAAGAACAGACTTGAGGGCAATTTTTTAATCACTGTACATTAAATCTGCTTTGATTCATGTTATGGCAACTTTTGTACGGTCTGATTTTTCTGTGGTCCTAAATTGGCATATTGCTGGTGTGTGTTTTTTTTTTTTTTTCAGATGAACAAACTTGAAGTCTCTTTCAAACATGAAGTCAGCTGGTAAAATTGGCAGCATTTATGTTAGAAAGTGGCTCATGTGAATAAATATGGATGTCACGGGTCAGGCAGGTTGAAGAATTTAGTGCTCATTTCACTTAAATGGATGTCAGGTTCAGAAAATTGGACCACTTAGTGCAGCTGACAGCATTTAATGATAAGTTGTTGTTTTTTTAAGAATAGACGATATTACAGTCTCCAAGACTTAGTCTTGTATCAAATTATCAGTTTTAACCCGATGCTAAACCAGGCGAGCGGTAGTTGAGCTCCGGCCTCTCTACTGTCTCTGCTCTCAGTCATATGTTGCTACCATGATGTCACTCTAGATTATGGTGTCAAGCATGTATTCCCAAATAAGGATGATCAGCAGACAGATCACTTGGCTCTCGCACTCGCCGGCTGACACAGATAAAACAGAGGCTGCTTGTTTTAATGATGATATTTTTGTATCGTGTTTGTAAAAAGGTGCCAGTTTGAGACTGTGCCAGAGATTTTTCTGGTATTTCTTTTTGACTCAGTACTTTGTGGCAATATTGTCTTTGGTTTCAGTTTGTTTTGAAGGATTTATGAGTTTTATTGTATGCACTTTTCTTGAAGATGGGTGGAGGGCAATTGCAATTGACAATTTACAAGGTGATGCAAATTAAGTACCTTCAACTATAACCATGGAAATTACAGAACATTTAATTACACAGTGTAAATAAAAACCGAACCCCGAAAGGTTATGAAAGAATTAATCTGCCATATTGTTAATTCTTTGAAAAAAATCTTTTCCTGTCTTTCTGCCCAAGATATTAATGTGAAATCCTTGATATCTTAAGTAGCAGATAACCAATGAGGATCAGTTTAACAGGTTTATAATACATACACATCAACAGAGAAATAATTAGACATTGGTTATTATAGAAACAAGTGGACAAACCAGAGGAAGGCCATCTGGAATTATTCATTTTGCTTTGGATAACATTTTATTCATCATGATCAATAGTCTCCTATACAATTCCTCCAAAAGAAAAGCCGTGTTTTCATCTGTCTATCTACCACAGCCATCTAGGATCTACTAGATCCTGAGGGCTTTTTTCTGTTCAAAGAAACTTTTATGAACGGCTTTGGTTGTTAAGTTTGCAATAAAAATAAGAGTTCATTAAAGTCCAAATGATACATTTAGCAGTTTCATTAATAGAGACCCTAGTGAATAAAAGCTCTTAAGGATTGATAATTCAAATCTTTCTTGGGGTTGGCAGGTGGTTGAATTTCTTTGGAGCCGGTACAAATTTACAGATCAGACTAATGAAAGTCGGGTCAAAGAAAGGCTCATTCAGGTCGTCAGTTTGGCAGGGCCTCTTCACACCTTCCTGCGAGAGGTTCAGACACCACAGGTTCTGTGTGAAATGCACTCAATATATGCAAGATGCCTTGCTGATCAAGTCACTCTAGCAGCAAAAAAAAATGCTAGTGCTATTGTCAGTTATGTTTTCATTGAAATGACAAACATATCAAGTTCAGTTTTATTCTGTTTCTTTTCCCTCTCTTTATTTTATTAAAAATCTCATCTCTGATTTCAATCTGGAAGCAAATGGGTAGCTGCTTGATTCATGTGGCAGAAGGGGAGAAACAGACCAATACATTTACACAATTGTTGAACAAGCAGCCAGGTTTCTACAATTTTTCCTAACTCCGCTCCCACTGTGCTTTCTGTTCTTGCGTTAAGGTGTAAATCATGCACATAACTACAAATGGGACATGTGTTGACTGCTGTTGAAAAAGCGTTTGTAACCTTATGTGGAGCAGCGGTGGGCTGCAGGAAAGCGCATGTGTCCTGTTTTGGGAATTGGAGCAGACTGCTGGGTCTGAGTCAGCCCCTTTTGTTGATTTTGGGGAATTCTCTCTTCTGGTAACTCCACGGAGCTGACGTGACTCATCCTGATGTGACCTAAGTCCCTACAGCATCGCACCACTTCCCAGAAAGAAAGATGGTGATGATGATGATGATTATGGTGATGATGATAATGATGGGTGGTGGGTCTGTTAATGTAATTTTAAATGATTACAGCCGCAGGATCAGTCTGTTAGGTCTCGTTTGGTCACTTTTTATCTTTGGCCCCTCTCTCTAAGTCTGACATCTGCAGCCGAGTGAATAGTGAGTTGCTCACCAGTTACGAACAAAGACAAGCAGATCACCAGGTGTGGGTTGGAACTGGGGGAGGCAGAGAAAGAAAGAAAAAGCTGATCAGGCAGTCTGCAGTGACCACATTTTGGAAGTCTGTTAACTTTGTGATGACCTCTCCTCCCTTTTCTTGCTCCATTCCCACCACTTGGAGATCTGCTATGGAGAAAGGCCAAATCTGACTCCAAACCTTAAAACACGTTGTCCTAAAAGAGAATATCACATAGCCACAGTAATTGAAAGTTCGACAGGCCATGTAATTGTGTTTGTGTGTGTTGGAATGCAGCAGACTTAAAGAGAGCCGTGCTGTCTTCTCACATCTCACACTGAAAATGCAGTCACATTAAACTTTTATAACTTGCTGGCCTCATTTCAAATGCATCCAGGAAAAAATATCTACGCCTATCTCCTTTTTGCTTCATACCAAAGCTTGATTAATTCAGTACAGCCTAAATACACATCTGAACTGTAGAAATCCTTGATGTCACTGTGACCCCGAGGCCAGATGTGTTACGATCATACTTAAGATTAATGTAAAATTTCCAACTAGACGAAAAACCACATGGCATGAGCTTAAGTGATGTTTCAGTCTTGCGTACTGACATGAAGCATCAGTTCAGTTCAGAATAGTTGACATAATGGGCATCATTGTCTGTTGACAGAATGTCAACAGAAATTTGCACAGATGAACAAACTGTTTATCATGTATTTGAGTAAAAAGAGACTATATTTATGCCTCATGCAAAAAATGGGATAAATAATTGAATCATGTTGCTCTTTAAGAATTTCCAAACTTTATACAACCCAGTGGTTTAAAACTTTAAGTATAAAAGGATAATTTTGGAAAGTTTGTGACGCTCAAAAATGTTTAGTCATTGTTTTTGTCGCTCCTTCTCCGGTGACTGTGCATGGGGAAAATGCTTTTTAGGCAAGTGTGCGTCACAAGATTTAATGGAAGTTATGTTACCCCGTGCTGCCGTTTTGATAAAACAGCTTCAAAGCCCAGCTCCACTTCTGGTTGATCAATGGTGATTTTATCCATCACTTTCTCAATTTTAGGTCGGAATGAGCTGATAGCTCGCTACATCAAGCTACGAACAGGGAAGACGCGCACACGCAAACAGGTAAGCACAAGTGTTGTTGAAGACTACAGTATTTACATGTATTTAATATAAAAGGATGTGTTTACTACTTGATGTAATTAACCCATTCATTCTGTAAATGAGATAATTGATGGCTATTCAATAAATCATGCTGTGACTGTGTTTTCTCATGGGGGTAACCCTGCACCCTCAGGTGTCTAGTCACATACAGGTTCTGGCACGTAAGAGGGTACGAGAATACCAGACGAGCATCAAGGTGGGTGCCCGCTGAATCAGCTCTTCCCTTCCCTTTGTAGTCACACCCCCTCTTCTTTTCCTCTTTCCCTTCCTCTCTTCCTTCATCCTGTCTTCCATCAGGTCTCTAGTCACCTGCAAGTCTTGGCCAAGAGAAAGTCGCGTGAGATTCAGTCTAAGCTCAAGGTACACATGCTCACTGACTTTACCATGCTAGCTGCTTCGCTCTGCATGTGGCCAAAATCCAACTTAACCCATTAGATCACCGTCGACGTCTTTATCGAAGCTTATGAATGTTTTAAATGTCAAGACGGCATGAGTCAGAGTAATTTTGTTTCCATTAATATGTACAAAAACTAAATCATAAAGCTTGACTTATCCTTTTAGTGTTGTGATGATGCCAGGGTTCCTGTAAAGTCAAGTCTAATGCAGGAAGGATGGAGAAGTCTAAATTCAGTGTACAAATAGTCAGGCGCATGGTTGTAGAACCAGTCAGGGATTACTGAGATTAGTGTTCTCTCATAGCTTTTGGATGGTGACATTTTTTCATTCGTTCATTTTTATGCTTAAAAGGTCTCACTCGTTTGCTTAGTCTTTGTCTGGTGTTTCTTGGCATAAAAGCCTGTTCTGAAGGGGTTTTTGTAGCGTTACATGTGAAAAGTTTTTCCCTCTCTTTCTTTTTTTGTTAGAATGCATGGCAAATAATGTTGGTCCGTTTACTTGGATCAAGAGGTTTGTGGCTTTCAGACAGATAATTGCATGAGATTCACTCTTGGTTGACTGAAGCATGTGCAAGGCTGTAGTAATTAACATGAATGCTTGCAATACACACAGACATGCAGGGAGATTTTTTTTTTTTACTCGCCCCCTCGTCCATGTGCGCGTATGACAAATTTCAGTTTTCTCTCTTTAAAAAAAATCATTTCTGATCTCCACGTTGTCGCTCTAAGACATTTCCCTCAGTCCTTTGTACCTTTTCTGCTTAACCAGTTTTCTTGTGGTTTTACCATGCCCTGTAATAAAGGTTCTTTGTGACATCACTTTGCACTAAAGGCATTGAACTTGCTTCTCTCTATTTGGAGAGTGTAAGATGTTCACATTTCCAGGCCAGCATATTTCCTGGCATACACGTCAGCAACAATTTATTAAGACGTAGCTTTTCCTGTGTGATTTGAATTGTTTTGAGCTTGTTGGTCAGGGTACAGTCACTTCAGTTAAATGGAAAGGAGCGAGGTGTGTGTTCCTCATTTCCTAACAGTGAATCTGTGTCCTGCTTTTGTTCTGAATGCACTGAAGTTAATCAATAATGTGTCTTCTTTGCCATAGGCCATGAACTTGGTAAGTTTTTGGTTATACAACTACAGTTTTCTGCTTCGGGCTTTGTGCTTTGTGGTTGGCATCACATTACTGCTTGGCCACGATGCAGTTCTACTGCCAGATTTAAAAAATCCTGCTCATTACCCCCTTTTTTGTTTTTAGTGGCTTTAGTCAAGTACTGGTGATGGCTCCAGTTATCTCTCCTAGCCTGCAAGCTTGGTGCGCCTCCCGCTTTGGCATCCCTCTGTATCTGCTTTGCACTCTGTCCTGTCTTCCCACATAGTTACTGCATCATGCTCAAGTGTAATATCTTGGCTGGCTCGCTGTCTAAACTGGCCTTGACGGCTGGCTGACTCTGTAACCTGATTAGTTTTTCCCCCTGATATGGAGCATTATCATCGTGTGTTGCTTTCTTTCTCATTCAGGACCAGGTATCCAAAGACAAAGCGCTGCAGACAGTCGCTAACCTCTCATCGGCTCAGATCGTGTCTGCTAGTGTAATGAAACCCCAGACTCCGTTCCCTCCACCAGTCAGAGTGAGACACACACACACACACATACATACATCTGTCCTTTCCTTCTCTATCTTCAGGCTTAAAGTAATACTATCTACCTTTCTTTCCTTTTTGTTTAGTTTTGGCCCGGCCCTATGCCAGGACAGCCTGGACATTCTCAGGAGTAAGTATCACTGGCAGATTAGCTGTTTCTTGTTTGTTAAAAACTGGAGAAAGTCTTGTACTTAAGCTGCTAGAGTTGCTCATTTTTGGGTTCCTACTTTTTACAGCGTCAAGCCCTTTGCACAGCCACCATACACTACACTACCAGCCCCAGTCCCCGCACCTATCAGTAAGTTAGAACATGGTCTCACTCATCTAAATTATTAGCAGTGGTTATTGCTGTGTTTATTGTGTTTTGCGGGTTTAAATGTGTGACAGGTTATGAGCCACTGCCTCCCGCCCGCCCCGCAGCTATTGCAGCTCCCGTATGGCAAGACAGAACCATCGCTTCAGCGAAACTTCGGCTCCTGGAGTACTCTGCTTTTCTGGAGACCCAGAGAGACAGGGAGGCGGTACGGACATCCAGAACATTTTTAGACAGTATGATAATATAAAAAGTCAAGTCTTTCCTCTCGTTCTTATCACTTCTCCTTCCTTCCTGCAGTATAAACATCTTTTTGTACACATTGGGCCATCGAACCCGGGCTACAATGATCCCGTGCTGGAGTCCATAGATGTGAGGCAGATTTACGACAAGTTCTCTGAGAAGAAAGGAGGCCTGAAGGAGCTGTATGAAAAAGGGCCTCACAATGCGTTCTTCCTCGTCAAGTTCTGGGTCAGTATTCAAAACATCTTATTCTTCTTATTTAGTTCTTTAGGTCTTTCTTTATTTACTTCTTATGTTTTTTAATAACCAGGAATTTTAAGAGGATCTCTGCAGGAGAGGAAGGGAGTGAATTTGATAAATTGTCACAGGATGTCATACAAAAACTTACAGTAATACACATTTTACTTTGTATTTTAGCTTTTATTAGCGTCATTGTTTTAGATATTTGGTTTAAGTTGGTGTCTGAGGTCATATCCTGCTGCATCACACAAGGGAAGCAAAGTCTGTGTGATGCTGGATCAGTGGGTTTGTACAGGAAATGACCTCACTGGCGTTGTTCACCTCCTTGACGTCCAACAAGCATATTGAGTGCCTTTCCTTCCTCCTTAAAGTATCTACAGAGCTGAGTGTTTGATTTTATTTTAAATCCATCATTGTTGACGCTCATGTTTGCCATCTTGTGGTCCTCTGTGTGAAAGCACCTGGAGCACCGCATGCCACGTTGCCCGCATGCGAGTCCTCTTCTACCTTTCTCTTTCTATCTTCTCACACTCACTCTCAGTCCATCTTCCTGCACTCGTTTCAGGCGGACCTGAGCAGCGACATCGAGGAGGGCTCTGGTGTGTTCTACGGCGTGAGCAGCCAGTACAGCGGAACGGAGAACATCACAATCAGCGTCTCAACAAAAGTCTGCTCCTTTGGCAAACAGGTGGTGGAGAAGGTGGAGGTGAGAACATGAACCATTTTGTTTATTTGAACACATGGTTAAATATCGGACCATATCAACAAGTGGTTTAATCGCAATACGTGTGTGTGGATTCCTCCCCTTCAGACAGAATATGCACATTTGGAAGGAGGAAAGTATGTGTTCCGCATCCATCGCTCGCCCATGTGTGAATATATGATCAACTTCATCCACAAACTCAAACACCTGCCTGAGAAATACATGATGAACAGCGTACTGGAGAACTTCACCATCCTACAGGTGTGTGTGTGTGTGTATATCTGTTCACCTGTAATTTCCTACATCTGCACGTCTCACCTGGTGCTGGTCTCTGTGTTCATCCTCACCTCCACGATGTTTTCCTCTTTTTTTCCCCCTCTATCTCTTGCCAGGTGGTGTCCAACAGAGAAACGCAGGAGACTCTGCTGTGCATTGCCTTTGTATTCGAAGTGTCCACCAGTGAACACGGAGCGCAGTACCACGTTTATCGACTAGTTAACGACTAGCAGCACGTCGAGTGCGTGCGCGCAGAGACTCTCCAGACTTTTTTTGTTTTTGATACGTAAGCATAAACACTATTTCCAGCTCAAACATGCAGAACTCCCAACTCCTCTACTCTAAAACACACTTTTTTTAACAGACCAACAGTCACACTGTCGTCACACCATGACTTAAAACACTAAAATGTTCAATTTTATAGATTTCAACCAAAAATGTGCAATCATTCTCAACATAATTATCAGTAAATGTTGTGCGATGTCTCGTCTTGTGAAACTGATTGCACATCTCAATGTTGGGCTCAAGGTTTATCTTTTTTTTTTTTAATTCAAAATTAACTTTATGGTGAAAAACACATTAAGACATTTTTAAAAAAATAAACCAGCAAAAAGGTTTAAACTACATTTTCTACCATATGTTTAATATGTGATCTTCCACCTTTTACATCAAACGCAGTGGGCATGTAGCTATGAAATTAATATGATCATTTCCATGGGAAATTTCTGAACATATGCGTCATCGGTGTGACTGATGTGAGACGAGTTTGAATATAGGTTGACAAATACAATCATTTAATCAGTGTTAATGTAACTGCCACAGTGACTATTCCCTCTACAATTTTGTAGCATCTGTGTTAGGTAAGAACTGAATGAGCCTGTAATCCTCCATGACGCCTAGTGTGAAAAGAGTTGGTTTATCGAAAATGCGAAAGAATCTCATGACAGGAAGTATGAGTGTGCCTCTTCCCAGATATGTAATGCACTACATGTAAAGACGTAAAACTCGTATTTATATTTTGAAACACGTTGTGGGAATGTAAAGAGAGCCATCGTTTTACCAGGCAGGTGTATTTGCTGTTTTGGGTTTCTTTTTTTTTTTTTTTTTTTTTTTTTTTTTTTTTTCCCTTCCCCCCCCCCCCCCCCCCCCCCCCCCCCCCCCCCCCCCCCCCCCCCCCCCCCCCCCCCCCCCCCCCCCCCC
>JBAJHX010000041.1:18634888-18655065 GCA_037176925.1 Amniataba percoides
AAAAGGAAAATTCTTGTTGGTATTTTGAAACACGTTTGGGGGGGGGAAAAAAGGTCCCTTTTTTACGAGGTGGGTTGGTTGTTTTTTTTGGGTTTTTTTTTTTTTTTTTTTTTTTTTTTATAAAGTTTCCAGTGTTACAGGGTGTGGAGGGAAAGCTCTTTTGCTCACTTGTCTTTGGAAGCAAAAAAAAAAAAAGATTCACAACCAGTTTCAGATTCACTTCATACTTTTGACGTCAGCAGCATTTTTTAACTAAAACATTATCCTTACTGTTCATCGGCACAGTACTGTTTTTACTTCGACAGCGTGGGCTTGCTGCAGTATTTCTACCTCCACGTGAGTTGGGATGAGAATGTGCTTTTGGTTCGTAAAGCCTTAACGTGAGGAGCACTGATGTATAGGATGTGTACACTACACTTGTAATGGTACTGTTTATAAGCCAAAACAAGGTAAATAGACTCGTTTTTTGTAAAGATGAACTATCTTTTGTTTTTGTATTTTACCAACACGGCTAGAAGTGTTACTCTAAACATCATATATGATGGGTGTTTCGGTTGTATCTTTTTCGATGTATGCAAAATAATGTATGGTACCGACCACGCCAAGGTCACCCACAGTGCACTGGGGTAGATTTTGCCTGATAACACTAGCAGATTATTCAGCTTACACTTGCTTTGTTTTTCCTTTTTTGTTTCATGTAATGTTTTTGGTTTCTGGTACACGTGGCTACCAGCATTTTTTATATATATAGTAAATGTTATTTGACTCTATCACGCCCTCTCATGGCAGGATTGTCTTTAACCATGTGGACGGTGACTGATCTGTCTCGCTCCTGAAAGTAAGAACCAGCTGGTTCGGTTTTAAATAAGCATATTCACTGTGTGGGCAGCCAAACTTTTTACCCTGTTAGTTTTCCTGTCTGTGTACTCCGGTTGGCTGTGCCTCATCACTTCTTTTTCGTCTCAAGTCTGCTCAGTGAAATGAAATCTGTGCCTTTTTATGCTGTACCAATAAAATCACACGGTGTTTGCAGAATGATGTGGCCTATAGAGTCTTTATAGTAACACCCAGACAGCTGCGTGAGAGAGAAAACCCTCCTCGATATCTGAAAATCACCTAAATTGTAACTGCTGTAATGAAAATCTAGATCATATACTTTTACTTTGACAAAGCTCTCTTTAGCATCTCGTTAAAAAAAAAAAAAAACACACAGGTGTAAATTAAAAAATGAATGATGCTTTGATTTCAGAGTCCTCATCTAGGATTTTTATACTATGACAAGTCAAAATATCAGCTGTAAAAAAAAAAAAAAGGAAAAAAAGACCTGTTGATCACTTTTGTTGTCTCAGATCTGTTGCAATTCTTACTTAGCCTGCCAGGTGGAGCTGTCACCTTAATTTTCCAGCCTATCAACTTGTTGGAGTGGCCAGATGAGTTCAGAGTCTGGTGTGATGTATGCATAGCGCTGTCAGCTCAGAGGCCTTACCTTTTCCATATGTCGAGTCTTCACCCAATCAACTCCTCACACACTCCTCACTCCCCTGACCTGCCACATATTACATAACCTCACAGGTGTTGTGTGTACACCCGTGTGTTTGTGGAGATCTTTGTGTGTACCTAAAAGCAAACAATGCTACATTGTCACACCTCCTCGACAGGGAACAAGATGAGGGACATATAGATGTAACTTATATGAACTTTTCAAAGGAAAGTCCACAGATTTATGTTTTACTGTAAATTATTCATCCATGCACCGCTTTAGAGCAAAGGTTGTCATTTATCAACAACGTGGCTGCTATCTGTCCAGTTGGCACCAGCTTGTGTGTGTGTGTGTCCTGACATACCATTAATAATCAATCACACCCCCTTCTTAAACCTCCATAAATAGTTCCTACACATTATACTGTGCACTAGTGTGGGTGTGTCATTTCATCTGAAAGCTCCAACATTTCCTGTCTTAATACATTGCATGTTGTATGTGCGTTGGCACATTTACAAGGCATACATAGCAAAGTGTGAGATAAAAGTGTGTGATTTAAAAACCCTTTTAACTGAGGTGCGACAGTCCATATGGACAATATGCAAGCTCTCTAACATACTGGTGACGAAACTCACTATGCAACATTTTGCTTGGGATTCATTTTTTCAGCTAAAAAAAAAAAAACTATTTTCCAGAGCGAACACACTTGCTGTTCACATTTCTCTCCAACTGCAGAAAAATATGGCAAAACTTGAGTGGGTGACATTTTGTTTTTTCTACGTCACATGTTCTCACTGTTTCTTTTGTCAAGGTTGTGAACAATCTGTACAGCTGTTCTCTTCGAGCCCAGACTGTCGCCTCGCCTCTCGGCAGACGTTAGTCAGAGTGTTATCCATCTGTTAAGGCCCAACTTACCAACACCACACTGCCAAAACTGCAAGTGGTGATACATGACACACACACACACACACACACACACACACACACACACACACACAAAGCCCTGAGGCAGGGTGTGGTGCTTACAGTGTGAGCCTGCCAACATCACAGCAGCACAAGAACATGGCAGACACAGCGAGCAGGATACTCGTGGCTGTATCTCACCTTAAATCAGTAAATCATGACATCATGCATGGACATTCATTGTGGTTCATGTGCTAGTCACCTTAATATCTGATAAATCTAATGTAATTCATATTTTTTGTCCGCACTCATTCTGATCTTTATCCTTTAAGTTAAATCAAACACTGCTGCCTTGTGCTGAGCTCATAATCTCAACATCCCTTTAATGAATTTACACCCCCATCAGAAGATCAAACAAGTGTCTGACTTCTGTACTTCCCGCTCCCTCGGATGCAAATTCTCAGCCAAGATATAGCAATTGCGTTTATTTGTGCTGACTTAACCGGTCATAAACACACACACACATACATCACAGGTACATTACACACACGGCATTAGTGTTTTATAACCATGGAAATGCTGAGGCGAAGGGTGTGGTGGGAAAATGTCACCTGCAGAAACGAGCCAAAACAATCCGGTTATGCAGAGAGCATGTGCTCATATTATCCCTCTCTTCTTTTTTTTTTTTTTTTTTTAATATACCCTCTCTGTTCTACCCTTCAATTCATCCATCCCTGCTGTTTCTGAATCCTCCCTTTTCTCTCCTTTCAAGTTGACCAATGCATCATTTACCTAGATGCAAATCATGTAGTTAAAAATAGCCCAGAGGTTAAAATGACTATAACAGTGTGGATTACAATTGAGCCCTTTTTTAAATTTTTTGATGTGAGGGAAGTCTGACAGGGGCATATGACAAGTGAGGTGTACACTTACTATATTTTCTTTGTCAGGAAAAAGTCTTTTGAAAATCTAATGCTGATAAAATAGGTACATATAAACAGAGCTGATAGCCACAATCATAATATCTTGTTTTTTATGGGGATCATTGATCTTCTACATGATATCACCACCAGTTTTCTGAAACGATTCAATATATTTTATAACTTCCATATTTATCTTTTGTGTGTAAAGAATTAATCTGAGGAGCTGTCAGATAAACTTAAAATATTTATAAATTTATAAATATGTAATGTAGTGAATTATTTACAAGAGGGCCATGAGGTAACAGAAAAATTAAAAATAAAATATCCAGTGAGATGTTTTACATGCATAAAAGTAACACTACAGTATTAAAACACTAAAACTAATGAGAATAATCAGGTAAATGTCATGTTGCCTGTGAGGTACCATGATAATAATATATCATTGTGTAGGTGGCAGTTTACTACTGCGGTTGGTGGAGGTGGAGAAAATCACAACTTCATGTAGTGTAGTTTACTCTACAGCAGTGAGTCATATTTTATAAACTCATGACACTGTCTTTTGTCTGTACAGTACTAAACTGTGACAGGTGGGGTGGAAGGAGAACGGCCTCAACTTTTTTGCAATCATGTGTAGCACTTGTACTATAAAAAAAAACCTTTTTGCAAAATATTTTAGTGCTTTTTCATTATTATTATTATTATTATTATTAATTTTTGTATTATTACTTTTTGTATTATTATTGTTGTTATTAGTAGTAGTATTGGTTTTATTATTACTATTATTGTTCTTATTATGACGAAGAAGAAGAGAAGTTTTGGTGGAGCTCCTGCTTTGCGCCACAGCCCTGCAGTCTTTGCGCACTTTGCAGTCTGATATGTGCGCACCCTGCCCGGTCCCTCCCTGCACACCCTCCCCTCCCCCACCCTCTCCTCTCCTCTCCTCCCCTCCCACACCGTGAACTCCCCGCGGTCCCACCTCTGCGGGGCGCGGTCCGGAGGGTGGAGCTCACCTCAGCTGCTCTGGGAACATCCAGCTCGGAGCAGCAAACCGGACGCGTCCGCCGCGGTGTCTGCGCGCCTGCTGCGTCTCTGCGCTGCTCATCCATCTCTCTTTCAGCCACCAGCAGCGTTCTTTTTCAGTCATTTTAGTTCTCTTTTTTGGGGAGGGGGGTCGATCCTTTCACAAAACAAACTAACAAACAAAAAAAAACAACAACCCCGGGGGGCACCGAGCAGGGAAGATGATGGCTCCGGAGCCGCTGCGGTCCGCGATGACTCTCGGGAGCGCGGAGGACACGTCGCTCGCGCTGCCCTCCGACAACAAGCTGCACGCGGGACAGCAGCGCGTGCTGGATCAGGTGCACACCATCAAGAGGAGCAAGTCCAAAACCGGCAAGAACGGATCCCTGTCCCCCTCTCCCACAAGTACGGAAAGACGCTTTAAACCGGTCTGAGAGAGTTTGGAAGATAGCCGGAAGTGTGTGTGTGCGTGTGTGTGTGTGTGTGTGTGTGTGTGTGTGTGTGTGCGTGTGTGTGTGTGTTCACGCATCCTCACATTTGAACTTTCACACCTTTTGTTTCTTATTTAATGTTACAGCTAAGTGCGTCACACAGGACAGAAAAGAAAGTGACATCCTCCAAACATGATGAAAGTAGAAACAGATTTCGGTTTTGATTTCCTGTAAAAGGATTAAAAAAAATTGGCGAATGTTTGTTCTCATGTTTAGACAAGTTTGGCGTGGGAGAGTTTGTTTTTTTTAACTTTTTGGAGGGAGGATCAGAGTCTTTCATTTTCGTTGAAGCCTCTAAGTTGGCAGCAGGTATCAGAGGTGTGTGTGTTGCTGTAAAGTCCCATCAAGGTGAAAATGAAATGTGAGTTGAGAAGCTATCAGAGGCTCATCCACAGCTGTTTTCTCTCTGTGATTCAGGAATGCAGCCTCCCTCCACACACACACACACACAAACACATTTAGTCTTTCAAAACAACTCTGCTGTTTTTGGCGTTACTGCAAGAAGACTTTATGAAGATCCTCCGAAAATTGAGAAACAATCGTTGTGTTGTGCAACGTGTGCAGCTCTGGCCCTCTGCCTCGGTGTGTGTGTGATGGGAACGGCGCCGTGCTTTGTTATCTGCAAAGTGTGTCTTATCTGTGTGTTATTTTATCGTTTTACTGACACTTTTTCGAAGCCTCGAGCGATTGTGTAAGTCAGAACAGCACAGGTAGGGAAAATGTGGCCCGTGTGAGAAACTCGCCATCCAAAACCAGGAGAAAACGAGAATTCTGCTTCAAACTGACTTCGCCTGAGGAATAAATGAGTTATTGTCCCATTTTTTGCTCTGTGGTGATTGTCAGAGAGCAGCTAGGCGCCGTCTGGCAGCTGCTTGAACACTTTGTTTGGGGCGAAACGTGTCAGGAAAACAGCACACAAACACTGAATAGTGATGATTAAAAAAAGAATAAAGGGCAGATTTGCATGCAGTCATCGATCTGTAATACTGAGGCCAACGTTTTGATAGCACACAAGTCTCGTTTGTCCAGAATAAGATGGAAGTATTATGGGAGAAAACGAGCTGATAATGTTGGATATTAACTGGGTCTGATATTAACAGCCAGGTGGCCGGTCAACCGAATTACAAAAGGGCATATGTTTTTATCCCGAGTGCAGTAAGCTAACACAGATCCAGTTTTGGTCCTAAAAGGTGAATTCTTTTAGATATCTGCCCTTGATACCTGCGTCCGCTGCTGCCCCAACCTGATGGAGGTGATATATCTTGTGTTTGTGGTGCTCAGAGAGTTGAAGTCAGAGGAGAAAGAAAAGAATCAATCAGACTGCCCTCATGGAGCCATTCTCAGATCCATCAAATGCACATGAGATTCAGTGTGGAGGACTCTTATTAAAACCGTCCACAGCGAGGTATAACTGGTGCTTTGTCTCTGGAGACAGGTTGAGTTTTCAGTCGTGGTCAGTGTGACTGGCAGCAGAAATTATAGATGCAGAAACTTAAAACACAATATTATGAGTAAACCATTGGATAAAATGTCCTTTTTGTGACCCTGGTGAAAGTGAAGATGAGGATCTGTCCTCTCCGCCGCAGACGTATAAGTCACATACATTGGCGCTGACGAGCGCGCCGTTGTTTTGACACCCGTAATCCCTTAACTGTGCAGTCAAGGCCTGAACTTTTGGCACAACATGGCAGCGAGCCTCACTCTCCCATGCGTCATCTCAGGAGACAGACAGGCAGAGATGCTGGGTTCCCCTGTGAACCGTGACTCCAGCTAACTGTGAGTGACGATGCGTCACGCCCGTCTTTCTGTCTGTCTGTCTGGAGGATTAGCCGTCATGAATATTGGTCTCACACACTGGTAATGTGTGTGTGTGTGTGTGTGTATTTAGTTCTTCTGAGCTATTAAAAACAAAAATGATTAAGGAGCAAAATGATTACCACAAGTGAATGATGAAGTGGACGTGCTTAAGTCTGACTGAAAACATCCTGTTACAAGTGAAGGAATGTTATTGACAACAAAGCCCAGGCAAAGCTCAACCTTTTAAATCATGTTATATTTGATCAGGGATTATACCTAAAGTTATGATGCTTTACAAAATACAAAATCTAACTACAGTAAATGGATGACATTTAACAGTGTATTAACAGATGAATAAAGAAACACACATTCACTCTTTTCAATAATAAATGAGAAATAGAGGAACAATTGGTTGATCAGTTTGCTAATTTAAAGGAATCTGCCTTTTAATTACCTTTTAAATTTTTATGTTTCTGCTATTTATTCCCCTTTTTTAGATGCTGAGTAATTCCAGGGGTTGTAAAAGGAATTTTGGCATTAAATGAAATCAAATGGTGTTAAGCCTGCTTTTTATATTCTTTTAAGATGTGATTTATGTTTTGTTGCCTTTCTTTAATGATCTGTAAAGTCTTCCTCCTTCTAATGGTCATAACCCCCCTTGTTAACATCTCATCTGACTGCCTAACTTACATTCGTCTCGTACCTCTCCTCTCTTAACAGCCCTGAGTCCGCAGACTTTGTCGGCATTTTCCGAGTTTGGGACATTCAAGTTTACTCCATCCAAGACAAACGGCACCTTCAGCCGCACCAACTCCACTGCGTCGGCGGGCTTCAGCAAAATGGTAATTTAATTTCCATCTGCCACAGACTCTGCGTTAAAGGACCAAATCAGTTTCTTACAATCACAAGTACTTTATGGTGCATTACCCAGTCACATCACATCAGTGTTATCACATAATCATTTAATAAATCTGTTGTGTGGTTGTTAAATGAAACTAAGAGATGCATTGCCACACAATGAAATAATAAACCCTATTAGCTGCAGTGAGTACAGAACAATTCAATGATTATGTGTTAATGTGGTTTTTTGCTGTTGATGTTGTTGGTGTAAGCTTAGTATAAAGACAGGAAGCAGCTTGCCCCGGCTCTTTTAAAAAAAAAACAGCACCCCTAAAGAACACGTCTTATCGTGTTTGCTTGATTCTTATAAAACATTAAGTGTAAAAATGACATTGTTGTGGGTTTACGGTGGAGCTACATGTGGGCCTGTTTCTTTGAACTGTGTGCAGTGATGTTAAGCAAACAGCAGACACTCCAAGACGCCAAGAAATAGTTTAGCTTGTAACCCAGATGAGAAAGTAGACCAGCAGCCAGGCTGTGTGTTTCCCACTTGTTTCAAGCCTTTATACTATGAATATGAACTCTGCCACTATGAATAAACTCTTAGTGAGAAAGCAAGTATTCCTTGAAGAAAATAGTGGAGCCTGCTTTGAAAAATTATTGGTTGCAAATTTGTAAATGGACTAAATATGGTCTAAATATCCAGAAATGTTGATATGGTCCTTTAAAGATACATTCCCTAATTCACTGACATGCCAAAACCTACTCCCACCTCACCACTGTGAGGCCTGACTGTGAGAAATTTTGTTTTTTGGTGTTGTTTGTGTTTCTTTTTCTTAACCACCAAATGGGAAGGGTGTCACGGTAACAGGTGATTTATGACATTAATTAATGAATCCACCATACCCTCACTGGTTGAACTCGATTTGTTTAGCCATGTGGCTTTGCTGGTTAAGCAATCTGCTCTTCATCTCACCATCTGACTGATCTGATGCCACAAACTCATCACGTCTGACTGAGTGACTTTTAATTAAATGTTAAATGTTAATGTAGTGCTATGTGCGTGTCAAATGATTTTTAAGCTGTATTAACTTGTGCCTTGTGGCCACTTAATTAGGTCAAAATGTTCTGTTTTTTTATGTAGTCTGAATTTTTTGTTACTTTATCATATGTTTTCATCATGTTTGTCACTGAGGTATTTCACTGGACTACAATATACTGAGAGCTGTTGAAATAGTTTTTGTCTGTCTAATTTATGCACACAAGGGGAGGAGGATATTAGAAACACCCGATGAGTATAATATAACAACATCACTATTAACTGTGACCTCATTGTTAAAAATATGATTTAATTAACACATATATGACAGTGTCACAGAAATGTCAGCATTATAGGCATAATAAAGGCAGACTTTATGTCAGAACAGATTGTATTAGGTCGCATACGTGGACCTAATAAAGTGTTAATTGAATTTTTATTTTCTTTTATTCAGCGTAGTTAAGAGTTAACATAACATACCTTTGTTTTCCGCAACCATGCGTGTGTGTGTGTGAGACTTCCTGATTTTGAAAACAGACAAATATTGTTTTTGAACGTCACTCTTAACTTCAGTCTTGACACACAGAGTCAGGGCGAGTTCAGATCATTTGCAATAGTCGACTAATCCACATTCCACAGAGGAGTAATACTGACTTCATCAGTGTGGTTTCGACTCTGTGTGTGTGTGAATCTGCTCTGGGTTGTCCTTACCTGACCCACTGACAGTAAACTGAGGCATGTCTAGGCAGCGTGACGATGTGTATGTGTCGATGAAGGCTCATAATCATCGCATCATGAAATCCATCTGTGTCACATTGTGTCTTTGTGGTTAAGCGAGTTATCTGTCACCTTCTCTGAAATCCACAAGCAAAATGCAATCTTGAGTTGCCTGGTTTGGTAAACACCGTGTCTCACAGTAAGATAAGTATTAGTGCTGCTGTGCTGAATGAACACAATGGCTGTTGATTTTTTCTTTTTCTAAAGGATCACAAAGAAATGTTCAACAAGCCAAGAAACCACAGCAACCCAAAGCTTTTGAACACGCCAAAATTTAAGCACCTCATATTAAAGTAATTTCTAATCTTTGATGGCTGAAAAAGTCTTTTAAATGACATCCAGTGGTGTTATGAACTGTTTAGAGGCCCTTTCTAGACCGTGAAGGCAGTTTGAATCACAGGAGAGATTAATGAGCGGCATCAGAAACGTTCTCTGGATGATGGCCTTCATTTCTGATTCAGATTTCCAGGCAGTTTATCTGAACCTGAAAAGCAGCAGATCCACACCACTCAAAGAAAAAGCAAAAGTCATTTTTTTCATCTACACAAATGCTCTGATGAATGGCAACTTTTTTTTTTAGTTCTCAGTTATACCCTGCTCTCATTTTTGTTTTCTATCTAAATAAATTTTTAGAATCCTTGACTTTGTGTTCCCTAACAAGACAGACACAGCTTTTTATTTGCTCTGCTGAATTTGCATCCATTGCTCCTCTTCAGCCTCTGCGACTCAGTCAAGCTCCGTCCAGACGAAGGGAGCGAGTGGCGGGTAAACACGCTGTCGGTTCTTATCAGACGTGCTGTTGACAGATCTCTCCTCCAACGTCTCTTTTGCTGCTAAGCACCAGAGCTGACGTGCGGCTGGTATCTGAGCAACCTGCCCGGTTTGAAAGGGGAAATAAGGTCGATACACAGAACCTGCAGTGTGTGTGTGTGTGCTTGTGGCCCTGGATGTTTATAATTGATTCTTGGGTGGCAAGAAAAGGGAAAGTTTTTCCTTTCATTGTCTCTGCGGTGCACACTCCCCTTCTTAAAAGTGCTCAGTGTGTTACAAAGACGTGTGGGAATGTTCTTCTTTGCCAGACCTGTGATTTTACTTTTCAAATAGGCCAATTGGAGAACAATGGTGAAGGAGAATGACTCACGATGAAAGCATTAACATCACATTAGCAATGCATGTTCTGTCATTTAGCTCAGGCCATGGCAAGTTTCTTTCTAGAATACACTGTGGAAAAGCCTGAATTGTGTTTTGTACACATGCACACAGACAAAGCCAAAAAAAGCTAAATCCAAATAAACTGATTGCTAAATACCATGTAATTACACGATGATAAATGAGTGACATCAGGTGTGTGACGACAGGTTTGATGGGTGCTGTGGCCGACTCGCGCACACAAAGATCCTCTGTGAGAAGCTGCTCAAACGCCTCCAACTTCAGCTCAAGCAAAGGGGGAGAAGAAGAGGCATGCAGGTTTTTGTGTCAGGTCAAATTCCTCCATCTCGGTTTACAGGGGGTTTCTTTGAAAGCTGTTCTTGTGGAAAGTTGGTGACCCATTTATTTCTTTTATTGTGAGCTGAGAAGCCTTAAGGGTTTCCCGTCATTTTGTCAATGCCACCACTGGCTGCTTTTGACTTCTCATGGTGCATCTCATGTTTGTTGTTCTCTCTTATTGAATTAAAACGCTCTGTAAGCCTGCAGTTTTAGAACAAAATGCTTTTTGAAAGTAAGCCTCCTCAGCCTGTCATTCTTTCTTTTTAGGTGAACACTCAGAAGAGCCGCACTCTGTCCTCTAAAACCTTTGGAGGGAGGCATGTCAGCACCTCGGGCACCTGGCCACACACTCCCAATGGGCTGAAACCCAGTCGCAGTGACCCCGCCTTGGCTCCTCCGTTTTCACCCGCGCCTGCACCTGTAAACATGGTCGGTGATTTTCAGATGAAATTGTCACTGAAGCACCTGAATGTTCATATGTGTGTGTGTTTGTGTTTTTATTATTTTTTTTAAGCAACCAGTTATTCCAACAAATCAAAAGTAAATATTGTATAAGCATAATGGATTGCATTATTTATTTATTTATTTTTTTCCTAAAGAGATCCATGGGACACAGAGAGAGGGCACAGAGATTCAGCGTTTACTCTGCGACTGACGGCCCAACAGCACGCGTCGTCCGCCCGCCTTCCACCCAGTCTACCACCGAGGGCAAGAAGGGCACCACCAAAACATTCAAGATAGAGCAGACATCAGCGTGAGTTCAGCTGGCTCTTCAGTGACATTTTCATGCACTAAGAATGGGCTGGCAGTGAGTTTGTACATCTATAACGTGACAAAGGAGCAATAAGTGAACCTGTGGCATCAGACTGATTGAGTATTTCATTTTTCAACCCTCTCCTCCATTCCCGTGACTGCTCCTGCAGGGTCAACAGTATGGTCAGCCTGTCAGACGTGAGCCTTAAGGAGGCTGTCAGCTACCTGTCTCACCCTGAGGAGAATTACCAGCAGTACGGAGCCACCATCATCCAACACGCCACCTTCAAAGAGGACAGCGCCAAGCAGGAGGTCCGAGCGCTCGCACACCTGCATCCTGTGCACGTTTCTCCTTAACGCATACAGACACACCCTCCTGCAGTGTGTATTTACTTTCCCATCTGTGTGAGGATTGTCTTGTGGTTGTACATTTGGTGCAGCGCTCTGTGAAGACCTTTGTGTAACCTGCCTTGAGGGGGAGGGAGGAGAGAAACCATTTATCATCACACTTGGCTGCTAGTCGCACTCGTAGATTACAGTGAAGTCAGTCGGTTGCCGCGCCCTTTGGATCTCACCCGTCCTCTCCGCACCTCTGTGTCACAGGTTTTCCAGCTAGGAGGCATCCCCACTCTGGTGGCCCTGCTGCGGAGCCCCAACGCGGCGGTGAACCAGGCCGCCGCCGGGGCTCTGAGGAACCTCGTGTTCAAGGACCGCGAAAACAAGCTGCAGGTTCAGCATTGTGGCGGTATAGCGAAGGCCCTGCAGCTACTTAAGGAGACAGATTCTACCGAGACCCAGAAACAGATCACTGGTACGACATTTTTATTGGGAAAGAACCTCAACAGTAATTCAGAAGTTTACACAAAACATGAGTTGGATTACTTCCCCAATTTATATACATATGTTTACTAAGCACACACAAAAAGCCAGTTTAAATTTCATATAATGCCCAGCATAAATTCAAAAAAGGGAATCGGTTAGATTGGATGAATATAGGCTTACCTCTATTATTCTATCTATTATTATTACAACATTATGCCTTTAAGTATACACTCATCTTCCAGTGGGAACAACAGCATGATGCACGGATGAACTGACAGTATACAAATGTACATGAGATTTTTTTTCAAGGCTCCTAACTTGACTTTTCTTTGGGATATGAAGGTTTGCTGTGGAATCTGTCCTCCGCCGACGAGCTGAAGGGGGAACTCATAGCTACAGCGCTGCCCGCCCTGACTGAGAACGTGGTGGTGCCATTCACCTGCTGGTCAGACAACAGCACCAACAACAACATACACCCTGATGTCTTCTACAGCGCCACCGGGTGCCTGCGGTGAGAACATTTCACTGAGATTGGCCACTTTGAATGGCTGATTTTTGAAAGCAAAGTTCAGACAAAAGACCTGCTAAGATCCCTAATGTGTTTGATTAAATGCTTTGTTTGGGCTTTGTGATTAGTTGATTTATTGATTAGTTGATAACCAGAAGCCATTGAAGTCATTTTGTATACAAAACATTGACAGGGTTTGGCTTCTCCAGTGAGGATTTGCTCTCACTTCAGTTCACTGAATTGAATATTTTTATGTTTTGGGCTGCTAGTTTGTCAAAAGAAAATGAAAACAAAATAATTTACAGGTTAACTGGGAGTGAAATTAATTAGTTAGTTGCAGCCTTAGTCAAATTCTGTACCAATCAGTAAAGTTATAGACTTTTCTGTCTCATGTCTGCCTTTTTGTTTTGATCCAGCACCTGCAGATGTTTTTATGTGATAAATATGTTATACACTCATGTTTTTCCGTAAACTGATCTGTCAGAGAAGAGTATTGTTACACTCAGCTGGCAGTTATTTCATGCAAATGTGTATTAAAAGCTATTCATCCTTGCAGCTGTTTAATACGAGCACTACAAAACCTCGCTTTGAAAACTACACACCCTGTGCCTACTCAGCACAATCAAGTTTGCTAACAGGGTGTGATGGTGCAAGTCACCAGCAATCTGTTTCAGGCTCTTTTTATTCTATTTGGATTTAATGACCGAAATGTGTATAGGAACCTGAGCTGCGCCAAACCGAAGGACAGGCAGGCAATGAGAGAGTGCGGCGGCCTCATCGACTCCCTCATGACTTACGTCCAGTCCTGCGTGGCGGAGGACAACCCAGACGACAAGGTAAGCCTGCTCAGCTCCACCTGCAGGACCTTTTTCAGTCCGCCGCAACTTGAAATTCAAAGGCTCTGCAGCTGAGAGTGCATCATAGTTTGTCAGTTTAATAATTATCCAGTCACCTTTTCCTGTTTGTCTTCCGCTGATCAGCTTTTCTTGAGAGTTGAGGTTCAACGCAGAGAGTCAAAACCTCCTTATTGCTTCAGTTATAATCAGTCATGATTTGCGTGTTTATCAGGCCACATGTTGTCGTTCTGGCTCACAGCGTTGTTGCCGTTTTTTCCCCCTGCACCGTCTCTCTCCCTCTGTATCGAGGATGTGCGTGCTGGAACAGCTATGACTGGATTCATGTCTGCTGACGTATTGTAGTTCCTGCACGTCATGCTTCAAATGTCTCTTCAGTCCTGACGCAAAATATATCCTGAAGCACATGTGCATACGCATACACACACACGCACGTGACTGCACCTATGCACACTGGAATGCTCAGACACACACACACACATCCGTGTGCACAAGCAGGTAAATACTGCATCTCGGAGTCAGTGTGTGTATATATTTAAAAGATGTCTGCATGTGTACCTGCCCATTTGTGGAAACTTTGGACGTCTGACGATCTGTGCTTTATTCCACGTCTGCTCTCACACTTTGTTTACTCAGCTTTCCTTTAATGAAGCAGTGGGACGCTGCTGTCTGGTTGTGTGTGGCGAGAGACAAAGGGAGAGTGTGTTTAATTTCAGAGGTTACAGAAAAGGATGGTTGTTATGCTTTGTGCACATCGAAGCTATTATAGATTCAGTAAAAGACACTGTATATATGTCGCTTTATCTTTATCTAATTTGACATCGTTTTAGTGTGTTTTACTGACTTTTTGACTGAAGATCAGTTTGGATTTCTTACCTCATTAAGTGAATTTACCTGTGTGAAAGTGAGTGTGCTGAACATATTTGCAAACACTTAAGATCCTAATGCTGAACCCACAGATTTAATAAAAAACAAGTAAGTAAATAAATGAGTTATTTGAGTTATTTGTGGATAAATGGGTCTTATTCTTATATTTTGCCCATTGGTCGTGGTAACATTTAACATGTTCACTTTGAAAAGTATTTCAAATGCTTGTCATTGAATTCAGTAGTGTTGGAAGTGTTGGAATCAGTAGGTCTTCCTTAATCGCATTTAGCAGGAAAAAAAGAGGTGTCTTTTTATTTTTGCAGTTGTTGTAATGGACAAAAACGTGAGCATAAGATCAAAATATTTGCGAAAATAACAATGTGAATATAAACTTTGTGGTTGATATCCTCTCCTCTCCTCTAGTCTGTGGAGAACTGTGCGTGCATCCTCCACAACTTGACCTTCCAGCTGGAGTCCGAGTCCACCGGATGCTTCCGCCAGTTCGGTTGTGCGACAGATGCCGAGCTTGGTAGGAAAAGCCCCACGACTGGATGCTTCAGCCCCAAGGGCAGCAAGGCTCAAAAGGAGGTGGGCATCGACTCTCACACCTCCACCTCCCTGTTCGCCAGCTTAATCGTGACGGGCCTTTATTCCAGGACCGCCCCCTTCTCACCTTATTCTTCTTTTTTTCCTCTCAGTTTTCATTTGACCTGAGTAAAATGCCGATGGATAGTACCCCGTCGGGTGTGAATTGGTTGTGCCACCCCAAAGCTATGCAGACCTACCTGTCCCTGCTGGGCTCGTCGAAGAAAGACGCCACCTTGGAGGCCTGCTGTGGCGCCCTGCAGAACCTCACCGCCAGCAAGGGCCTGGTGAGTACAAAGAGGATCATTGTCGGGCTTACCGTTTGTGTGTTTGGCACCAGTGGACATCCAGGATTATCTCGTCTCCGTAGAGACAAAAGCCCGGTGAGGAAGAAGAACTGACTTGTTTTATGAGAAAGGGTGGAGTTTTGTCTCCGGGGACTGAGAGGTCATTGGAGAAAGAGAGAAGGAGTAAGAACAAGGGAAAGCGAGAGGGGACTAAATGTCAAATAATCACAAAGTCAGCTGGATTTATGTTGTCAAAATGAAAACGTGGTTTAAAAAAAGACAGATACAGCGAATGTTTTTGGCCTTCGTTATTGTGTTTGCTTCTCTTCCAGGGGTCCAGTGCCATGAGCCAGATCCTGGTTCAGAAGCTGGGAGCTCTGTCGTACATCTCCCCCTGTTTAAAGTCCTCTAACATGGGCCTGCAGAAGACGGCCGTGTCCCTGCTGGGCAACATGTCCCGCACCGACAGTTTGCAGACCTCCATGGGTAAGAAAAAGCACTAAATGCTGACAGTAGACGTTTGTTTTACAGACGACAACAACGTCTCAGATTCTCAAATGAGGAGTTAATGGATATTTTCTGCGTCCTCCCTGCAGCAAAGCAGATTCTGCCTGACCTCACCGGCCTCCTCTCCTCTCTGCCCCGGGGAATCTCCGACGACACCATATCAACAGCTTGTGGCACAGTCCGGAGCCTGATGATGGCGGACACCGAGGCCAGCAAGAAGTTTGTTAATACGGATGTGGTGTCGACGCTCGCTGATCTCAGCAAGAATGGGTGAGTTCTTGTTTATTTAACTCTGTGAGCGTGACTGGAAATGCACGATTTGACTCACTGCTTAAAGAACATTGAACTGCCTCTGTGTTGCACATTATTTAGCATTTTAATTTGCGGGATTTATCCATCTGTGTTTTGAGATCTCTGCAAAGGACAGGAATTTCAGACAAGGATATCTAAAAATAGATTGAATAAAAGAAAAACTATCTCTGGCACTGAGGATGACAAGAAAATGTGTTTTCCTTTAGTGATTTGGTTCTTCAAGGCTCTGTAAACAACATATAGTTTCACACAAAAAATATATGTCACAATAACTTTTACCAGCACTTTTCCTCTTTTATAGTGAGCATATATGAAGATACTTTTTCACCACTGCAGTTGCTTTTGCAGCTTGTTGCCAGGGCCCTTAAAATGCTAAAACTTTTTCAATTTTTGCCTAAATTGCTTCCTTTCCTGACAGCCCTCTCTCGTTTGTGTGTAGTTTGTCTTTGTGTTTTGTTTCTTCTGCTTGTTCTCACCCATGCTTCCCTTTTGGCCTTTGCCCTTTCTGTCTCAGGTCTTTCCCCAAAGGCAGCAAAGCGGCTTCCCTGCTGCTCTACAGCTTGTGGAGCGATAAGAACCTGCAAGGTGTTGTGAAAAAGGTAAGAAAAAGTGTCATCGACTGTAACATGGGCAGAACTCCAACCGTCTTTTAGAGTTAAAGCTTAGCACATGCTCGCACTGCTGATGTGGACGGGGTGTTTATTATCACTCCTCTGGCTCACGCTCACGTTCCCTTCCCTCCTGCCCCACCCTGGAGCAGAACGAATACAGAAACAGTCACACTGGAATCCCGGCAGACTGGTTTTCAGCGCTCACTGTCTATTATGGCAGTGATGAATGCAAAATGTGAGGGAGACGAAGAAGAGTAATAGTCAAAGGTTGGACAGGGCGGAGGATGGTCAGAAAAAATAAAAGATTACGGAGTCTGAGTCAAGCCAAGTGTGCTTACGATATGAGAAGGTGCAAAGCTTAGACGTGACACAAATTAGGACAAAAAGCGACAGAGGCGGAGAGCTGGCAAGAGAGTGGAAACGTTCCAGTTTTCACACTGCTGCGACTCGCCTGAGGCTCCTTGAAGTTGCTGACACAGTACATTTCCTCTCGCAATTAGGGCATGGGTGTGTGTGTGTGTGTGTGTGTGTGTGTGTGTGTGTGCGCGACACCCTTAACCGATTTCTTTTAAACTTTTTAATCCGCAGATGGGGATGGGCAAATCAATTTTTATCAATGACAACACCACGGCGGTGCACAAGTTGGCGCAAGTCATCAAGTGAGGGGGGGGGGCGGACGAGCAGGGCGACTCCACAGAGCCCAAGAAGGTATTTAAACATATTTAAAGAACTCAGTGGGGCCATAATAAGCAGAATCTATATGAGAAGGATTAATTTTTTCACCCTCTGTGTCCTTTTTCTCTCTGTCTCTGCCTCCCCTCCTGCATGTGCTTGTGTGGGTGCTTGCAGATGGAAACCAGCGTGTTTAGACACCACTGTGGCCACACCCCTGCAGCGAGGAGAGTAAAATTACATTCTTCACATAATGACCTTGTTGAAAGAGCCCATCATTTAAGAGGCGATCGTATGTTGTAAATACTTTAGAGAGAAAGAGAGCTTTTAATTTCCTGAATAATCCCACGGTGCTGTGTGTATTTAATTTGGATATGTTTCTGTCTGTGTACATGGGGGTGAGTGTGTTTTTGAGAGCCACACTACACCAGATAGTGGTGGGCAGACAATTTTATCTGCAGTAGCCTGTGGCCTTGAGGATTGAGCAGCCGAAAAATTAAGTGATAAGAAAAATACCTGAAAGTTTAAAAAGAAAGAAAAAAGTGTGTGTTTGCGATGATGTTGCTATCAGATGAAATCTTGTACATCCAAAGAGTATGCTTGGTAGGTATAGAATATAATATAATTTTTTTTAAAGATGTGTTTATATGTCTGCTTTCTTGAAGTTAATAGATTATGTTGAGTGTGCCCATATAAAAGTGCCTTTTATAAAAACGACTGCGCAAACTCAGTTCAAGTAAGAGGGAGAAAAGCCTTTAGATTTGCAACATTTTTCATGTTTAAGGCAATTTTTTTGTTACTTTGTTCTTTGATCTGCTGCATTTTGTTAACCGAACCATCAAGAGTGCCTAAATTAGAATATATAAATATATATATGTATGTGAAGTAGCTTATGTGCAGTTAAAATTCTGGTGTTGTTTCCTAGTTGGCCAACAAAACCTTTAGCTTACAGGTCAACAAGACTGACTTCAACGAGCAAAAGCTGAACCCGTGCTCACCCCGGTCTTGCTGTTTCTTTCATCACTGAGCACTTTGGATTGGTACCAGAGTCAAGCCGAGTGCTTACCATCAAACTTCTGTTTTCAAAGTTTCTGATTTTCCACACTAACTTATAACAAGTAAGACTCTTGAGCGCTGATATTATGTGCCATTAATGGTGTTATGCTAATGGTGGCTCACAAAGAAACAAGAAGCTTAAAAAAGTTTTTAAATGATTTGACTTCACAAGTTATTTTTTTTATTAACAAAAAGTTAAATCTTTATTCTGCACGTTTCTAAACGCTCTGTAATTTTATAAAAATAATTTGCCTGCATAAAAATGTTATCAATAAAGTGTTAAAATTTAAAGGAATAGTTCAGCATTTTAGGAACACACTTGTTCACTTTCTTGCAGACAGCTTGTGAGAGATTGAATCTAATCTATGGAAATGTGTTACCTTTGGAAAGAGTGTCTCAATATTTCCCAGAAATCTAAACTATCACTTTAACTAACAGACTTGTCCGTTTCTGTTGCTCTAATACAAACATGCCTTTTAAGATTTACAAATTGTATGTTATATGTGGGAGGTTTTTTGTTAGTTTGTAATCTTGCATAAACTGAAGAATTGAAGAAAGAGAAGGATTGGACACAGCATGTAACACAAAGGTGGGGTTTATTCACTTAGTAAATTTGGAGCCATCAGTCGTTCACACCCCGGCGTCCCTCAGAAATCACTCAGTTAGCTGTCGGCCATCCGGTGAAAGTGTTCTTTAATTCCAGAGAACGCACAAAGAGGACAATGGCATCTAATGAGTTACGATCTGTGCGCGCCACCTCAGGCGAAAGAGGAGCGGCACATTCAAACACATAACGTTTTATTTAAAACACATATTGTTCATCATTAAAAAACATGATAGAAAAAAACTTTTATATGTGATTTTTTTTTCTAGATTTAAGGGCTCATTACAGGGTATCAGCTATCATAACCTAACAACAGTTTTGTTTACTAAAAATAACTGAAACACTCAACATTGCTTCATGAAGACCTGGCATGACAAAACGCTCAAGTGTGCTTGCGAAGAGATGGGATGGGTGTGGGAATTCCCCCGTGGCTCCACAGGCGCACTGCAGTGAGCTAGTTTTTATGCTTGAGACATGTTATCGTGCTGAGGTTCATGCACCTCGGGGGAAAATTGATGTCAGTATTGCTTGGAATGTATTTTTGGAGAAATGTGCGTGTGTGTGGCATATCATTTGGAGCTTTTCCTGTCACTCAATATGTATGTAAAATAAATAACAGATATGAAGACAACATTGTAAGCGGTGCTCTTTTCTTCACTAACGTTGTTCAGTGTGCTAACAAACGTACACACTATGTGCATGTTTCATTTTTGCACAGTACGAGCCGTGTTGGAAGATGCTGGATTCTCTGTTTATAATTAAGTTTCAAGTTTACATTCCAGCAGGATTTTTGTGGTGTGTGTTTGTGTGTTTCTCTGAGCAACCATGAAAATAAAAAAGTGTTTCTGCTTCATTTTCTAAATAGTGCATGGTTGCCTGAGATTATTTAAGACTAAGATTATATAAGACTCAGATACCGAGAGGTGACTCTGAATTAGTCTGTTTACGCTAAAGTTTACCAGCAAGTTTGTTCTGCAGCAG